>OX359268.1:54320258-54920258 GCA_947179155.2 Hedera helix | reverse complement strand
CCAATATTTTGTATTGATTTACTGTTTTGCAATGCTGTGACTTTGTAAATGGCTCGATAGAATTTCAAGGGGGGGCGGGGAAACTAATGGAAAAGAAAACTGTGTCATTTCAGGAGATGGAGTTAGCGGCTGCAGCAGAGAAGTTAGCAGAGTGTCAAGAAACCATATTTCTTCTAGGAAAACAGTTGAAATTGATGCGACCTCAAACAGAGTCTGTGCGGTCTCCATCCAGTGTGAGGACTCAGAAGGGTGAAAGCTTTACTGAAGATGAACCAACTCGTAGTAGCATGAACTTGCATGATGTGGATATTGCTGAGATGGATAGTGCTACTTCTGCCAATATGCATCTAGTAGGTAGTGAGTCCCCCGTGGATCTATACAACACTTTCAGTTCTGATTCTGAAGTAAACAATCTATTGAGATCACCAATCAGTTCAAACTATCCAAAACACCGACCCACCAAGTCAGGCTCCTCTTCTTCTTCTGCTCCAACACCAGAGAAGCATTATCGAGGATTCAGCAGATTCTTTTCCACAAAAGCAAAGAACGACTATTAGGTCATCTTTCTCACCGGCTTCTTGGCTTTTTTTCGGTTACAAATGCTACTAAATAATAGCAGCAGCAACTAACCAGAAGTTCTGTAAATAATGCCAGAAGAATTGGTATTCTTGCTCTTTATCTTAAGAGGGCTCTCATAATTTGATCTTTCAAATTGGCATGAAATTCAAGCAAGAGTTTGGCTGAAAACACAACGTTTTCATTATATTGTGGTGCCATCGTTGACTCGCGGATCTGAAGCACATTTTTCTGGGATGTTTGATCGAACATTGTAGCCATTTTCAAATGAATCCAGGAGGTTCTAATCTGTGAAGCCATTCTGCATGCATTTCCATTGTAGAGATGGAGAATACTTTGCTACTGGTAAATTTTGTATGAAATGACTGTATATGATTTTCCCTTTCTACCCTATCTGTTTATTTTTTCCCCCGGCTACACAACAGTAATGATTTATGTTTTTATTGAACTGTGCCTGCCAGTTTTTAAGAACTTTGTTTTTGACAGAGAAAGGAACAAATAATGTAACATAATTATTTAAAACAACAACGTGCAGTAACATATTTGAGCATGAAGCTGAATAATGTTCCCTTCGTTTTAAATTATACGATATTATTGACTTTTAAAAATTAATTTAATATATTTTTAAATTTAAAATTGAGTTTACTCATTTAAAATTATAAATTAATAAAGTTCATAATAAATAATACTTTTTAGATAGTTTATAATATTTATCATTATATTAATAAAAATTAAAAGAATTTATATTAATTTTGAATATAAAAATATTTGAAGTTAATTTTAAAAAATTAATAATTATTTTATAATATGAAACCGAGGAGTATTATCATCGAAATCCGGTCCAGTAATGTCCGAAGGATATTCAAAAAGAATTGTGGAGAACATTGTTAAGTGTTGAGTGGCTGCCAAACAAAGCATATATTCCTTCCATTTCAAAATGAGTGTGTATTTCGTTTCAGAATAAATGAGCAAATGAAAAAGCGAGTGTTTGATTGTTAAGAATTTACTTTTATAATTTTTCGGCTTTCACCAATCACCACAGATCTTATGCCGAAGTTTTTACCCTTTTTTTTTTAGCATTTCAAATTCTTTTAACAACAAAGAAAACCTCTCGAAGTACTCCTCCTCTGGAAATAACAATTTTATTAAAGATAGAGGGCTTCAAAAGGCTTTACGTGAAGTATCATTTATAATGATAATATTTTGATAAATTATAAGACACCCTAATTAATTTACATAATATGAGTGAAAAAGTATATTCAATTACACAAAACGAAATATTGCAAACAGTCGTTAAATAATCTATTATGTACTACTTTTATTATGGCACTAATCAAAACACTTTGCTTTTCACACTTACAAAAGAACAATAAGGAAAGGAAATAGCTAAAGAGTGATAATAAATACACTGGTTCGGTTCCTCAGTTAAAATGGAGATAGCGGCAGGAGAACATATGGAACTTTAGATTGATTTACTGAAAAAGAGTGAAAGAGGAATTGTCTTGCACCATCCCCCACATCTCACATATATGCTGATAATATGCACGTATTTTTGAGTAGTAGTACGTAGGAAAAATCCTCAAGAACTGGTAAAGTTTGAAACGATTGCAGTAAAAATAAATAATTAAGAGAATAAACTTGTACTTTTTTATATGAAATGAAAATAATAATTGTTGTAACTGTTAATGTTAATTGATTTTAATCGTTCAAATCGATATACTTTTGTTGAGTTCAACTAATATTATGATAAAATATCAAAATTGCCAAAAATAAACTTGATGACTGTCAAAACTGTTATTAATAAAATATTCAAAAATATGTCATTATGGTCAGATCCACAGTAGTTGGAGAGCGAGACTAAAATTTGGGCCGCCCATGTGAAAATTCCAAGATCCAACAAACACTATTTCCCGATGTTTTGAATGGTTCACCATAAAATGTGTCCTTTTTTTCTTTTTCTAAAAAAATAAAAAATACGCATGATGCTTGGATAGCATGGAAGGTGACAATATTGTCCTTTTTTTTTCTTTTTTTTTTAAAAATTATTCTTGAGGATAAATTGATTGTTGAAATAATTTAGAATATTTCATGGTACAAACTAATTTAAAATTCTGTTTGCATTAGATGATACTCTATTTTTCTGGTAAGGTCTCTAAAACTCTACTCAGTGCTCTAAAATGATGATACTTTATCCTTCGGATAGGATATCTAGTGCTCCATCTAACACTCTGACCTTGCAGGGCACTTTCTCATAGTAGACCAAATAGTTGTTCGACTATGGAACGCTTTGAAAATATAGAATATCAACAATAAATAGTGTGTGAATGTGTACAGGATATAAAGTGTCTAATCTCTCTAATGTGGAATGACTATCTCTTCTATAGTCATAGGATAGTGAAGTCTGCCCCTTCAACATGTCTCATCAGACTGTAATAGTTAGTGAACAAACCAACGGGATGGAGGCAACATTACGTCCCTTCAGGCAACAAGGGTCTTCCATGATGCTAGTCTAGGCCAATGCGTAGGACTCCCTAAAGCCTTAACCTCATAACACTGATCTTTGCGCCTCAGACCCCCTAGGGCTTGGGCTCCTAAGGTGAGCCTCACGTCTAGCCCCTTTAAGGCCTTGCAGGGGCCTCTGGCCTGTTTCTTTATAGGCTAATGAATTGGGCCTCTGACTTGGGTCTTCAAGCTTTACCCTATCAACTCCCTTCATTCAGTATACTTTTAACTTTAGGGTTCTTTACATAAGTATACAACTTTTATAAAATAATTACAAGAATAGTGCACTAAACAAAATAATTACAAAAAGAGTGCAATAAGAATAAACCTATTAAATCATTATCCCTTAAATTAAGGAGAACAATAAC
Organism: Hedera helix; assembly: GCA_947179155.2. Taxonomy (NCBI): domain Eukaryota; kingdom Viridiplantae; phylum Streptophyta; class Magnoliopsida; order Apiales; family Araliaceae; genus Hedera; species Hedera helix. The sequence goes on along the minus strand of OX359268.1, from coordinate 54,916,812 downwards.
CACCCTATTTAATATTTTCTATTTAATTGCCTCAATAACCAACATCAAATATATATATATATATATATATATAACAAAATAAACATGCAACCCATTGGACAGAGCCCACCCCCAACCCGCCCCTGCCCCCTCCGGCCTCTCCCACGATCTCCACCACCATTACCATTCTCATAGTCTTCGCATCATGCGTAGAACTTGGCTTTGTGTGCAAGCAACACCCGCACTGTAATGTTTTCAATTCGGTCATTGCCGGAGGACTACTCCAACTTGGAGAAAGTCCACTACCAGAATGATTATGCATTCTCTGGTACTGCTCTTTGCAAATCGCTGGTGAATGGCTACTGTTCCTAGAGGGATCATTTAGAATCATGGATGAATCAATATCCTTTCTTAAATATGATAGTACAGATTTTTCGGAGGTTGAACAGTTGTCCATGTTTTGCTTACCAACCAAAATCGTAGAATCATTGTGATAATTACACTTCTCTTGTTCCAAAATTGTAATATTAGTATCTGATAAGTGTTTTTGTTCTGCGTTTGTAATATTGATTTTGTGTTTGGTTACCAACAACACTATGAAAATATACTTATGACTATTTTGGTTACTAACATAAACTAAAATGATTACCTTTGTACAAAAGTTTGGCTACCAGCTACACCATATTCAAAAATAATTTTTATGAATATGGCAACTGTTATGAATTGTTTTTATGACTATTTGGTTACCCATTAAAATTAAAATGGTTACCTTTGTATGAAGGTTTGTCTACCAACTGTTCTTAATTCTTTTATAATTTATTGGTAACCCAATAAAACTGAATTGGTTACTTTTGTATGGAGATTTGGCTACCAACTGTACTATGAGAAAAAAAAAATCTATAATAAATTTTTTATAATTAATTGGTAACCCAATAAAACTGAATTGGTTACCTTTGTATGAAGGTTTGACTACCAACTGCACAATGGAAAAAAAAAATCTATAATTGATTTTTTTATAATTAGTTGATAACCCAATAAAACTGAATTCGTTACCTTTATATGAAGGTTTGACTACCAACTGCACTATGAAAAAAATAATTATATAATAATTTTTTTATAATTACTTGGTAACCTAATAAAATTGAATTGGTTACCTTTGTGTGAAGGTTTGGCTACCAACTGCGGTATGAATTTTTTTTTTGTATAATAGATTTTTTTTATAATTAACTGGTAACCTAATAAAACTGAATTGGTTATCTTTGTATGAAAGTTTGGCTACCAACTGCACTAAGGAAAAAAAAAATTATATAATAGATTTTTTATAATTAATTGATAACCAATAAAACTAAAATGGTTACCTTTATATGAAGGTTTGGCTACCAACTGCACTTTGAAAAAAAATTAATATAATAGATTTTTAATAATTGTTTGGTAACCCAATAAAATTAAAATGGTAACATTTGTATGAATGTTTGGCTACCAACTGCACTATAAAAAAAAATTTATAATATATTTTTTATAATTAATTGGTAACCCAATAAAATTGAATTGGTTACCACATCCCTTCCAAAATAAGTATATAATTCAGTTTTATTTTTCAATGCTAATTTAAGATATTTTTAAGATATAAAATTGGTGTTTATATATACATGTGTAAATTATATATATATATATATATATACACACGGTACTCCATGTATATAGATTACTCCCGTCTGTAAGACCCCGAATTTTATGAAATACAAAATTTAATTTTTCTTCATATATATTTTTTTTGAAACAGTAAGTGGTTAAATTAACAAAATTGAAAGTTAAGGATGTTATGTGCAAATTTTATTTTGTCGGACAATATTCGCTTTGTCGGGGAATATTCGTGCCGTACGACGGCGCCGAAATAATAAATTATTGGTGGACCCCACAACGGAATATTTGTCGGATATAGAAAACGACAGAAGTAACATTTTTAAATAAAAATAGTCAACGGAACTGTTAAAATACCGGTGATAAAAGAATAGTAGCATACGGTAGTTTATGGTATTTTCTGTAGCACACGGTACTCTACAGTAACACACGGTATTGCATAGTGTCTCATATTTTTGGTCTGATAATTGACACCGTAACTGTTACGCATCATTTCATCGATAATTGTCACTGCATAATATTTTATATTATCAATTCAATAATTGTTGTTGCACTGTTTTTAAAATTATTGAACCTAATAATTGTCACAGTAACATATGCACAGTAATTCACATTATTGAATCAATAATTGTCATTACACAGTAACGTATGCTTTATTTTACATTATTGTTATCTCTATTATGATGTTATTTAAACAGTTGTATTTCATTAATTTATTGACTTGATATCTAAGAGCTAACTATACTGTATTTATAACAATTAGTCATAATAATTGAATTGATAAAGTTATTTGTTTATAATATAAAGTTAGGTGATTATTAGGTGATATGAAATGAATGGTGTAGATTAAAGTGTGAATTATTGTTGAATAATTGAATTGATTTGTTTATAATATAAAGTTAGGTGATTATTAGGTGATATGAAATGAATGGTGTAGATTAAAGTGTGAATTATTGTTGAATAATTAAATTGATTTGTTTATAATATAAAGTTAGGTGATTATTAGGTGATATGAAATGAATGGTGTAGATTAAAGATAATATAATATTTGAAATGGATGGTGTAGATTAAAAGGTGATCTTTAAATGAATGGTTTAGATTAAATGAATGATAAGATTTTTGGCTATAAATAGAAGCATTAACTTAAGGATTTTTCATAAACTTCCTTAATTGTTCTTTCTTTCTCTCTCTAAATACTTCTTGTGAAAGTTCTCTCTAAGTGTGCTTAAGTCATCTTGAGTATTTGTGAAGATCTATAAGTATACGTGTACTGTTCAAGTTAATCAACCTCATTTAAATCAATATCCAGTCACGTGTTACGGTAAGGGATACCATCTTTTTCATCTTCCATTATTCAAACATACTATGGTAAGGGATTATCATTATTTGATTCTCGATAATAATATTGTTTCTTCCTTACTCATAAGACGTGCCTTTTATTTCCATGTATTAAATTGTGGGAATAACCTTACGGAGCGGATTGCCGCCTGTTGGTGAATAACCTTTCGTATTCATTCATTATTAATCTCTGAGAATAACCTTACGGAGCGGATTGCCGCCTGTTTGGTGAATAACTCTTTGTACTCAAATTCTATTAAATTGTGGGAATAACCTTACGGAGCGGATTGCCGCCTGTTGGTGAATAACCTTTCGTATTCATTCATTATTAATCTCTGAGAATAACCTTACGGAGCGGATTGCCGCCTGTTTGGTGAATAACTCTTTGTACTCAAATTCTATTAAATTGTGGGAATAACCTTACGGAGCGGATTGCCGCCTGTTGGTGAATAACCCTTTGTATTAATTTCCTTCACCTTTTGTTAATCAAACCTGCTACGGTAAGGGATATTATTTTCTTTCATACTCCTAAATCGAAATTTATTATGGAACTATTGCTTCTATAATTCCTGAAAATATTATATGTTCCATAATAGTTGAACTTCATTATTTCAACTGAACCTTCCTATTTACGTGAACCTTTCTATTGAATTGTAACCGTTATTCTGAACTGTGGATCTTGAATTTCACTCCACATCATGTTGACAATTTGGACATTATTTGAATCTGTACAAAGTAAACTTCCGATACTTATTGTTATCCTATTTCTTCTGTTCATCATTTACATCATTCTAATCATCCAAAAAATCAAGCTGTTGTGAATATCTGTGGCCGGGGGCACAGATGTGATATATTTGTTGAACAGATGATAGGTTAAAGGCGATATAATAGGTTAAAGGCGATACATCTGTTCGGTGTCTTTTATGGCACGTGGTGAATGTTCTCTTTGGCCCGTAGTGCAAAGATGAACTGTTGTTTGGTATGATTATGACCAAAGGCTGAATCTGGTATAATCATGACCGTTGGTGTTATATTGAATGTCTTTGGCCCGTAGTGCAAAGATGAACTGTTGATGTGCATGATTATGATCAGGAACTGTGAATTTGTATTATCTTGACTAATGATATTTCAGATGATAAAAGTTGATGATGTTTTTCCTAAAAAGAGAACCGAGTGGACATTATAGTCTGCATTATTCTTCTAATAGATTACTCATTCCGCTGCTATTATTGATCTGAACGTTGTTTAAGAATTTAACTGCAGTTTTTGATATAAACCTTGTAGTCTATTGTATTCTATCAAGAACTCAACTGTTGAAGACTAATGATAATTTATTTGTCATTATCTTAGTCATGATATTCTTTACTGGGCTATTTGAGCTCACCCTTTCTTTTGTTCCATTGTTTTTCAACAGGAGATGAAAACATAACAGGGTCTAGCCGGGGAATGGAGTGAGGGTCCGAGGAATAGTTATCATAGTCTTCACGTTTTGTAAAATAGTGTGGCAATAATAGTGAAGACTTAGTTGTGTATTATTATACACTGTATTGTTGTACGTTGTGCTTTGTTGTAATAATTTTGTTGTAGTATTTGACGACTCAAGTTTGGGCTGTGTGGGCCCAGATTTGGGGGCGTCACAGTTGGTATCAGAGCTTAGGGATATGGTCTTTAATGGAGATCTGGGGTTAGAACTAGGAGGGGAGAGACGAATAGAATCAATCACTAGTGTGTCCTACCTAAATTAGATTTATTTTTTTATCTAATGAATCGATTTGAGTGTAGGAACATGAAGAGATGAGTTAGTTTATTTGAACTAACATTTATTTTGTGACCACAGTTAATTATGGCATCTGAAAATCAGGAGGTTAACTATGAAATTACCGAAACAAATGTAGCTGCAAAACAAGAGGCGACGAATAATCTTCTTACAAACTCAGAGTTGAATCATTTGCCTAAGGCAAAAATTATGCGTGTTCTATCCAGTAAGGATGAAGGTGAAAGCTCTGCTACAGTCGTTCCAGATCCATTCTTAGAAGCAATTAAAGGAAGTAACGAACTTGCGGAAATTATTGCCTTTAATTTACTCACTAATTGGGAGAGTGATATTACCTGGTTATGCTCTATAACAAAGGATCAGAATATATGGACTTTTCATATTAGTCTTTGGGATTTATGGTGTTCCAGCTATGATTTTCAAGATTATTTAAAAATGATGTTTCTATACTTTTGGGCGTTACAATTTAGAGGAATTCAGGTTAAGTTAGTCACTATCGTGGAAACTGCAGTCTATCGAAAATACTATTTTAATGGAAATCATTGGTACCTTACTACTGATGAAGTTGATGAACCCGAGAAACAGTTTGCTAGAAAATTATTCAGTGGTATTCCCATGGTTGAAATACGTGAAGATCCGAATGAAGTATTCGGGATTCGATTTGACGATAACAGTCAAGAAACTGAATGAGGTGATAACCGGTAAGCTATTCATAAATTCTCGTGAAGTCTATGCCATATTAGATACTGGCTCTATCCACTCTTTTATCCCACCTATATGTACTCAACGTTTAAATTTGACTATTGAAAACTTAAATCTTGTCTTATCAGTTGAAACCTCATTGGGAGAAATACCTATTACATTTACTATCTATAAATCTTGCCTAGTTCAAATCAACAACCTCACATTACCTGTTGACCTTATTTCTTTGGAGATGCGTGAATTTGATGTGATTTTAGGAATTGATTGGTTGACTACCCATCATGCTAAAATTGATTGTTTTCATAAGATTATTAGTTTTCATATTCCTAATCAACCAATCATGCAAATTCAAACAACTAACCATTGAAATCTATAACTGTTATTTCTAGCCATAAAGCCATTCGTTTATTGAAAAACGGATGTCAAGCCTTTTTAGCTCATGTCACTGATTTGAACAAAAACACGTCAAACTTGAATGATATTCCTATTGTTAATGAGTTTCCTGACGTTTTTTTTTCTGAGGAACTTTCTGGCTTACCCCAAACCGTGAAAATGAATTTTGTATTGATCTTGAACTCGGTACCAAGCCCATTTCCAAAGCCCCATACCGAATGGCTCTCATAGAACGCCAAGAGTTAAAAGTTTAATTATTAGATATCGGTATCATTCGTTCTAGTACAAAACTTATATTGAGCGAGGAATGCAAGAAGAGTTTCCAAGAACTCAAGAGGAGACTTGTTTCAGCTCCTGTTCTGACCATACCATCAGGATCAGGAGAATTTGTTATCTACAGCGATGCTTCTGGCAAAGGTCTAGGCTGTGTCCTTATGCAACATGGAAAGGTTATAGCCTACGCCTCTCGACAACTCAAAGATTATGAGAAAAATTATCCTACTCATGATCTAGAGTTGGCAGCAGTCGTTTTCGCGTTGAAGATCTGGAGACACTACTTGTACGGAGAAAAAGTGGATATCTATACGGATCATAAAAGTCTCAAGTATTTCTTCACCCAGAAGGAACTCAACATGCGACAACGACGTTGGCTTGAGCTGTTGAAGGATTATGACCACACAATCCAGTATCACCCGGGAAAGGCGAACGTTGTAGCTGACGCTTTGAGCAGAAGATCTTATGCGAGTACAAGTGCACTGCTGACAACACAAAAGTGTATTTTGTACGACTTGCAAAAGATGGAGATAGAGCTAAAGACACCAGGGACCCACTCGAAGATTGCTCACGTGCGAGTAGAACCAGCTTTAATCGATAAAATTAAAGCTGCTCAAGCTACCGATCCGGAACTGATAAACATGATAAAGAAAGTACAAGACGGTGTCATTTTCGAAGCAAGAATCGACGAGAAAGGAATACTTCGAGTCAACTCTCGACTCTGTGTTCCTAACGATCCTGAATTGAAGCATAAAATCATGATGGAGGCACACAACACGCCGTTTGCAATCCACCCAGGAGGTACCAAGATGTATCGAGATCTTCGACATACAATTTGGTGGAACAATATGAAAAGGGAGATTGCAGAATTTATCTCAAGGTGCCTAACTTGTCAACGTGTCAAGGCAGAGCATCAAGTACCTAAGGGCCCATTACAACCACTTGAGGTTCCTGAATGGAAGTGGGAACACATCAATATGGATTTCGTGACGGGTCTTCCCAAAGTTTCTCAAGGCTTAGATGCAATTTGGGTCATCGTAGATAGATTGACCAAATCCGCTCATTTCTTGCCTATACGAGAAAACTTTTCACTTGAACGTCTTGCCGGTATCTACATAAATGAGATCGTGAGATTGCATGGTATGCCAGTTTCCATAGTTTCTGATCGAGATCCTAGATTCACTTCACGCTTTTGGATCAGTCTACAAAAAGCTATGGGCACTGAACTACGTTTTAGTTCTGCATACCATCCTCAAACGGACGGACAATCGGAAAGGACGATCCAGACTCTCGAAGATCTTTTGAGACTTTGTGTATTAGACTTCAAAGGAAGTTGGGATAAGTACTTGCCGTTGGTGGAATTTTCTTACAACAACAGTTACCAAGCAAGCATAGACATGGCTCCATTCGAGGCATTGTATGGAAGGAAGTGTCGCTCTCCAATATGTTGGAATGAGGTAGGAGAAGCAAAATTGTTGGGACCCGAGTTGGTACGCTTGACGACCGAAAAGATCCAAATGATCCGACAACGAATACAGACCGCACAAGAACGACAAAAGAGTTATGCTGATCTTCATCGGAGAGACGAAAGTTTCAACGTCGGAGATCATGTATTCTTACGTGTTTCTCCATGGAAAGGGGTTACGAGATTCGGAAAGAGAGGAAAGCTTAACCCTCGATTTATTGGCCCATTTGAAATCCTCGATCGAATAGGAACCGTAGCCTATAGACTAGCCCTACCACCAAGTATGTCTCGCATCCATAACGTTTTTCACATATCTATGTTACGTAAATATGTGAAGGACCCAAACCACGTCATTGAGTTAGAACCAGACGTTATAGCAGAAGATTTAACATACGAGGAGGTACCTGTTAAGATCCTGGATAAGAAGGAGCAGATCCTACGCTCAAAGGTTATACCTCAAGTTAAGGTTTTATGGAGGAACCAAGATACTGAGGAAATGACCTGGGAGCTAGAATCTGAGATGAAATCTAAGTATCCTTACCTCTTCGATATGTCAGGTACGTCAATTTCGGGGACGAAATTTCATAAGGAGGGGAGGTTGTAAGACCCCGAATTTTATGAAATACAAAATTTAATTTTTCTTCATATATATTTTTTTTGAAACAGTAAGTGGTTAAATTAACAAAATTGAAAGTTAAGGATGTCATGTGCAAATTTTATTTTGTCGGACAATATTCGCTTTGTCGGGGAATATTCGTTTGGTCGGGGAATATTCGTGCCGTACGACGGCGCCGAAATAATAAATTATTGGTGGACCCCACAACGGAATATTTGTCGGATATAGAAAACGACAGAAGTAACCATTTTAAATAAAAATAGTCAACGGAACTGTTAAAATACCGGTGATAAAAGAATAGTAGCATACGGTAGTTTATGATATTTTCTGTAGCACACGGTACTCTACAGTAACACACGGTATTGCATAGTGTCTCATATTTTTGGTCTGATAATTGACACCGTAACTGTTACGCATCATTTCATCGATAATTGTCACTGCATAATATTTTATATTATCAATTCAATAATTGTTGTTGCACTGTTTTTAAAATTATTGAACCTAATAATTGTCACAGTAACATATGCACAGTAATTCACATTATTGAATCAATAATTGTCATTACACAGTAACGTATGCTTTATTTTACATTATTGTTATCTCTATTATGATGTTATTTAAACAGTTGTATTTCATTAATTTATTGACTTGATATCTAAGAGCTAACTATACTGTATTTATAACAATTAGTCATAATAATTGAATTGATAAAGTTATTTGTTTATAATATAAAGTTAGGTGATTATTAGGTGATATGAAATGAATGGTGTAGATTAAAGTGTGAATTATTGTTGAATAATTGAATTGATTTGTTTATAATATAAAGTTAGGTGATTATTAGGTGATATGAAATGAATGGTGTAGATTAAAGTGTGAATTATTGTTGAATAATTAAATTGATTTGTTTATAATATAAAGTTAGGTGATTATTAGGTGATATGAAATGAATGGTGTAGATTAAAGATAATATAATATTTGGAATGGATGGTGTAGATTAAAAGGTGATCTTTAAATGAATGGTTTAGATTAAATGAATGATAAGATTTTTGGCTATAAATAGAAGCATTAACTTAAGGATTTTTCATAAACTTCCTTAATTGTTCTTTCTTTCTCTCTCTAAATACTTCTTGTGAAAGTTCTCTCTAAGTGTGCTTAAGTCATCTTGAGTATTTGTGAAGATCTATAAGTATACGTGTACTGTTCAAGTTAATCAACCTCATTTAAATCAATATCCAGTCACGTGTTACGGTAAGGGATACCATCTTTTTCATCTTCCATTATTCAAACATACTATGGTAAGGGATTATCATTATTTGATTCTCGATAATAATATTGTTTCTTCCTTACTCATAAGACGTGCCTTTTATTTCCATGTATTAAATTGTGGGAATAACCTTACGGAGCGGATTGCCGCCTGTTGGTGAATAACCTTTCGTATTCATTCATTATTAATCTCTGAGAATAACCTTACGGAGCGGATTGCCGCCTGTTTGGTGAATAACTCTTTGTACTCAAATTCTATTAAATTGTGGGAATAACCTTACGGAGCGGATTGCCGCCTGTTGGTGAATAACCTTTCGTATTCATTCATTATTAATCTCTGAGAATAACCTTACGGAGCGGATTGCCGCCTGTTTGGTGAATAACTCTTTGTACTCAAATTCTATTAAATTGTGGGAATAACCTTACGGAGCGGATTGCCGCCTGTTGGTGAATAACCCTTTGTATTAATTTCCTTCACCTTTTGTTAATCAAACCTGCTACGGTAAGGGATATTATTTTCTTTCATACTCCTAAATCGAAATTTATTATGGAACTATTGCTTCTATAATTCCTGAAAATATTATATGTTCCATAATAGTTGAACTTCATTATTTCAACTGAACCTTCCTATTTACGTGAACCTTTCTATTGAATTGTAACCGTTATTCTGAACTGTGGATCTTGAATTTCACTCCACATCATGTTGACAATTTGGACATTATTTGAATCTGTACAAAGTAAACTTCCGATACTTATTGTTATCCTATTTCTTCTGTTCATCATTTACATCATTCTAATCATCCAAAAAATCAAGCTGTTGTGAATATCTGTGGCCGGGGGCACAGATGTGATATATTTGTTGAACAGATGATAGGTTAAAGGCGATATAATAGGTTAAAGGCGATACATCTGTTCGGTGTCTTTTATGGCACGTGGTGAATGTTCTCTTTGGCCCGTAGTGCAAAGATGAACTGTTGTTTGGTATGATTATGACCAAAGGCTGAATCTGGTATAATCATGACCGTTGGTGTTATATTGAATGTCTTTGGCCCGTAGTGCAAAGATGAACTGTTGATGTGCATGATTATGATCAGGAACTGTGAATTTGTATTATCTTGACTAATGATATTTCAGATGATAAAAGTTGATGATGTTTTTCCTAAAAAGAGAACCGAGTGGACATTATAGTCTGCATTATTCTTCTAATAGATTACTCATTCCGCTGCTATTATTGATCTGAACGTTGTTTAAGAATTTAACTGCAGTTTTTGATATAAACCTTGTAGTCTATTGTATTCTATCAAGAACTCAACTGTTGAAGACTAATGATAATTTATTTGTCATTATCTTAGTCATGATATTCTTTACTGGGCTATTTGAGCTCACCCTTTCTTTTGTTCCATTGTTTTTCAACAGGAGATGAAAACATAACAGGGTCTAGCCGGGGAATGGAGTGAGGGTCCGAGGAATAGTTATCATAGTCTTCACGTTTTGTAAAATAGTGTGGCAATAATAGTGAAGACTTAGTTGTGTATTATTATACACTGTATTGTTGTACGTTGTGCTTTGTTGTAATAATTTTGTTGTAGTATTTGACGACTCAAGTTTGGGCTGTGTGGGCCCAGATTTGGGGGCGTCACAGTTGGTATCAGAGCTTAGGGATATGGTCTTTAATGGAGATCTGGGGTTAGAACTAGGAGGGGAGAGACGAATAGAATCAATCACTAGTGTGTCCTACCTAAATTAGATTTATTTTTTTATCTAATGAATCGATTTGAGTGTAGGAACATGAAGAGATGAGTTAGTTTATTTGAACTAACATTTATTTTGTGACCACAGTTAATTATGGCATCTGGAAATCAGGAGGTTAACTATGAAATTACCGAAACAAATGTAGCTGCAAAACAAGAGGCGACGAATAATCTTCTTACAAACTCAGAGTTGAATCATTTGCCTAAGGCAAAAATTATGCGTGTTCTATCCAGTAAGGATGAAGGTGAAAGCTCTGCTACAGTCGTTCCAGATCCATTCTTAGAAGCAATTAAAGGAAGTAACGAACTTGCGGAAATTATTGCCTTTAATTTACTCACTAATTGGGAGAGTGATATTACCTGGTTATGCTCTATAACAAAGGATCAGAATATATGGACTTTTCATATTAGTCTTTGGGATTTATGGTGTTCCAGCTATGATTTTCAAGATTATTTAAAAATGATGTTTCTATACTTTTGGGCGTTACAATTTAGAGGAATTCAGGTTAAGTTAGTCACTATCGTGGAAACTGCAGTCTATCGAAAATACTATTTTAATGGAAATCATTGGTACCTTACTACTGATGAAGTTGATGAACCCGAGAAACAGTTTGCTAGAAAATTATTCAGTGGTATTCCCATGGTTGAAATACGTGAAGATCCGAATGAAGTATTCGGGATTCGATTTGACGATAACAGTCAAGAAACTGAATGAGGTGATAACCGGTAAGCTATTCATAAATTCTCGTGAAGTCTATGCCATATTAGATACTGGCTCTATCCACTCTTTTATCCCACCTATATGTACTCAACGTTTAAATTTGACTATTGAAAACTTAAATCTTGTCTTATCAGTTGAAACCTCATTGGGAGAAATACCTATTACATTTACTATCTATAAATCTTGCCTAGTTCAAATCAACAACCTCACATTACCTGTTGACCTTATTTCTTTGGAGATGCGTGAATTTGATGTGATTTTAGGAATTGATTGGTTGACTACCCATCATGCTAAAATTGATTGTTTTCATAAGATTATTAGTTTTCATATTCCTAATCAACCTATCATGCAAATTCAAACAACTAACCATTGAAATCTATAACTGTTATTTCTAGCCATAAAGCCATTCGTTTATTGAAAAACGGATGTCAAGCCTTTTTAGCTCATGTCACTGATTTGAACAAAAACACGTCAAACTTGAATGATATTCCTATTGTTAATGAGTTTCCTGACGTTTTTTTTTCTGAGGAACTTTCTGGCTTACCCCAAACCGTGAAAATGAATTTTGTATTGATCTTGAACTCGGTACCAAGCCCATTTCCAAAGCCCCATACCGAATGGCTCTCATAGAACGCCAAGAGTTAAAAGTTTAATTATTAGATATCGGTATCATTCGTTCTAGTACAAAACTTATATTGAGCGAGGAATGCAAGAAGAGTTTCCAAGAACTCAAGAGGAGACTTGTTTCAGCTCCTGTTCTGACCATACCATCAGGATCAGGAGAATTTGTTATCTACAGCGATGCTTCTGGCAAAGGTCTAGGCTGTGTCCTTATGCAACATGGAAAGGTTATAGCCTACGCCTCTCGACAACTCAAAGATTATGAGAAAAATTATCCTACTCATGATCTAGAGTTGGCAGCAGTCGTTTTCGCGTTGAAGATCTGGAGACACTACTTGTACGGAGAAAAAGTGGATATCTATACGGATCATAAAAGTCTCAAGTATTTCTTCACCCAGAAGGAACTCAACATGCGACAACGACGTTGGCTTGAGCTGTTGAAGGATTATGACCACACAATCCAGTATCACCCGGGAAAGGCGAACGTTGTAGCTGACGCTTTGAGCAGAAGATCTTATGCGAGTACAAGTGCACTGCTGACAACACAAAAGTGTATTTTGTACGACTTGCAAAAGATGGAGATAGAGCTAAAGACACCAGGGACCCACTCGAAGATTGCTCACGTGCGAGTAGAACCAGCTTTAATCGATAAAATTAAAGCTGCTCAAGCTACCGATCCGGAACTGATAAACATGATAAAGAAAGTACAAGACGGTGTCATTTTCGAAGCAAGAATCGACGAGAAAGGAATACTTCGAGTCAACTCTCGACTCTGTGTTCCTAACGATCCTGAATTGAAGCATAAAATCATGATGGAGGCACACAACACGCCGTTTGCAATCCACCCAGGAGGTACCAAGATGTATCGAGATCTTCGACATACAATTTGGTGGAACAATATGAAAAGGGAGATTGCAGAATTTATCTCAAGGTGCCTAACTTGTCAACGTGTCAAGGCAGAGCATCAAGTACCTAAGGGCCCATTACAACCACTTGAGGTTCCTGAATGGAAGTGGGAACACATCAATATGGATTTCGTGACGGGTCTTCCCAAAGTTTCTCAAGGCTTAGATGCAATTTGGGTCATCGTAGATAGATTGACCAAATCCGCTCATTTCTTGCCTATACGAGAAAACTTTTCACTTGAACGTCTTGCCGGTATCTACATAAATGAGATCGTGAGATTGCATGGTATGCCAGTTTCCATAGTTTCTGATCGAGATCCTAGATTCACTTCACGCTTTTGGATCAGTCTACAAAAAGCTATGGGCACTGAACTACGTTTTAGTTCTGCATACCATCCTCAAACGGACGGACAATCGGAAAGGACGATCCAGACTCTCGAAGATCTTTTGAGACTTTGTGTATTAGACTTCAAAGGAAGTTGGGATAAGTACTTGCCGTTGGTGGAATTTTCTTACAACAACAGTTACCAAGCAAGCATAGACATGGCTCCATTCGAGGCATTGTATGGAAGGAAGTGTCGCTCTCCAATATGTTGGAATGAGGTAGGAGAAGCAAAATTGTTGGGACCCGAGTTGGTACGCTTGACGACCGAAAAGATCCAAATGATCCGACAACGAATACAGACCGCACAAGAACGACAAAAGAGTTATGCTGATCTTCATCGGAGAGACGAAAGTTTCAACGTCGGAGATCATGTATTCTTACGTGTTTCTCCATGGAAAGGGGTTACGAGATTCGGAAAGAGAGGAAAGCTTAACCCTCGATTTATTGGCCCATTTGAAATCCTCGATCGAATAGGAACCGTAGCCTATAGACTAGCCCTACCACCAAGTATGTCTCGCATCCATAACGTTTTTCACATATCTATGTTACGTAAATATGTGAAGGACCCAAACCACGTCATTGAGTTAGAACCAGACGTTATAGCAGAAGATTTAACATACGAGGAGGTACCTGTTAAGATCCTGGATAAGAAGGAGCAGATCCTACGCTCAAAGGTTATACCTCAAGTTAAGGTTTTATGGAGGAACCAAGATACTGAGGAAATGACCTGGGAGCTAGAATCTGAGATGAAATCTAAGTATCCTTACCTCTTCGATATGTCAGGTACGTCAATTTCGGGGACGAAATTTCATAAGGAGGGGAGGTTGTAAGACCCCGAATTTTATGAAATACAAAATTTAATTTTTCTTCATATATATTTTTTTTGAAACAGTAAGTGGTTAAATTAACAAAATTGAAAGTTAAGGATGTCATGTGCAAATTTTATTTTGTCGGACAATATTCGCTTTGTCGGGGAATATTCGTTTGGTCGGGGAATATTCGTGCCGTACGACGGCGCCGAAATAATAAATTATTGGTGGACCCCACAACGGAATATTTGTCGGATATAGAAAACGACAGAAGTAACCATTTTAAATAAAAATAGTCAACGGAACTGTTAAAATACCGGTGATAAAAGAATAGTAGCATACGGTAGTTTATGATATTTTCTGTAGCACACGGTACTCTACAGTAACACACGGTATTGCATAGTGTCTCATATTTTTGGTCTGATAATTGACACCGTAACTGTTACGCATCATTTCATCGATAATTGTCACTGCATAATATTTTATATTATCAATTCAATAATTGTTGTTGCACTGTTTTTAAAATTATTGAACCTAATAATTGTCACAGTAACATATGCACAGTAATTCACATTATTGAATCAATAATTGTCATTACACAGTAACGTATGCTTTATTTTACATTATTGTTATCTCTATTATGATGTTATTTAAACAGTTGTATTTCATTAATTTATTGACTTGATATCTAAGAGCTAACTATACTGTATTTATAACAATTAGTCATAATAATTGAATTGATAAAGTTATTTGTTTATAATATAAAGTTAGGTGATTATTAGGTGATATGAAATGAATGGTGTAGATTAAAGTGTGAATTATTGTTGAATAATTGAATTGATTTGTTTATAATATAAAGTTAGGTGATTATTAGGTGATATGAAATGAATGGTGTAGATTAAAGTGTGAATTATTGTTGAATAATTAAATTGATTTGTTTATAATATAAAGTTAGGTGATTATTAGGTGATATGAAATGAATGGTGTAGATTAAAGATAATATAATATTTGAAATGGATGGTGTAGATTAAAAGGTGATCTTTAAATGAATGGTTTAGATTAAATGAATGATAAGATTTTTGGCTATAAATAGAAGCATTAACTTAAGGATTTTTCATAAACTTCCTTAATTGTTCTTTCTTTCTCTCTCTAAATACTTCTTGTGAAAGTTCTCTCTAAGTGTGCTTAAGTCATCTTGAGTATTTGTGAAGATCTATAAGTATACGTGTACTGTTCAAGTTAATCAACCTCATTTAAATCAATATCCAGTCACGTGTTACGGTAAGGGATACCATCTTTTTCATCTTCCATTATTCAAACATACTATGGTAAGGGATTATCATTATTTGATTCTCGATAATAATATTGTTTCTTCCTTACTCATAAGACGTGCCTTTTATTTCCATGTATTAAATTGTGGGAATAACCTTACGGAGCGGATTGCCGCCTGTTGGTGAATAACCTTTCGTATTCATTCATTATTAATCTCTGAGAATAACCTTACGGAGCGGATTGCCGCCTGTTTGGTGAATAACTCTTTGTACTCAAATTCTATTAAATTGTGGGAATAACCTTACGGAGCGGATTGCCGCCTGTTGGTGAATAACCTTTCGTATTCATTCATTATTAATCTCTGAGAATAACCTTACGGAGCGGATTGCCGCCTGTTTGGTGAATAACTCTTTGTACTCAAATTCTATTAAATTGTGGGAATAACCTTACGGAGCGGATTGCCGCCTGTTGGTGAATAACCCTTTGTATTAATTTCCTTCACCTTTTGTTAATCAAACCTGCTACGGTAAGGGATATTATTTTCTTTCATACTCCTAAATCGAAATTTATTATGGAACTATTGCTTCTATAATTCCTGAAAATATTATATGTTCCATAATAGTTGAACTTCATTATTTCAACTGAACCTTCCTATTTACGTGAACCTTTCTATTGAATTGTAACCGTTATTCTGAACTGTGGATCTTGAATTTCACTCCACATCATGTTGACAATTTGGACATTATTTGAATCTGTACAAAGTAAACTTCCGATACTTATTGTTATCCTATTTCTTCTGTTCATCATTTACATCATTCTAATCATCCAAAAAATCAAGCTGTTGTGAATATCTGTGGCCGGGGGCACAGATGTGATATATTTGTTGAACAGATGATAGGTTAAAGGCGATATAATAGGTTAAAGGCGATACATCTGTTCGGTGTCTTTTATGGCACGTGGTGAATGTTCTCTTTGGCCCGTAGTGCAAAGATGAACTGTTGTTTGGTATGATTATGACCAAAGGCTGAATCTGGTATAATCATGACCGTTGGTGTTATATTGAATGTCTTTGGCCCGTAGTGCAAAGATGAACTGTTGATGTGCATGATTATGATCAGGAACTGTGAATTTGTATTATCTTGACTAATGATATTTCAGATGATAAAAGTTGATGATGTTTTTCCTAAAAAGAGAACCGAGTGGACATTATAGTCTGCATTATTCTTCTAATAGATTACTCATTCCGCTGCTATTATTGATCTGAACGTTGTTTAAGAATTTAACTGCAGTTTTTGATATAAACCTTGTAGTCTATTGTATTCTATCAAGAACTCAACTGTTGAAGACTAATGATAATTTATTTGTCATTATCTTAGTCATGATATTCTTTACTGGGCTATTTGAGCTCACCCTTTCTTTTGTTCCATTGTTTTTCAACAGGAGATGAAAACATAACAGGGTCTAGCCGGGGAATGGAGTGAGGGTCCGAGGAATAGTTATCATAGTCTTCACGTTTTGTAAAATAGTGTGGCAATAATAGTGAAGACTTAGTTGTGTATTATTATACACTGTATTGTTGTACGTTGTGCTTTGTTGTAATAATTTTGTTGTAGTATTTGACGACTCAAGTTTGGGCTGTGTGGGCCCAGATTTGGGGGCGTCACACCGTCTCTACGCCCAAAAATGCAGAAAAGTTGGCGCATAGATTGAGATGTTTTCGGCAGTTAACTGGAACATAACATGGCAAATCAAATTTGAATACAAAATGTTCAAAATTTGAATTCATTGAATATGGGCCAACCAAAGCTGATAGAGTAATTATTCCCACAAAAATCGGTGCATATCACTTAAAAAACGGTAGAGCAATTACTAATTATGTAAATAAAATATTAAAAAGATACTTATTTTGTAAATAAGTTTAGAATGTACTTTTATTGTAATATTTTTAAAAAATATATTAGAATATGTAAATCATCCTTAACTTTAAGGTACGAGAGAGAAGGGAGGAAGGAGATTAGGCCCACTATTCCGCATGTTTTAAAATCATACGGTAGGGCGGGAATGGGTACTATGGATCACATGCTAGTTATCCCCACATGAGTAATGTTGGGCCCAAGTCCAGGATTATTTGAAATGTAATAGTTGTCCTTAAATTATGGCTTATTGGTGGATACAATGGAATAACCAGCGGCCCACGAAACATGTCTGTACTCCTGGCCCAACCTAATCCCTTTCAACCGTATCCTCATTGGCCCAGATTTTACGGAAACAACTTCAATGCACGATATATTCATATTTATACATATATAACTATTAATTCAGCTTAATAATTCTATTTATGAAAAATTAATTATTTTTTTTCTAGGGGTTATTGTCAAACACTCAGCTTATTTTTAGCTTTTATAGTTACACAAACCTTATACATGTGAAATTGGGTGAAATAATATCACACAACAATATTCTTCTTTTGTTCTTTATAAACTAAATTATTGTACGCGTACGCGTGATTTTCTCTGTTGTTTGAATGAGATTTAATTGTTTTGTAGTGACATATATTTGCTGTTCAATTATATTTTATGCGTGATTTTTTCTGTTGTTTGAATGAGACTTAATTTTTTTTCCATTAACATATATCTATTGCAAAATAATTCAACTGTCAACCCATAATTAGTGGGCTCTGTCCTTGAAAATTTATTGAATTTGGATCATACGATAGATTTCAATTGATTAATTATTACAATATGGAAAAGGACATCAATAATAATTTACTAATGATATTGAATAGTGAAAATATTTTTAGAGGGAAAAAGCTATAGCAAGAAACACAAATGCGATAATGAAATATATTTATTCCATTTTTATTTGGCTTGGATGATCTGCTATAGTTTCAGAATTATCAGCCAAAAATACAATCAATTTGAAGATGATATTGCTAGTTTAACACATTACGTTATTACAATATATAATTATATATCTGAGCCCATGCAAAGATAATCAATTTATAAACACAATTGAAATATTGACAAGATAATGTAATAAGATTAACATGTTTATATGGAACAGTTATGTCCGTATTATATAGAGTTATCTCAACGAGTTTTGAATTATACAGCAATTTACATTACAAAATGTTTCAGAAAATAATCAAAGAAACATGTTAGTATGATGACGTCGTTATCTACACACACACACACACACACACACATATATATATATATAATCCTAATGAAATTGTTCCTATGATTGTTATTTAATGTCTGTCTTATGTGACCGACCTATCAAGTTATGGTCTCAGCAAGCAATATAAAACTTACTCTGAATTTAAGAAGCCTGTTAGTTTAGTGTATAACATTCATCCTTTTTCAAATCTTCAATATTTGCTACCTAAAGGCTAATTTTGTTTTGTTAAAACTTGCTTAGTTAATAGAAGAAAGTAAGATTGCCAATAATTATTTTTACCAGAATGGCGCCGGCTCTAGATTCCCTCCCTTTTAACATGCAAAATATAGCTAAACCATTAAACTGACTAGTAACGTATTGGAAACATGTAGGAGTGACGTGCAAAATACAAATAAGAATATCAACTTGATCAGACTAATGATTTGAGGAAACAGTACTGCTATTGATATTTTCTATACAATTTTCGGAAGGACTATTCGTCTTGGATACATGAAAGGGGAATTTTTTTATGCCACAACTGAACACTGTTTGTGATATATTTTTTTTAATTTTTATCTTCATTTGATATTTTTTTGATCCAAAACTGGCAAGTATTAAGATATTTGTTGGGGTGTTGAAGTTTGTGTGTTGGAGAGCTTACAAGGACTTAAATCTGGTTGAAGAAGGCAATGTCCCACAGCTGTTCAGACTTGGAAGCTACTAATGAGTTAATTTTCAAACCAAAATGTCTGCCCCACAATAAACCCAACCTTCCAGCACAAATGGCTCTGCTTGTCCATTCCCTAATTGTGGAATGTATATGAATCAGATTGTTAAATTGCATATTTTCTTTTATGAGTTTTGATTAATTTTGAGTTTAATTTAGATCCATTAGTTGATTGAATTTAAATTAAATTAAAAGTGTGTTTGATAGTTTACTAAAAGGAGATTAAGAGAGAACAAAATATAATTCAAGTATAAATTATGTATTGTGTTTTAATTATATTCAAAGTATGGTATATGAAAATGTGTATTGTTGTTTACAAAACTATTTTCTTTAAATTCCACATCGATAAGTAATAAAACTATTTAATGCTTTATAAGCATGAGTAAAATAATTTAATTTACTTGTGGTACTAAAGAGAAGATTTGGACCTGGTCCTAATGACATGGTGCAAAGCACCACCCGCCCGCAATCTAGGACCCAATACCCGGTGCGAGTACGATTGGATCACATTGACGCTTTAGGCACACTTTGCACGTACGCATCGTTGCTAGATGTCTGGCTCGAGCCATGAACCTATTTTTTTAGATAACACTCAAATCAAATTGATAGACCTGAACAAAGTTAATTTACAGAAATTAATGTGTGCATTTTAACAGTTGAAACTATTTTTGTGATTAATTCAACTTATGTTACAGAATTAATATTGTAACTGATATTTTGAATATATTACATATTTTGTTTTTTGTTTTTAAGGTATATCTATATCTTCTTACATTCTGATATTATTCATCCTTTAAAAAGAAGCATAGATTGAGTATTCATCAGTGAGTTGCTATCACAGTAAATATATATAGGTTTAACATATATCTTGGAGGTATATTGTCAACAACTTTTAACAAATTTTAGTAGTAAAGGATAATAAACACTTTAAAAACAGGAACAACTCATGTCAAATATTTTTGTTCCAATTTTCTGTTTGTGTGATTTATTACACAGATAAATAAAGAAATTAAGGGATTATTATTAATAACATATGTTGTACCAATATAAAAATGACTAGTGAAGAATCAAACACCAAGCAAACGTGATGGTTGGTAGCACTGATGAATAATATCAACCATGCAGAATTAAATATCCATCTCATTTTATGTTGGCATAGTTATTATCCACCATAAATTTAAATTTATATGAATTATTATCACTGTGTTAAGTACAAAAAAGTCTTTTAGTCCAATTAAAGCTCAAAGGACAACTGTAGGGTACTTCTGTAGTACTCCCCCACCCAGTTATATATTCTGTCTTTTTTAGCTTTAATTTCATAGTAATATCAACAACAACCAAGCGACTGGAGTTTTACTTTTATTTAAGTCATTTATAAAATAAGTTGTTCTGTTGCTAATTTACTCCACCGAACTTTGGCATATATATATGATATGATATGATATGAAATCACCGTCATTTAGATCTAGATTCCCACATTTATTAATGCTATGAATGCAAGAATGATCTCTTAGAAAATAACTATATTATATTGACTTGTAGCAGGTAACTGGTTTTGTCATATGCTCTTACAGTTCTGAAGACCACAAAATCAAATCTTTGTGAAACTCCATGTATAATTTTTTAAATTTTAAACGACCAAGAAAGTCGCCGCAGAACAGTACTAATTTTTATCATTATCTAACTAAACTGAGAAAAAGACTGACAAAGTAGTCTTCATATTTCATAGTGTCCAATTAATGGTTTAACATGGGAGGGTCATGATCATTTAATCATAATGGACTTTTCTCTCATAACAGATATAATGCAATCCATATACCAGAATTTATAGTTTATAAGAAACATTGAATTTGGCATACCTTGGTATCAAACACGGATGTAATTATGGAGTTCCAACTGACTGGACATGAAGCACGCTACATAGGTACATGAAAGAAACATTAGGAAGGCATATATGAAAAATAAACAAAGAAATCATATGTAAACACTGGTCTCCAAATTAAGTTCATTTAACCTACTAAGAATGAAACAATACTTTCCCTAACCATCCTATTCTTCATGTGAACTTAATTGTCTTCATTCAACATAAAGGATGTGGTCCTGAATTCTAGAGGTCTAAGCAAATACGCTTCAATAAAGAAATCAACGCAGCCTCAGTTTTGTATTAAGGGACTCAGTTTTTCGTCGAAGCAACAAATTATACGTCAAAGATTTTTACGCAACTGGCTCCACCTAGTTTGGCATAAATCAATTGTTGGAAACGGAGGAAAAAATTGTAAATTTATCCATGGGAGAACCAAGGATTATACCCTCCACAATTTTAATCAAGTAAATTTGTCTGTACACTCTCTAATCTAATCAAGTACCTTAATATATTACTTCCTTTGAACACTAGAGTTCAATTTTCTTATGTTATACATCCACAGGCTATTATAAAAAACTAGAATTAGCCATGTTCTTTCTTCACCCTTTTATTCCTTGAACCTGGCCTACTATATATTAAGATTAACACAAAAAATAAACAATCATTTTTATGGGAGACTGTTTAATGTATTATTTTATAACGGGATTTTGGCAAGGAAAGTATCAAGGGGAGATTCTTTTGGAAGTTAAGGAGTTGTGGGTGCAGTTATATAGTAATGCTATATGTCAGAGGAGATTAAGAATTGAAGATTCTACCAATTTGCTAATTTAGGATTTCAAAAGCAAAAAGTAATCAGAGGTAGCATTTGCTTCCTCCCTGTTCCTACCTCCATAGGAAAAGAAAAGAGTAAAAGTAATCAGAGGCAGCACATGTATGTGTGTGTGAAGTAAAGAGAGAGAGAGATGCAGGGGTCTTTCATGCCTCAAGTTATCAACAATAACAACAAAAAAGCATCACCTTTCGCTAGTCCTTTTAGTTTATTAACAAAAGAGAAATGACACAAAAATATAGTAGTACAGTTTTTGCAAACTTGAACAGAAATTCATTAGTTGCATGACCATAAATGTTATGAGGCAATCCAGCCAGTTTCTTTCATAATGACACATCTGCGACAGCCGATTTGTGTATCAAGATTTCAACAATTCTAGGCAGTTTGGAGATGTATAATATATATATATTGAGTCATCTAAATTAATTGGCCGGAAAAAATCAACAAGGTCAAATATATGCGTTTGTATGTAATGATGACGAGTGTGCGACTGTGCGGTCAGTACGGATATTTTGGCCCCACTGATTAGAAAGGGTTATGATTTAGAATCTGTAGGTTGAAGCCTTGAAGGACCACCCGCATTGAACAGGGATAGGGTGGTTAAACATGGATGATAGATTCTATATATCTTAGCCATCATTTAATACCTGTAATCTGCTCCAGCAGTAAGATGACACAATGACGTAGCAGAAAGCCTAGTGGGCATGGACCATTCTATTGATGGCCACAAGTTAGATCCCATCTACACTTGCTGGCTAATTATCCCTAGCCATATGATCAGGGCCACAACAAATTGATATATATACACATACATCTAAGTGGGTTTATAACGTTTGATATAAGATATACATGAGACGATCAACATCTAATGAGGTCTCAATGTGTGTACCACAAAAGCATGAAAAAGTCAAACTAAACTCTCCTATATCCAATTTGAAAGGAGTGTACGTGAAAAATAATTTCATTCAAGCGTCACATGGGGTGTCCTCTCACGTATTGAATTCACTTACATTGCTGAAAAACTTACGAGTCCTAGCTATAAAAGATGATACTTGCAAAGTGCAAACACATAGTAATTAATAAGCTTTTCGTATAGCACACGTAACTCGGACTAACCACCCATCTCTATGGAGAAAGATGATAAGTTGAATCTTGGGATCGAGTTTATACGAATATGGTTATTTTTCTTTGATTTTCTGATTAAAAAAATTAGTTTAACATATAATTCATCTGTCCAATTAAGTTGGACTACATAGCCCTCGACATTACTTTTACTTTTGGGATGATGTTCTTGTAAGTTGAAACCATGAGATGTAAGAAGAGATATTAAGACAGTGTATTATGAATGGGGGTAACAACCCCAAATTAAGATCCTTAATATTAGTTATCTCACAGGGTATAACCAAACACCTCTGTGAGGTAAAAATTCAAACTTTTGAGATATACAAATCTGAACCCATAAAGTATCCATGGGTTTTCAGTTAGTTTAACTGTAAGAAATTATCCCAAAAGTAAAAATGGAAAAAGAAAAAAAAAACAACTTAAGCCCCAGAAGCAATGTAGCAGCTTCATGATCTTGTGCGATTCTTCTTAGTTCAGTACAATGGACAGAATCAATTTTTGCCGTCCTCATCTAAGCATTGACGTTAGAGTTTCAAAAACATCTTCTTCACAAGGAATGGTGAGGCCCATGTCATGATCGAAGCCAAACTCTTCTGCGGCTTGTTGAAGAAGGTTTTGGAATTCGGGACGAGTCAAGAATGAAATTGGAACAATGTATCTGCTTCTGTTTTCTCCAACATAAACAACAAAGTGGCCTTTTGGTACGTCCAGGGGAAGGCCTTGTTCGTCGTAACTTTGTTTCTTTCCCAAGCTTGAGCATCTCTTCAGTATTTGCTTGAGAAGAACTGCTTGTGACAATCTGTTTGATTTTTTTAAGGCCATTTTTGGAGAGCAACTTTTGGGTTTTTTTAGGTAGAAGGAATTAAGATCAAAGAATGCTAGCTAGGAAAGAAAAGTTGTATGGTGGTGTGATGATTGGGTGAGAATGAAGAGGGGAGGGGGTATATAAAGTGGGACTTTGAAGAGGAGAGAGAAACACTGTCATGTGGCCTTGTGGGGACAAAGAAGAGACCACGGGTGTTTTTGGGTACTGTGTGAGCTTAAAGGACATGTTGGGAGCCAAACCCATTGGGTTTACTACCGCTTGTTGCCCTTCATCAGGACATCATGGTCCCTCATTCCCTCCCCCTCGCTCTCTCTTTCTCTTCAAAATTTTTGATTTTCTTCACATAAGTTGCATTCTTCCAGGTTGAGAAGCTACGTCCCAATTTACAATGTTTCCACATGAATACGTAACCAGACTCTTGTTAGGTATATAGTCATTCTCTGTCTAGGGATAAATAGATGAAGTAACCCAAGTAGTAGATTTTCTATCGTGATTTGTTAGCAAATAAGTATTCCATAGTCCTAAAAATACAGGCATTCGAAAAGAAACCCGGATGCAACTTTTCTTTAGAAGAAAATTGGGGTATCGTAAAAACAAATGATTTTTCTTTTTCAAATGAAACATTTTTCTGTATCCGTATCATGATAATAATATGTTGGGCGTACCCCTACCCTATTGTAAGTCGTATCATGATAATAACTAGTGATCATATCATTTCTATTTTCAAAGTTACCGGTGAAACTTTTAATCGTAATAAAATTTTACAGGTGCAACTGGTTCTAATATTGGGAGTTTTGACACATTCTTCCGTTATCCTCTTTCAACTTTCAAGTTCCATTACCAGTTACCTTGATTTTTCTCTCAACTTACTTTTACTCTCTCTCTCTCTCTCTCTCTCTCTCTCTCTCTCTCTAAAATATTCAGATGGTTCATTGTATATGATCACAATTCATGAGATGATTATATAGAAAATGTTACCAAAATAAACTAATTGTTTCTAAGATGATGGTAGTGCATCGCACATGGGAACCTAGCGTTTCATATTTTCTAAATAGGATAACAAGATAAAGAGAACTTACGTATGTGTTCCATACAAGTTTTCCAAGTTCTTAGGGATACCCTCTTAATCCACATTCCAAAATATTTAAGATTATTGTAAACTTTTTTAAATTAACTTTAAGATATTTTTAAATTCAAAATTGATATATATTTTTTAATTTTAATTAATATGATATTGAATATTATAAATTATTTAAAAAATATTACTAATTTATATCCAAAAAAAATTACATCGACCACAAATGATCAAGCAACTTACAATCCAAATACCCTCTATAACAAGAAAAAGCTCGATTAAATAAAATCTTCGATTAGCCCCTTGAAAAGGCAAATCCACTTTAGGTATGATTCTCTCGTCTAAAGTTCTCTGTGGTAGATGAGCCGGGGTCCAGTAGTCGGTGTACTGAATTGTACTGCTCTACGGACTGTGTTCAATAGTAACTCTGATAATCAAGTGACAGATAGAAGAGCAATAGTTCACGTGCATAGGTTCTGCTTGCAGGTCTATTTGACTGCCTATAACCTAACAATGATTCCTGAGAAATGTTATATCCAATGATATTTTGTAACCATCTAGTCAATGATCTTTGTTAAAAATAGTGGGACCCATCATATAAGTGGCGGATCCCATTATTTTTAACAAAGGTCATTGGCCAGATCATTATACATAGCAATGCTCATGATTCCTCTATAAATTTTCATAGATTTTCTATATGTATATTGATCATTTTTCAATTTCAAAAATAAGTAGACAATTCGGTTTGTAAATAATTTCCTCAAATATAGGTAGAATTTTATGCTTTGATTAAAAATAATAATAATAATAATATTATGCACCCACTCTCCTTTAACTTGACATCTGCTGCATCTTAGGTGGTGTTTGATAAAATTCTCTATTAAGATCTGAATAATTTAGACATCTGAATAATATAGAGCATCTGAATAGAATTGTATCTGAATGAAAAAATGTTGTTTGATAATCAATTTTTTCAGATGTCTGAATAACAGTATTTTACCATTTTAACCCTATGAACAGTTGAACATTATAATAATAATAATAATAATAATAATAATAATAATAATAATAATAATTATAATAATAATTATAATAATAATTATACTAATAATAATTATAATTAATAATAATAATTATAGTAATAATAATATTAATTATAATAATTATTATTATTATAAAAATAATAATAATTAATATAATAATAATAATTATTATATTAATTATTGTAATAATAATAATAATAATTATAATAATTATTATTATGATTATAATAATAATAATAATTATTATTATTATGATAATAATAATTATAATTATAATAATCATAATTATAATAATAATAATAATTATTATTATTATTATTATTATTATTTTTATTATTATTATTATTATAAAAATAATAATTATTATAATAATATTAATAATTATTATTATTTATTATTATTATTATAAATAATAATAATTATTTAATAATTATTATTTTTATAATAATAATAATAATAATAATAATTATTATTATTATTATTATTATTATTATAATATTAATAATAATTATTATTATTATAATAATTATAATAATAATAATAAGAGTTTGAGTGTTGGATGTAAAAGGAATTTGTTAATATTGAAGAGGATATTTTTGTCCAAATTTATTAAGATGTCCCTCTTAATAGTTTAGATTTGATTTTGTATCTCAACCATTTAGAGGCATTCAGATGTAACAAAAATAAAAACAAACAACCTTGTTCCTCTTAGCGATTAAGAGGTTGTCCATTAAAAGTCATTAAGACACAAACAAACAGCACCTTAGTATTCCTAAAGTTTCCTACTTTCCTAGCTTATCTTAAAATAAAGGTGTGCAGTAGTTCTACGACTAAGCCCAAGCGTAATGATGGAGTGAATCATAACACGACATTACTTATAATAATTACAATATAAATAATCAGGTGAAATTAAAAAAAAAAAAAATACCTCTTCAATAATATACTAACAATACAAGAAGAGTTCTTCTTCGATGACCGAAAATGGCGATTGAAGTGACGACTGATTGTCCCACTCATTTCTAATTTTTAGAAACAGTGGAATTGTGAGTGAGGTAGATGGGATAGAAAAACAATACCAGAGGAATTTTATATTGTCGAGAGCGATCGATCGTCACTCCCGATCATCATTCCCTATTCTAAAAATTTTCATACAAGAATGATTCTTCCAATAACCAACTACTATACGTCACTTTTAAGTTAGACCAAATTCTAATTTCTAATCAAACAAGAAACACCAAATGTTAATAAAAATATATTGCACAAATCCAAATATTATATTTCCTTAACATAATTAAGCATTTTCAGGTTTTCAACAATGCTAGGGTCTAAACTGTAGCTTTTAGTACACCCTTGAGATTCATTCTTGTCAAAGGTAAGAATGATAAATTTTCACTCAAACTAGGGGGAAAAACTGTAGCTTTTAATTATTGTAGTTCATTTGGTGAAGGTACGTACAATGGAGTCAGAATAAAATACCCAAAATATATATTTTTAAAAACTTATTTAGGAATTGAGGTTAAAATTGTTGAAAGCACATAGAAATATATCTTCTATTCATAATACTCCAACACTCATTTCTCTGCACATATTAATTTTTTTTATTAATTCTAATATTAGGCAATTAATATTGATTTAAAATTTTATTACTACTCATGCACTAATTAATTACTCTTCCTCCTCTTTCTCAATCACTCTATTTTTTTAGAGACAAAATAAAAAATGATTAAATTTTTTTAATCTTTAATATATGTAAAACGTCTTATATTATGAGAGAAAAAAATTTAATAATTTATATAATGAAAATAAGTGAGTATTTGTTTAGATCTCCTAAATAATATCCGCTTCAACTCAAAGCATACAATTTCCTCTATAATCTAGCCCTCTCCCTCTTTTAAGGAGGTCTGCAAGGTTGTCAAAGACTCAAAACGGGTTGAATCACACTTGTTCTCTGCAACAATAGACGAATCTACAAGAAATTCTACAGCCCAAATATGTGTTGTGCCTCCATGTCAACAAGATTAGTTCATTAATAGCATTTACTCTCTGTTCTAAAATTAAAGATAAATTTTGACCATTTTTAGTCATTTAGCAAAATTCTTAAATTTATAATCGACACGAATTTTTTAGATTTTAGTAAAAAATAATATAAACTAACTAAAAAGTACTACTAATTGTCATATTTGTTGTTTCCAAAACTTAACAGATTTATATCATTTTTTAATTTTAAAATTTTGTAACTTGACATTAAAAAATTAAAATGTATATTTAATTTTAAAATAAAATAAATGCATCTCTAATTTTGAAACGACGGGAGTAAATAATTAAAACAATTTGCAGAGGATCATTATGAGGCATTTCCTTACCAAGTACTTAATGTAGCTCAGCTAAATATAACCTACCTAACACAGCACCGAAAAGAGGAGTCGTATTCAAGACATCAAAGGATAAGTAAATAGGAAGCATTGCCATAATTGTTCACCCCATGTTCCAAGGCCAAGAAAGCAGATGACTGCCAGGCTAAATAGAAAAGGAAAACAGAAATTAATATGTTCATATGGCTACATCCAACCAAACAGTCCTCTAAACCTTTTTGTCTTCATTCACTCCCCATTTTTCTCATTTCAACTAATACATTAACTATATTGGATTGTACAAGACTCCAATGAAGATGCATGATTGCATGCATGTGCCCAAATTCAAAAGAAATTATTGTTCAACTATTCAGCTAGTTGAATATATAGTTGTGAAGATAAAAGTTCAATTGGTTCAGCCGAGTCAAACTCAGAAAGAAAACCAAAAATGCCTAAATCAAGAGTTGAGGTGAGACGGAAAATAGGAATGGGCCATAGGGTGTCCAATTTGAAGGCCACCCCATGTTCTGTGAATGAGAATGGTTAGTGAATGTGAAATCTCACCGAAAGGCAGTGACTAAATAGCTAATGAAGGGAGCGTATTCCAGGTAGAAAACCTGTTAAGCACATGAAGGCCATGTTACCCTTGCCTCCAGTTCTCTGGTAAAGACAACATAAAAGGACCTGTGATGTCAATCAAACCTTCAAATTGTTACTACCCATTTGATCATTTGAGAAAATCTCCTGTATAAAAAAAGATTGTAATTTCTACTAGGATATAACATAATAAGACCATTGTTGCTAGAGCATTTGATAGGAATAACTTCTGGGAGAGTATAGGCATAGCATATGAGAACAGTAACTTTTTCATTTGATTACCATCATACACATACATAATTAACCATTTTGGGTTGATGGAAAGACAAAAAAATTATCTACCCTTCAACAAGTTAGATAGCCACAACGAAGTTTGAGTGCTGCCCGAGATTGGCACCGATTGCACGGACATATACCATAGATTAAAGGCTTTACCTAACAAAGTTCAAGAACTGCAAATTGTGAATAGGTAATGAAGCCATAACTAGAACGAAAGAAATAAACAAATCTTTGGACATTGACAAATAGATCACAAGATCTTAGAGAGCTCAAAAGTTCTGATGTGATTAATGGCATCCTCTGGATTTAAGCTATAATTAGAAGAGAAAATGACGGGATAAAACTGTACTGACACGACAATAATGAAACATTTGGAATATGGGACACCAAAGGACTTAGGGACCGTACCTGAACCATAGTAACTGAGAGTAGGTTGTTCCTAATACAGCTGAGCTTGGAATATGGGACACCTAAGGACACCATAGTAACTGAGAGTTGGTTGTTCCTAATACAGCTCAGCTTGAAATACGGGACAACAAAGGACTTACGGACGTGCCTGAACCATAGACTTCTAAAGAGGAACATTAATGTTTAACCTGTTTTGAAACCGGTAGCCCAATAGTACCTTCTCGGGTGATCCAAAGTCTGAATCAAATCAAATTTATTTAAACAAGACCTTAAACCACTAGCCCAATATTATCTTCTAAGGTCATTTTAGCTCGCCACAGCTCACCCAAAAGGTTATGACTAAAAATATTATTGTTAGTAACTTTTCTTATTTATAGAAATTTTTCTCAGATGTTTCAATGTAGGAGTAGGGTGTTACATGTTTAATCTAAGGCACAACTGTTATAATCTTGCTTTGCAACCAGCACAGGGGATCAACATTCTACAGAGAGGGTCCTAGCTAGGGTGGATGATAATTGCCTGGGTCAAAATAATCACAATTTGAATGAGATCTGTTTCCTACCTTCAAAACCTAAAATTCAATATATTTTATTTGTGATAAAAGCATATAACTACTAACCACCCAATCAATACACTGTAAATATCCCCACAGAAAATTCTCATCCCATCAATCTTCTTTATTCTTTCCTTTTCGAAAGCCAATTCATACATATTGAATCAGATCATACAGAAATTGTACATTATCTGAGAATTGAGCCCAAGTTCATGAAACATTTTTAGCACACCAAAACAAAAACAAACAAACAAAAGTGAATTTGTGAACATTAAACCAAGTTCCTGCTATAATCAAATCTAGGGAGCAACATGACTGAAGAGATTTCTAGAACCCAACATCTCAAATAAAATAATAGTTCCTGAATCCTGACTAAGGGTCAGAAGTAGGCTACAATTAAGTTTGAATCACTGCATAGGCCAAGCCCACATACCAGGCCCGGAACCAAATAAGACTGTTAGTCCCACAGGGTCAAATCTAGTTCAGACACATAACCGAATGATAGAGCTGACCTCGTACCCATGATTAAACTTTTTCCAGACTTAGCACAGTAACCTCAATCGTAAACCATCAACAGTTTAACACCAGTGTATATACCCATAACTCAGCTTCATCTTGTTACATAATACCCAACGAGTAACAAATTTTCGCACTGTCCAGGTTCGAATTAAAACCAGAGAACGCACAATTAACTGGGGACAGAACTATTACATATTATTTGTATCAGTATCATTATATCATGTTCGAATTTTCAACTTTTTGTGTCAAAATATAAGTTCCATATCCCTCACCGTTTTTAACCTTTAATTTCTTCATACAGCACTCAATAAACATGATTAAGCTAAACTGAACAAGTATTTCTTACATCATTAGTAACAGGCAAAATATAGAAAGAAAGAAAAAATCATTGACCCTCTACATTATTCAGATGCCTAGATTATCACCCATACCAATTGAAACACGAAAATGCATAAAATACGTACTCATATGCCAGAAAGGAATCAAGGTATTTGAATAAATTCCTCGGTCTCTATCCCCAGAAGCGAATAATAATTGTCAGAAGATTTGAAATGTTCCGTTTCATGATTTCCTCTTCTATATTTTATCAATAACCAGATGTTTTTACCGGTATCGGTTTATAGGCAGTATTAGCAAGGGCAAATAGTAAGGTTCGCGCTAAGGCATCTGTCCATTGTCCCAAATTTGAAAACTTATTGTTTACTTTGTTCTTTGGGGTCAAGCCGTAAAGGAAGTCCACAAGTCGACCTGGTATTGGGCATTTCCAAAAGACAAATTTTCGGCTGAAGATTCATTTGTTTGAGCGCAATCGTGGAGATCTAGGACCCAACATTTCACCCCATATATCATTTTAAATTGATATATTGTTTAAGAAGTAAACTTTTATAACATAGTGGCTGTAGTTTAGTGGTGAGAATTCCACGTTGTGGCCGTGGAGACCTGGGCTCGAATCCCAGCAGCCACATACCAAGTCAAGTTGTTGGATATATAATTTTTACACAAAAACTCACACTGATAATTTATATTATTTTTTGACTATTTTTGTCAGAAACATCTCATAACAGTAATCCGTCGTCAATTCACATAGACATTTGTGCAAGTTTAGACAAGGAAGCTGTTAGTTGGAGACTACCCAAAGGTTAAGTCCATCATCAATTTCTCTATAACCTCTTCAACTTACATGCTCTCATAATATTGTATTTAACACAACTAGGACTTCCCATCTCGTAGGTTCTTGCAAATGTTCGCATCTATAAACGTAAGTTCTTTAAGTTCAATTAGTATTATGCAAATGTGTAGATATGTAGTAATTAAACACAGTCGATCACTTACTAGAAAATAGAAACCAAAGAAATCAAAAAAATTAGAATAATTGTGACTCTTTAATAAATTTGAACGTCAAACAGTGGTCTTATTGAAGACTGAAATGCAAAAGTGACTATATATATTTTTTTTATCATTTTTGCAAAATTGACCCATTAACTTTTATTTTTGCAAAACTCTTACTCCAAGATGTATTAATTGTGTAAAACTCACCTTTTATGTGTTTTTTTTGTTAAAAAATCCTCACATAATCAAATTATTTCATCTATTTCATCACTTAAAAATTTTAACTTTTGAATAATCCTTTATTTCACTCAAACGACTTCTAATTTAGCAAAAAAATAATCACAATACCATCATATTTGGAATCCTATATTGCTTAATACATATATCTCATTCTTTACATTTGTTTGTTATATGCTCATTGATTATTATTTTGCTTTGATAAATATCTCGCACACAAAATTCATATTAAAATGTCAATCTTATTGTCGATCTTAAAAATGTGTTATCGTCATTAAATATTTTGTTCAACACTACAAGAAAATGAATTATATAAACATGTGTTGATCAATTCTCCTCATTACTAACACTACAAGAAAATGTATTAAAGGTGATGAACTCAAAATAAAATAATAATTGATTGACATATAAAGATTGAGATGTATGAATTAGGCGATCTAATATGCAAATATATATGTTGGTATTGTGATAAAAAAAAATTATTAATTGAAAATCGTTTGAATGAAATAAAAGGAGTATTCTAAATGTGAGATTCTTAAATAATAAATTGGAGTGAAATAATCCGAGTATACGACAATTTCTAACAAAAAAAGTACATAAAAGGCGAGTTTTACACAATTTATACATCTTGAAAGAATAATTTTACAAAAATAAAAGTTAAAAAGGGAATTTTACAAAAGAGATACAAACACAAGAGTTACTTTTGCATTTCACATTTCAGTCTGTTATTGAATCTATTTTTAACCAGGTAGTCCCTGTCCGACACATTATGCATCAATTTATTAGAACCACATAGGCGCTGTTTATTCTACCTCAACTGTACTTTCATCTTACCACGTCATGGAAAAATGAAGTGCAACTATTTTTACCAAGAGAGGAAAATTATTAATATTAGCACTCGGTGTTCCGTGCATCGCGTCTTTAAATTATGTAAGTTACAAGATTTTTTTATATAATTTAAAAAAATTAAATAAAATGATATAAAAATAACAAAATAATAATATAATTAAAGTTGTAAAGATAAAAAAAATAATAAAAAAAAATGTGTGACACAAATTCACCACTAGTCAGGAGAGCCGCTTTATAAGATAAATGACCAAAAGTGTTAGCTATCTTAACAAATATTACCTTTGTTTCGGATTATAGGTTATTATTGACTTTTAAAAATTAATTTAAGATATTTTTAAATTTAAATTTAAAATAATTTATTAAATATTATAATGAAATAATAAACATTATAATAAATAGTAATTTTTAAATAATTTATAATAGTTTTTATTATATTAATTAAAATTAAAAAAATCATATTAATTTTAAATTTATAAATACTTTAAACTAACTTTAAAAAATTAAGAATAACTGGAACGGGAAACTGGGGAGTAAAACTAAAATCAATCAACAAAGTTTCCCCCAAGGACCCCAAGAATTTGGCCATGCTACATGAATCCTCGCATTATTTTATGCAGGATAGTCACATGAATCTTCGCCATTATTTTATGTTTGTGGTAATCAAGTATCAATTATTAATACTTATATTTAAAAAAAGGACTTAAAATTAGTTTTTAATTAATTCAAGAACCAACTTAATTAACTTAGTAGTAATTCATATTATCAAACTGAGTTGACTCAATAGTAAGGTTGCAATGTAAATTAAACGATTCGAGCTCGATTCGTCGACTAAAAGTTCGATTTAAAATATAAACGATTGAAATATGAGTAAAGTTTAAAATTCGATAAATTATTCGAACATCTTTAAATTGTAATTTTCTATTTATACTCAGATCACATTCACTCGAAAAATTTAAATTGTTCAGGTTTGATTCGAGTTCGTACTTGACTCGATAACTAAACGAGTCTCAATTAAACCTTATTTTTTTTAAATTTTTTCTATAAAAATCATATCTATCTACTTATTTAATGATTATTTATGTTGAACATATATTTATTAATAAAAAGTACATCATTCGTCATTCATTAAATGGTCATTTATTTTATTTATATAAATCTCTAAATTTATATATATTATGATTTATGTGGGCAAAACTATGGTTTATACCATTAAAGTTGACACGTTTTGGTTAATACACCATCAAACTTTTAATCTTTCAAATTACCACACTAAACTAATTAAAATAGTAAAATTGGGTCATTTCGTCAAATGAATTGAACGGAAGTTATCTTTTATTCTACATGATATTTTTTATTTTCTTTAGAAGTAACATGAAAAAGTCATGTGACTCATGCTGTTTTTTTTTATTATTTTGAAAATGACATGTTTTTTTTTTACTTTATTTTGTAATAAAAAAAGAAGAAGATATTTTTAAAAATACAAATAAAATTAAAATAAACTTAAAATTTATAATAAAAGAATTTAAAATAAAATAATAATTTTAAAAAATATAAAATAAAATTAAAATTAATTTTAAAAAATACAAATAAAATAAAAAGTTAACTTGAAAAATTACAATATAAAATTCAAAACAAAATAACAAAATTTTAAAACAAATAAAATTAAAAATAAACTTGAAAATAACAACAAAAAATTAAAAATAAAATAAACAAATAAAATTAAAATCACCTATTCTTTTCTCTTTTAGAACCATTCTCTCTCCTATTTTCCCCCAATTACACTTCTTATTCTTCTTCATCTTCTTCTGGTAGTAGTACTACCATCAATTTAAGTGGAGAAGAGCTCAACCAAATAAACCCACTTCTCAATTCGTCATCACCATCATGTTCTTCTTCCTCCCCTAGCTTGTCATCATCTTAAATCTGAAAGTGATTTTTCCCCAATTTCTTTTCCCCCCAAATTTTCGTCTACCTGTTTCATCTCCTTCAGCTGCCGTCGCATGCTTCTACTCCAAAATCTTAACCCCTGCTGCCGATTTAACCTCTGACAGACCGACTCTCCTCTGCGTTCGCTCCGCCGTTCACGGCCTCGCCCTCCACTGAAATTCATCTGACCCGACCCCATGTTTATGGAAAGCTGTATGATTGCGCTCTTAATTGAATGGTTTGGTATTTTTTTCGGAATTTATATTATCAATTGCTTTCTCACTTTATCATTTTCTCCTTATTCCAATCGAAACCCCAATTTAGGAGGATGATTTTGACATGGGTTTCGACTTTTCGTTCTCTCCATCTTTTCAAATGTGATTTTGAATGCATTTAGGTTACTGAAATTCTATTATATTGGGTTTTAATGTGGCAAGTATTTTCCATCATTCATTTTGAAGGAGTTGATTCCATCTGATTACTAGTTAATAGTATGTACCAGAGAGGTTGATCATAGTGGTTTTGATTTTGATTGTGATTTCAGCAGTATTTGGGTGCGGGAAAATGGGTGTTGCAAATTGAATTTCTTGAACGTGCAAGGAAGGGAATTAAGGAAAGTTGTATGCCATGGGGATGAGAGGAGAGAGGAGAGAGGAGAGAGGAGAGAGAAGAAAGAAGGGGAGGAGAGAGAAAGGGAAACCCATAAGAAAAAAGGAAAAGGGAAGATTAAAAAAAAAAGTAATTATCTTAAGAAATTATCACATGACTTTTATTTTGGCTGCCGTGTAATTAAATTTTGATTTCTTTATTTTTTTATTGCCACATAAGAAAAAATATTAACATCCGTTCATGTAATTTGACGAAATGGCCTAATTTTATTATTTTAATTAATTTAGTGTAGTAATTTGAAAAAATTAAAAATTCGTTCGAGTATTAAGTAAAACGTGCTAATTTTAATAGCGTAAATAATAGTTTTGCCGATTTATGTGTATAAATAAATATTATACACAGAAGATATAAATCATATCTAATATATATAAATATAAATATAATAGTTTATAACTTATGATAATTTGGAGATTCATATAGGTTATAGTGCTTTAATAGATATGATTTATCTTGATCATGGAAGTTTGACTTCTAATTAAAGTACTAGTGTATTAACGGTGTGTATTAAACAGATCATGTGATAATATTTTATTTATAAAATATTTTCACATAAATACTAATTTATGAATGTTTTTTAATTTTGAAATAATAATGGACTTAATATAGTTATATATATTAATTTAATATTCCAACGATTGAAATTATATTGTGTTAATTAATACCTCAAAATGTTAATTAATATATTTAATTAATACTAGGAATATTATTATTGTCAAAACATCTATAAAATTTTTCATAAGATAATTTATTATTGATCATAGTATCTTGACCAAGTCTTTTAATATTTATTATTAAAATGATTGATTTAATTGTTAAATTAATTTATGATTAAATGAAGATAATTTATGAACTTATGAAATTAGTTTAAATATACTGTGATTATATTTAATTTTGAAATATTTATGTGCATAGAGGAAATATTTACAATTTATTAATGAATGGTTTATTTTATTTAATTCCTAAACTGAAGTGTAATTATAATTATTTAGTGAAATTAATTATAATTAATATTTATTTAGTATATTTTTATTAGATAATAATATATAAATAACTATCGGAGTCCGAATATGAATTCCTTAGGATCCCATGATTAATTTTGAACTATGAATGTGCCTCTGAATCCATAATGGAGTCCTTGGTGACGCATCTAAATTAATTAAGCAATATAGACGCCGCCGCTGCTTCTAAATTAACAACACGCACTACACCCGTGCCATATATATACATATACAGTTGATCCTAAATTGTTCTAATTATGATTATTCATATAATTAATTGCAAATTATGTTGGGGAAAAAAAAGGATTATTCGATTTAAAGTACTTGCTGCTAATCTCAAGTTCACGCGTATGAATACAATAGACATTCTCAACACATTTTTGTCAGTTTAGTTGTGTTGAAAAAAAGAGAAAAAAATATTTAATTAATTTTTCTCTTATATAAAGAAAGCGTTAAATAGCTCGCAAATTTTCAACCATGGCATTATAATGTTTGTCAACAATTCAGCACTAAAAAAGAAGAACAATTTTTTATTTAAAGACTTGTATTTTATTAGATGAATAGGCAAAGAGGTAGATTACAAGTGGTCAGGTTTTTGGTGGATGTGGTTGAATTGAATACCTTATTGAATCCATCCCGATTGTGTACCGGGTTTATGATGTGGACCCAACCCATTTGGGCCCAGTTCTTTTAGGCACGTGTAGCTCCCAGTCATAACAGCACTGGACCAGCAATCATTCTGGGGCAGGTCCATTTTCTATTAGCCCATCCGTCCTCTCCTTTTGGTGCTATTTATTTAAAAATCTATGATCGATAATAATAGATTCTATAACTAAAATAATATTAAAAAAAAGTGTTTACACATCGTCAATATAAAACAAAGATCTGCACCAGTAGATATAATACTTAAAAAATATTACTTTCTTAATATTATGCATCAATTTTTTTCTTCTTCTCAAATTTGATGTTCTAATATTTTCTTCTTTTATAGGAGTAGTATAATTGTTCTCTGTCTAACTTTATGACGTCACAGTTATAATTTATAACAAGTTTAATTTTTATTTTTTCTTTGTGAATATTGAGGGGTTACAGTAGCACGTGATTTTATTTTAATAATATTACAAATATCAACATTTGATGATACAAATTTGTTATTGGAAAATTATATGGTTGAATGTAAATTTTATTTAACATTTAAAAGGAATTATTATTATTATAGTAAAAGGAGGATACTCTTTAATTCATCCAAACCGACTAGTTATGATTTGCTTCCTAAAAGTAACCACGGAATCGTTGCATTTACAATTTTATGGTACTCTATTGTTTGACATGTCAATGCAGAAACCGTGATAAGGGCATTCAATTGGGTGTTCGCTAATCATTGATCAACTGATATGTACTATACCTTTGACTAACAAACAATAATAATAGTGCTTCCGAATATTTCATTCAATTTAATATACTTTATTCACTTTTTAAATTTAAAATTCACATGAATTTATTTAATTATAATAATATTTTAAATTAACTAAATTGTACTAATAATTATAAAATTTATTATTTTATATAAAGACAAAGTTACACTAAAAATAAAAAATAGATGTAGAGTTTAAAATTTTGTTATTAACAAGGTTTGATGTCTAAACCTTATTAAAGTTGGAATGATTTCTTGTATTGTCAAAATTAAAGAAACAATTTATTTGTATTTTTGTTTTTTTGCAAAGTGAATTTTACTTTTTTCAAGATAAAAGCAGTTTTCAAACATTATTTTTTATTTTTTATTTCTAAAAAATAAAAATTAAAACAATTACTGAACGTAAAGTTTCAATAGTTGTGTAAGAGTTAAAAAGGGAGGGGTGGGAGAGGGAATAGAGGGGGATTGGTTTTGAGATATAAAAAGGGGAGCAATCACACTGTCCTTTCATTCCCTCCGACCGTCCTTTTTGCCTTTGTCTTTGCGGCCTACTCCTCGCTATTTATCTCTCTCTTTCACTTGCTATAACTCAACTCTGTTTCATTCTATTCCATTCCAGTATTCTTCTTACAAGAAACAAACTCTATTGCTCATCACACCCAGATCCACACATACACCACTACAACTAAATACTCACTCACATAGACTAGTCTCTTCTAAATCCCTCACTATAAATATACACTCACACACGCATAATTGTTATGGAAGAAAAGGAGGAATATGGTCATCCTCCTCCCATGATTATGAAATCAAGATTCCAGAGTATCTGCGTGTTCTGTGGTAGTAGCCCCGGCAAGAATCCCAGCTACCAACTTGCTGCCATTCAACTCGGAAATCAACTAGTTCGCTCCCCCCATCTCCCCCCTCACCTTTTGATTTTATTCTCTCTCTCTTTCACACACGCACATATATATGGAAACAGAAACAGCACTCTGCTTTTCTACTAAAGTTATTTATAGTAAATCAACGCTAAAAGTCCTCTGCTTTACATTTCACTTTTTGTTTTTTTCATATTAATATGCTGCTGCTGCTATTGAGTCCATAACAACAAACACAGAGTAGCAAAATTGTCAATTATAGAACACTGGAATTATATTTAAAAATCAAATTGAGTATGTTTTAGTTGAATTTATTCCAAATTAGTAAATGAATTAATAATATTGGCTGGCTGGCTGGCTGGCACTGGCAGGTTGAAAGAAATATCGACTTGGTCTATGGAGGAGGTAGCGTTGGCTTGATGGGTCTAGTCTCTCAAGCTGTTTACGATGGTGGTCGCCACGTGTTGGGGTCTCTCCCTCACCCTCTCTTTCTCCTCTCTTATTTGCCACCAATCCATTCATTATCTCTTATACTCCGTTTTTTTGCAGGGTAATTCCCAAAACCCTTATGCCCAGAGAGGTACGTACGTACTATCATTCAATTCCATAAAAATAAAATTAGTCTCATTTATAAAAAATAAAAAAAAAATTAAGGTTAATGTATTTTATTAGTTTATGTTAATAGTAGTATTTTGTACACTACTGACCTATACTAATAACAGTGG
The DNA here is from genome assembly GCA_947179155.2 of Hedera helix. NCBI lineage: Eukaryota > Viridiplantae > Streptophyta > Magnoliopsida > Apiales > Araliaceae > Hedera > Hedera helix. Next base: position 54,876,527 of record OX359268.1, on the reverse strand, counting down.
TTTAAAATGTAGCACTAACATAGAAAAATAATTCAAAGAGTCCAATTTAGAGAATAAGACCGATATATTATTTTCTCCATGTTCTTCTCTGGTATATTCTCATTTCTGTTTTCATCAATTACTCTTTTCCTTTTTCCTTATTCAATTTTAGGCTTTATTTTTTTTCTTTATATACATATTCCAGTGTTTTATCTAATAAATAAAGTAAGTCATTACAGATAACTGGGGAGACGGTTGGAGAGGTAAGACCCGTGACCGATATGCACCAAAGAAAAGCCGAAATGGCTCGACAAGCCGATGCATTCATAGCCTTGCCTGGTATACTCTTCTTGATATTCATTCATTATTTATTTATGCCATAATATATAAATATTTTACAATCTCAAACAGTCTTTGTAATTATTTTTCTTCATTAAAAACTTAAAGATGATATGATTGTTTTTTTTTTTTTATCATATATACGTACAACAGGAGGGTACGGAACACTGGAGGAGCTCCTAGAAGTCATCACTTGGGCTCAATTGGGAATACATGACAAACCGGTACTCATTCAATCTTTTCTATTTTAATTAATTGAGTCATATATTTATATTTCTTTTAATGAAAATATTACAACAATTTTTGTAACAAATCAATCATTTGTATGAGCAGATATCTTATAGTATACTATGGTGAATAATAATAATTAATTAATTAATTAATTAATACAGGTGGGTTTATTGAACGTGGATGGATATTATAACTCACTGTTGTGTTTCATAGACAAAGCTGTTGATGAAGGTTTCATCACCCCCTCTGCCCGTCACATTATTGTTTCCGCCCCAACTGCCCTCGAACTCGTGTCCAAGCTTGAGGTACTACTTCTAATACTATTACACGGACACCAAAACTACATTAGGCAGGCCAATCTATGGTCAGCCCTTCCATTATAAATTATTATTATTATGCTAAAACTAGTACTTCAAAACAACACTACTTCCACCAGTTTAATCAATCACTATTCCCTCCGTTTCAAAACAAGACTACTTGAATCAATAACCCATCGTTCACTAAATAAAAATATTGATTACTTGTACGTATTATAAAATAACACAATTTTCTTAAATTTGTCATTGTAATTTTATTATCATGCCACCATTGTACTATTAAACTATTGCCAATTTCTTATTTTAAAGATAAATATGAAATAAAAATCTATTTTTAAAATTTGCCTGGATTTGTAGAAAGAAGATAGCATCATCAACACACTATAAAATATAGACTTAAATCATAGTGATGAGAGACACAAAGACAAAATTTTGTGATCCAAGATGAGTGAGGATTGCCTAATTTGTGAATCTATTTATTTATTTTTGTTAGGAGTATTTTCCGGAGCATGATGAGGTGGCATCTAAGCTAAGTTGGGAGATGGAGCGACAGTTCGGTTACACGGCCACAAACCCAGATATTGGTCGTTAGCGCATCGTGTCTCTAGTATTACATTACACTACCACCCACTTCCAGAGCAGAATTAGTGAATAGATTGATACATCAAAATTATTTGATAACAATGGTGACTTGTGTAGATCAAAGGGACTCCAAGCGGTCCTAGTAGCAACTACACTTGTTTTAAACTCGCTGCGGATTCATTCTCATGTAAATTAAATGTCCTCCTCGCTACTTTTCTTATTTAAAAAATAATAATCTAATTTTGTCAAATTATAAGAGGACCAGATCTGTAGTCCGGAACAGTGATTTTTGGAAGACTTTGCTGCTTCATTAAAGCAAATTTGCGACACTTTTTGACATTTGTTTTTTTGGGCCAATTCTGAAATTGCATTGTGCATTGACTGACTCGCACGTGACAGGTCCACCCACTTGTTCTAACTTTACTTAGCAAAGCTAATTAAGGTGTGGAATCAAACCACACTCATAAACCCGAGTGGGAGTAGAGCCAAAAACCATGAAAAGACTAATAGGCGTGTAAGTAGTCATTTTCCATGGGAAATTGGGATGTCGGGAGTGATTAATTTTACATAATTACGGAGCATATAGGTTGCCATTATTGACCAAAATTACTAGTAGTGATCAAGGAGAAGAAAAGAAAGTGGTGGGCGGGAGTGGCCTCAGCCGAAAAGCATTAACATTGTTTAGTTTAGTGCTTGTAGTAGTAATACTAGTACGTAGTAGTAGGTGTCGAGTGGTAATCAGTATTTAATGGACAAGTCCATAAGTGCGTAAAATTGTGATCGTGTGGGTGATATAACCGTAGCCATAGCTGTAGCCCACCCTAGGTGAGAGCTTATTTGCTATCATTTGAGTTGGAGAAGTTAAATGATAGATTGAGACTTGAACATTCTACTCCTCCTACCTTGTTCATCTCCACTTAATATTATTACAAATTTCAATTAGATTTTAAATCATTATATTATTATTATTATTATTATTATTATTATATTAATTGTTTGAGATCAAAGTAGGATCATAGATGTCCAAATGTCGAGTAATTAATTTAATAATGACACATAAATTTGAGTAGATTTCCGTTTGGCTCTCCTAACCTTACTAGTGATTTTAGGGTTGGTATTGTTTGGCATGTTCCCATTGTGTTATTTCCAAATTTAAGATATACCTAGTCTAAATATAGACATGTAGGTCTAGTGTCCACTCTACCTATTGTTGTTTGTTTTTATCATGTTCATCGTTAGTCAGCGTCCCATAATATTGGGTGGGAGACAAAATGTTAGACGCGCATTGATGCATGATTCAACATCCAACAAGCTAGGTTCTAGCCTAGGGTTTTTGCTACATCCGTTTCCCCTTTTCACTCCTACAGTTGCACTACTTGTGTAGTTTCTTGAGCCGCTTCAGTTTCCCTTTAATGCATAGAAAAGTTACTGTGGAGTACATCAATCATTTCTTCTCTAAGAAAATCTCTATTCAATGGAGACATAAAAGTGGTTGTCAGCTCCGAGCAACAAGTGGCAGGCGCATGTATAACTTAGTTGGTTGACAAATACTCCGACCTTAATTTAAGTATGATTTGAGTCTTGCGTTTGGATTAAAGAAATAGGATAAAAGAAGGAATGAAACGATTTTAAATTATTTTAAATATATGTTTGATTATTGGTAAAAATGAGTGGTTTAATATGATGGTAAAATTATTATATATATCCATTCTATTGGAATGAATTTTATTCCACCGCCTCTCACATGGAATAAAAATCGAAGGGATGTCACAAATTTTCATTCCACTCGAATGATTTATCATTCAAAATGATCATCTAATACATTGTTTTTTATTATATTCTTTCTTTCATTTCATTCTCTCAATCTAAACGTTGCATAAGAGTTTTTTTTGTTTTTTTTTTGGAAAACGCCAAAATAAAATTAAGTATGATACTCGGTTTATTTCAGGACAAAACATACAGGCTATCCCTCCTAATGGCACAATCATCAACCCCCTTTAAAACTTGGAAGTATTTTGCCCTATTTAGTGGCTAGTAATGCCCCATATCCTTGCATAAAATCTTTATACGGTTTTCGAAATTTTGTGGTGGCCTTGAGTTAAAACTAGGCAGAACTCTACGGTTTTCGAAACTTTGTGGCATTGAGTTAAAACTCAGCAGATGAAACCGAACTACTACTCACTTTTCTGTGGTGAAATTTCCCTTTCTGAGACTGAGAGCATCCCATTCAAATCCCAAATTTAATATGGTCTCCCAGTTCATTAACGGGGAAGAGATGTATGCTACTCATTGACACATTACCAGTTAGAAAGGTATTATTATATTTGAAGGCTTACACAGAACAAATACACCTATAAAAAAACAAGGTACCAATTAAGTAATTCATGCTTATAGAACCAAAAAAAATTGAAAATACATACTATGTGGAATGAATCACGTATAAAGGCTGCTTCAGGTGAAGGATTGAACCACTGAAGAGGTGGTAACCAAACCTGACAAAAGGCCAACAACCAATGCACTGTTGTATGTGCTTGGTTCCGCTTGAATTGAATTGTTCCGTGAATCAATGTAGGTTTCATTGAGAAACGGTCCTCCTACAAGTGCTCCAACTGCCACATTGGGATTGGGTTCTTGTGAGCTAAGCCACTTCCAACCATCAGAGCAGCTTGGCGATTCATCACCTGGAATAGAGGCTCCTCTATGGTGCACATATTCTGGGTACTTATCCCCATAGCCCACAAGATAACTCATCTTCATTGGATTGTTTCCCAATACATAATCAGCCTTGCAAGAAACAATAGCATTGTAAGGTTCGGTTTGGGTTCAGCAAAAAATAGTATTAAACTGTATGTGCAAGTTGTATAGATCAACTGCTGATATAACAAACATACCTGTGACATGGCAAACTTCCGAAGATCTAATGGTGAAAAGGAATTTCCATCGCAGGTTATTTTTGCAGTCCGGGATGAAAGCATGTAATCACTGAAAATGACAGCTAAAAACGCAGAAGCCATAGGCTGCTGCAGAGCATTCCATTCAGAAACCCATATCAGACCACCTGTGTTCACAGACTATGATGAGCATTGAGCAATTTAGATGATAACGATGAAACTAACAAAGTGTTTTAATATCACCTGACCATAGGCAAAGCTCCTAGGATAGTTTACTAAATCTTAAGATAAAATAAAACATTTAAACCTAAACATGTTTGGTATGCATAAATGATATATATCTCGTTTCCTTATGTGACACGACTCATTTTCATGAAGAACTTCCATCAGTGAGACATAAGAAATCAATTACTCTTGATAAGATCATATAATAGCCACTAGCGCGACATAATTTACAATATTAACTGAATTGTTAAATTAATCACATGCACACATGTTTTGTGTCCGTGTACGTGTGTTTATGCGTGAAGCTTCTTAAGAGCATGAGATGAATATGCAGCAGTAAATATCAGTTATATAATCAACCAGGAAAATGGGAAGAGTGGAGGGACATAGGACTAAGGAGTAACAATAATGTGCAAAGAGTTGGAGAGAATATTACTATCTGTTCTGCTGGTTGAAGCACTTGGAGATTTTGGTAGGATGTTACACATAGTTGCCTCTGCAGTGTTTTGGTAGTTCTTGAGGTTACCCGAGTTTGAGGTGTCTTTCAAACCAAAGAAGCTTACCCTGGACAACAAAACCTACATGAAATAACTTGTTATTCATCCATTTCAATAGTAAGGTCATAGATTGCATAATTCTAATTGGAGGAAACCTGATGTTTCAAAATTAAAAATAAAAAGTAAGTTCAAGTCCTTATTTTTAAGAAAAAATTTAGTATAAGAACCACCTGTAGTGAATTAAACAATAAAGATTAAATGAACCTATTTAATAATTTAGAGAGGACAATCAAATGAAGAGTAATTATGTTTATGTTTTCCAACTTTTATTGAAGAAAATAAAAGTTGAACTTATTTTAAATTTAAAGAAATGGAAAATTAGAAGAAAGAAACAATTTTTTAAGAAATCTATTATGTACTTATGTATTTCTCTTTATAATTATAAAAACTTTAATCTTCTACCTCTTTTCTAGGAGCTGTCAGCATTAATTATACAACATCATAAATTTGAGTGGATAGCCTAACAATAAGACAATTAAAGCATTGGAAACAGTCCAAGTCATAAGAATAGAATCATACGTGAACCCCAGGTAGTTTGTCATCCCAACTGAACCAGGTTGGATTTCCCCAACTAGCAAAGGAATTTCCATTTTTCCCAGTCACATAATCCATGTATGTTTGATCCCTTGTTGCATGATAGAGCCAACCAGCTGCCCATAAGAGTTCATCCCCATAACCTGTTGAATTGTAGAATGTCTGGACTTCAGGAATGCTCTGGCTATAAGAACCTCTATTTTTATCTGCAAAAGTGAACAATTGTTGAGCATGCTCAAGAAGCGAGCTTGAATATGTTGAGTCACTTGACTTGAACACCAGAGATGCAGACGCCATTGCTGCTGCAGTTTCAGCTGCAACATCCGATCCTGGGGCAGAAATGTTCACCTGTGCGAGGGGCCTTTTCTCAGTCATGTCTTCAGGCCTATTCCAACATTTATGGTCTACTACTGGATCACCCACCTGCCAAAGTTAGAAGAAATAAAATTAGAAAAAGGGACACACTTGAGAGGCCTTTCTGGTAATATCAACTAAACCTTATACAGTTTAAACCCTTATATGCCAAATTTGTAGGATCGGCTGGTGGGGTATCTATCGTAGAGAGATTTATATCCTAAGCCTAGTATCTTAACACCATGTACACACTTTTAACAAACTACAATGATCCATCTTAAATTCAAAATATAGCTAGAATTTACAGTAAGCATCAAAATCAAATAATTGAATCCAATGCCAAATCAGGCCATGAATATGAAACATGTGCAAAAATACTAAGGCAAAGTCTTTTGAATAAACTCCTACTATACAATACTTGAATATGCACAACTGTCCTAAAATGTTAAAAATCTCCAACTTTCAGAGTGCTAAATGAAAGCCTTGAGTATGTGCAAAACACCATCAGATGGCAATATGTTTTTAGAAGAAATACTCAATAATTTGTGCATATTTAAAAAATTAGGAACCTACTGGTAGCAAGAAAAGGACATGTATTCAACATATACAGGGAAAAAGAATGCTAGTAAAAGATGAAGAAACAAAAATCTTTGAAGAACAAGAGTAACCTGAACATAGAGTATATTATCTGAAGCATGAGCATTTAAAAGGTAGTCAGTGATCCACTTGAGCGAACCTTGAGCAGGCTTCAACAGATCCACTGCTTGCATCTGGTCCCCATACTCAAGGATGCTCCATGACAGGACAGTGGCAGTAAAAGCCATAGGGAATCCAAACTTCATATGATCCCCAGCATCATACATTCCTTTCGAAAGATCCACCTTTGCTTCCTTTCCATCAACAAGACCTGAATCTCCCCTCCACTTTATCTTATTATCTACCAGCTTACCCGCTGCAAAACCAAAATAACATTTCCACCTATAATCAGCTTCTAAACAGGACACTGAACAAATTACAATGTTGTCAGATACAAATATTGTTCACTAAGAAACTATCAACATTTATTAAGATGGACTCCATGCTCATCTAATTTAGTGATAGCATTGATAGTTCACGAAGTTATTGCATTTCTTTGGGACACCAAACTGCTTTCTATTTATACGCTTTGACATAATGATACCATTTTAAACAAATGAAGTTAATGCAGAAACAACATCGAGCACTAAATAAGATCAATAAATACAGATCCCATGTGAATCAAATATATGATTAAATCAACAATTACTCGATCAAGTGAGAGAGATAAAAGGAAGTTACATTTTTGTACATCAAAAAACTGGATAGCGATTTTGAGAGCGTCAGAATATCTCTTATTAATGGCGCCAGGAGGGCCAGGAACAGGAGCGGCGGATCCCGAGTCAGAATCTTGGTTTTTCTTATGAATGACGATCCAAATGGAAAAGGCAATAACACCCAAAACTATCAATACAATTAACCAACCAAAACATCCTCTTGATTTCCGGGACTCTCCCATCGCATTGACAGGCTCAATCAATAATGTAATGCTCAAAAGCTTATTCAGATCTTCAAGATTTCAGAAACACAATATAAAGAAAGCTCCTTTAAATCTCAGGACACCACGTAAAAGCTCGCATTGAGCAATGCGAGGCAAAGTGGTGCAATTTTCTCAAAGAGAAATAAAGGGTTTGGTTGGAATGTGGAGAGAAGAACACAAAAGTCAAAGGGGCCAATGATTGGTCCAGAAAGAAGAGAGATATTATGTACTTTTGTTGGTTTTTAGACACAGGAGAGAAGAGAAAGAAGGAACACCGACAAACGAAGGTGGCCGTGAATCTGTGTCGTTAAGGTTTTCCGGCATGAGTGGAATGACGAGATTGGACCTGGTTGATAGTAGGTGAGATGGGAGATATTATTGTCGGTGTTACATATGAATGAGCCAATGAGGAGATTTGGATTGCTGACTGAGAAATCAATGGAGAAGAAGACTTTTATTCAAATTTTAACGGCGACAATTTTGGAGGTAGGAAGGGAAAAAGAATCTTGACTGCGTCAGATTGGTGAATACGTGTATTAGTTGTAATTTTTCATTTAGCTGCTGAAAAAAAGAATCTTTTCCCAAATAATATATATTCCTTTCATCCCCCCCCCCCCCCAAAAAAAAAAAAGTACAAATTTTTGAATATTTATAACTAAAATAATGAGTATTTAGTTTTGTAAAATTGATATAATAGTAAAATTGTGTTATTATATTATGAAAAAATTATATTATTTTATATTATTATTAATAAAAAGCGATTCTTCAATGAAATATTATTTTTAGTAGATTAAGCTCTTTTTGGTAAAAGAAATCACTAATTTTTCATTCAATATCAATGCTTTTGCATTGTTTTTACAAAATCTCTTCAAATTTGAAGCATTTCTTCCTAATTGAACATTCTGAGGTTTATCTAAATCATAATTTAACTTAAAGAGAGAGAAAAAAGAAGATAAATTAATTATAGTTTAAGCTTACCTCTATTTAATTCTATGTCCACCAAAAATATAAGTTTCATTAACCTTCTAATTTTTTTACACAACATTTGCTCAAAACACACTTGGGCAATTTTATTTTAATTTGTCGATAATTTTATCTTAAATTGCACTAAATGTTGTTATTAGGAAATATGAGTAAAAAAGAAATTATGTACTAGTGTTACTTAAACAATTTTACTATATTAAAAAAAAACACAGAACTTGCATTTGGAATCGTGGAAGAACTATTTTAAGTATGTGTAACCTTCTTTCTTAATGTTGTAACTTGGGCACACAAACTTGAGTCGGGCTAAAACACAATTCATATATTGTTTTAATTTGAACCTCTATTGTTTTATTAGTATCAAAAATAAAATAAAAAATATTGACCTTCAATGACCTACTCCTATATTTTTAAAATAATAATTTATAAAAGTAATCTTATTTTCTTAAATATATTTATAATATTTGTTAAAAATTTAATTTAAAATATACGTATTAATATATTTATCAACAAAAACATAATTAAAGTATATAAGTCAACTAAATAATAAAATATTACATTAACTAATTTACTATTTGTCGTATTATATTTTATCCTAACAATAAATCAATCACATTATAAAAAAATGATTCAAATTAATTTATTTTCTCTACAAATTAAAAGTCAATTAACACACATATTAATACAGAAATAAAATAAAAAAATAAATTTATATTCTTTCTTTTTATTTAATTATTTTAATTTTTGTGAATTTGTCCTAAAGTTTTTTTTTTGGGACGGAGGTACCATAACTAAATCACATTATATCGGTTTAAACCTTCACCCTCATTCTCTACATTGCGTACCCTCCTCTTCTTCAGTTGCCGGTCAGCTATGAGTTGATAAATCTCCCGATTTCGCCTGCCGCAGTTCTGGTGACCCGATCTCTCGTCTCTATTCTACGGCAACCTTCGTCCCGGATCTTCTTTTATAACGGTAAGACTCATGCCTACTACATAATAATCCACAATTCGCTTGCATTCGCTCATCGCAATTTCTATCTCCCATATATTTATGTATTCTGATTGACTAAAAATCAACAATTCAACGCGTTTATGTGAGTTCCTTTGTGTGCTTGTAGATTTGTACTCCATACAACCATCTATAGACTATACACACAATCAAATCCTCCACCCTACGAAAAAGAGAGAATGTTTAGGACAGAGAAGGAGAGAGAGTATTACTGTAACAGATTTGGTTATGATTTTTCGAGAATATCTTAATATGGGAAAAGTTGTACATTGATTTTAAAAAGTTATTATGAAATTGCACACGGATAAATAGAGATTAGAGTAGAATACATTAGAAATGCACTATGCAGAGAAAAAGATAAGCGTCAGATATCCACTATTTAGTGCAAGAGATGAATACAATATATATTTTTGCCCTAACAATAAGTGTGAAACTGTCATTAAAAGCCCCCCCAAACTTTGGATCAGGGGCAAACCCCCAAACCTCCAAGAATGTAGCCCTCCTGCGACTCCCTGACCCACTCGGTGGAGAGCGGGGCCGGACCACTGATAACTAGGGTTGGATGAACAACAATTCCCTGATGGGTACCTACAAATACAAGAAATGTCTGACAACGTTCAAAAGTATGAATGGTAAATTTTAGTTTACTTTTGATGACATCCTTATTAAATTTATGAAGTTGTGACACTGCTACTTATTAGAAAAAACACAATTGTGACATTAAAATTCAAGAGGGGCAATTTCCCTTCTTAGAGAAACCAAGTAGCTTCAACCTGCTTATTCTATTGTCTGTGTTTATGTTTATTTATGTAGTACAAGTATTAATGAATGATTAATTGCTTTTGCTTCCAATTCGGTTTTAAATTCTCTTCTGATTATTGAAAGGGCCTAATGGTCATTTTTGTAGATTCATGTGAAACTATATGGCAAGTGATTGCTGGTTTACCTATTGTAGGTGATAATTTATCCGAGTTGGTCACTTAATGATTTTGTTGTAAAAGGCTTCAAATCTGTCAGCTCTAGATGAATATTTTACGAATTTGTTCCTCATTATTTATTGATATCATTCTTTGAAAAAGACATATATTTTCAAATCCATTGTATCCATCTTGGTATCGAAGGTTGAACTTTTTGTACTTTCATCTATCTTTTTGAGGCAGATAGGTCACAGTACTCAGCTTTGATGGACGCCTAGGCTATATTCTTAGTGTACCTGTAGTTATGTTGAGCAGAATATTTGAACTTACAGCAAGCAGCTATGCAATACATTATTGGTATAAAAATTGCTAATAACTACTATTGATTTAGTACTTAACAAAGGCTTTGCATATAAATGATGTATCTACAAAGCATAGAAATACTTAGAATACTAGATTTATTGTAGTCCAAGAATTAGTTAACTTAACTAATTTTATTAGGAAAGTTAGGAAGATCTTATTAGGTATTAGTTTTTCCGTTTTTATAATTGTTGTTTTAGAAGTGAGCACATAGATTAAGAAATGCAATAATACTTTGGCTAATTGATCAAAATAAGTGTTATTAGTCAATATTATTCTCGCATTGAAAAGAGATAATGTTATCTTATTAGAGAAAAATTCATTGGAAAGCTATGAGAGAAACTAGAAACAAATATGTATTTAACACTTGGGATAATTTGGGAAACTAAGTAAATTATGTTCTTTTTAACTTTACAAGCGACAGATAAAAAGGAACAAAAAAAATTCACAAAAAAGAAAATTTAAAAGGAACGGAGTGGAGACTTTTTCTTTTTTTTTCTGGTGTTCCATTTTTATTGGTGGGGGAAGTGTGAGTAGGTGTTTGGCTTATCGTATTTATGATGCCTCGAAGTTTGAAATCTTTTGTTAGTTTAGAGATTAATGCTATGCTGAATGGTATTAATTTATAAAATCCAAAATGTACTCATGATAAACAGATTTGCAGATGGAAATTGAAGCCAATGAATATCAACCCAAGCAAGAACGGTTGAGGACAAGGTGGACAGCGTCCCTTGATAAGATATTTGCAGACCTCGTTGTCGAGCAGATTCAATTAGGGAACAAACGAAACAATGTTTTCGATAAGAAAACTTGGAATCACATACGTGATGAATTCAATAGACAGACGGACCTTAGCTTTAACAACAACCAATTGAGGAAGCACCTCGATGTTCTGCGAACACGTTACTACAGTCTGAAGTCTTCATTTGATCAAAACGATTTGGCCATGGATGATACTTGTTGCATTGGGTTTGACCTATGGGACGTTGGGGTACATCTTTTTTCCTTTATCCGAGTTTGTTCCTTCTTAATTAATGTAGTTGTAGGTTTCTGATTTTTATACTTACAGGCACAGCCTAAGCCCGAAACAACCAAGATCAAGGACTGTCCTATTTTTGAGCAACTATGCACAATATTTGCAGACTTGGGGGCTGATGGGAAATATGCCCAATCTAGCCACTATGAGGAGTTGGACAAGTCTGTTGGTACAAATCCTGGAGGTTTAGTTTCATGTCCTGAAAATGAAAATGTGGGTACTAAAACTCCCTTGTCAAAATTTATTCAAGGGAATGCTTCTTCAGCCCATAATGTGAGCAAAAAAACAACTGAGAGAAAGAGAAAGCGGGCAGCAGAAGAAGGCTCTTTCGGGGGTGACGGCAGTAGGGATGAAGAAATAATTACCGCTATGGCGGAAGGCATGTTAGAGATGGTTGCTGCTTCGAAGTTGCACATGGCCATGATGCCCCAGAGTGAAGAAAGATTCGCAATTACCAAGTGCATAAAGGCCCTGGATGAGATAGAAGGCATTGATGACTGGCTTTATTATGCTGCTCTTGATCTCTTTGAGGAGCCGAATCTGAGGGAGATGTTCATTTCTCTTAAAAGCAACAAGATACGATGGACATGGTTGCAAGGGAAGTGTGAAAATCTCATCTTATAGTTCAAGGGCTTGACTTCAAAGACTTTCTATTTAGGATCTTTATTTTTTTATAAGATATTTTGTTTGTTTTTGTTTTTCTGGATGTAAAAATCATCCTTGAACTGCCAAGTTTTTGGTTTTGTTCCAAGGGATTGGTTGGTAGTATGCGACTTTGCTCGCTCATTGTATAAAGACGTTCTGCTTAGGCAAAGGCAACAAAGGGTGATTGAGAAAAGTTGTTCTTTGTAGTAACCAACTCAAAATCCAAGACAAATGACTTGAAAAATCAGTTCGGTCTCACTACTGTGTCCTCATTTTCACTGCTTTACTGCTGCCAGTGGACATGATTACAAAATATGAAAATACTACTGGCCACTTGGTAATTGTCCAACAGAACTCGTTGAAGTTGGATCCATCCATCGGCCAGCGAATAAGATAGTATTGGCTGGAGAGCAATTCTTTTGAATTTCATTGGATCTCTTTTCGTTTCTTTTGTTTCTTGTGTGTGTACATATGAATGTATATATTAATGAATACAGCTTAGTCAACTAGTGTCACTTTAAGGCGGTGGCCAAGTATACAATATTTTCTTTTTCAGAAATTCATAACAAAGTACCTAACAATATATCTCACCAAACCGAAAGATAGAAATCTGAATCATCGATAATTGGATCAAGTACTTGAATGAAAGTGCAGCATATGTATCAAGTTCAATTCACTCTGAACTTCGACACCTGACACTACCTCATTCCCACACCAAGCTGAATTTGGCCACTTAAAATCCCAAGATTTAAGGGAAAAAGAAAAATAACATAACTTGTTAGGATATCCAAGGTTGTAGGGAGGTCAAGAGGGGGTGGGGGATGCAATTTCAGACAAACAAGAAGTATATATTTAGCTAACCTATTTCCAGATTGTACTCTTAATGAACAATCATCCAGTTACAAGTTAGGCGACACGACAAAATCAACAGTTCAACTTGCCATATCTGTAAGGTATTGTAAGAAACAAAATTAAAAGCACAAGAATAAAGTAATATTGAGAGGTACAAGTAAATCATGTCAGAAAATCATTCCATAGTTTGATCTGGATTTCCTGAAACTGTATAAAAATCTAGCATTTCTTCCTCAACTGGATGAGTTTTGCCTACTATGACAAGGCAATGTAGAGGCGGTCCAAAGTCAACCCTGAGTAGTTGCTTCATTGAACCTGCAATTACCATCTGATCTTCGCTTCCCAATCGGGCAAGTCCAACACAAATAGTGTCTTCAGTATATGCTGCAAATTACAAAATGATTCTTACTAAAATGGTATGCTCTCTCCACTTTTATCAACTATTCAAAAGTATAACTTTGAAGAGTTTCAAAGAATTCAAATTAAAAAGTCAATAATCTGAGTAAAAAATATGCAAGAATCGCTAATCTTAGATGAAAGGTTAAGTAAAAGCCTCTTATACAGGTCACTATATATTATAAAAATACATGATTTGAGTATTCATAAGAAAGAGTTAAAGAAGGAAAAAAAAAAGCAAAAGAGTATAAATCAGAAATGGTAATAACTCATGAACCTACCTGATGCTCCACGCATTTGTTCAACCTCCAAGAGCTGCTCAATTGCAATTTTTATGCTCATATACCTAGGTGGCTCGTACTGCTTTTTTCCTCTGCAAACATAGAAGGGGAAATAAGTATCTGAAAATTAGTTGAATATTGTAGGAAAATATGGAAAACATAACAGGTGCAACTCTTAACAAAATATTTAACCTGCACAACGATTCCAGTGTGGGTTCCTTCACACGTATATCTGCAGTTTCAGGTTATGGACGATTAGTTGAATTGAGTAAAATGCACAAAGGATTCATGTAAATTCTCATAATTCAAGAAGGAACTTTTTCACTTATCTTTTCATACAATTTTTCTAATTTTGGAAAGTAATGAATTGTTTATTTACCAATGAACATCTATACTAATGTGAGAGGGCAAACCTCCTACACCACAATATCAAAATGTTTGGGTGTAATTTAGAGGATAAGTGAAAAGTGAAAAAAGGTGCAAATATATTCAATTGAACAAGTATCATTATCATAGGATCGATGAACAAATTAATCATAAATAAACTAGCTTAATTTAATATTTAACTTATTCTTAACTCTCACCCTTTCACCATGCTTATTCTTCACTCCGACCCTTCATATATATATATATATATATATATATATGTGTGTGTGTGTGTGTGTGTGTGTGTGTGTGTGTGAAGAATTAGAGAAATAGATAATATATATGCAAAAAGGCACTTTTTAGCTTTATTGTGTTTCTTGAAGAAAATGGCAATTTGTGTAACTATAACACAGTAAATATCATCTGATACTGTCTTCTCTTGAGATACGCAGGCTAAAGCAACCAGTGGCTTCCTAATTGAGAATCTTATCAGTTCATATATTTGAGCACCTTAACTAACAAAGATGTTAACTTGCCTAACAAGCAGAGAGTGTGTAGTCCGAGTGTACGATTTTTTTGGATCTTCTCATAAAAACTATCAGGCCTCCATGTTTCAGTGAAGAATGGTATTGAAACAGTCTCTCCGTAACGATAGAGTTGTAGACCACAAACTCCAACAGCATTCATCACTGATGCATTATGTATCACCTTGACATCCACCCCCAACTTCTTTGCTCGAACAACAAGATCAGAGTGTGTAGTTGCACTAAATTTGATGTCATGTTATCAAAGCAAGAAGAAGATGGCAGTTAGTAAAGCCAATACTAGATAAGCAATCAGCATATACACATAATGATGGGAGTCAACAATGAGAATTTTACAAGTCAAGATTTTCCACACTGACAGTCCAAATTTCTGCTCTAAAATTACAGCTTACAAGCCAATTGCTGCCATAAATTCAATCCTGAAGTCTGAAAGCTGCAACTTCATCAGTTGTTCAATCAATCAATTACAATAACAGCATTTTTCCAAGTCAAGATTTCTCCCGACAAGATGCATGTTGGCTGCCTTGGAATTGCAGAATCTTGTTTCTTTCACACTTTACTTGATATTTTAGTTTTGCTATATCATTTCAAACCGTTACAACCAAACTTGTAAAACTGGTTAAAGGATTTAATAATATTGACCTCCCATGCAAATTGAGTAACCTGAACACAGAATTACACAATCGTTCTTAACATAACATTTTCTTTTCATCTTTTTTTTTTATTCATTTTGGAGAGGGGTTGAGGTGGGAAAGGGAGATCCAAAAATATTAGAAATAATTCACTCACTAAGCATCTTTGCAAGTCATAGAACTGATACTTATTCATTATTTTTTAACACATAACAAACAGGATTAGAAAGAGCATCAAAAGCAGGAAGAGTTCTTGGGTGCATATATTAGTTGACAACTATAGAAGATAAAAGTTAATAAGTTACCCAAAAGGGTCTCCAACAACAAGGAAAGCAACATCAGCCCCACGAGCTTCCAACAGCATGTCGTCAGCCTTTTCCTCTACCATTTCCCTGTCTGCAAGTGTAATGGGCTTCCCATACAAACTTTCCTGAAAAATGTTGTATCCGTTATGCCTCAAATTAGTTTCGCAGACCAGAAAACTAAGAGACAGAAATAAAACAAGTACAAGATTGAGAATAGTACCAGGGTGGAAAGGCCATTAGAGGAGATTCCGAAAGAGAGGAGAGAAGTGTAGGCCTCTATGTAGACCTTTTCACATTTCTTTATTGCTTCAAGACCTCTGAGAGTGATGTCTCTCTCATCTCCCAAACCCAGACCTATAATATACAACATACTTTTCCTTCTTTCTTTCGTTCTTTTTTTTTTTCCAGTTGTATACCTTCAAGCTGACCTGTTCAGGTTGGCCCGCATATCATTCAAGAGAAAAGGACAACGTTGACTTATAGCTTATTTTAGTGAAAAGATTAAAACTTTAATTTGTTATAGCATGCTAATACAGGATTTCAACAAGAAATAACATTCAGGGACGATATGGCAAAAGGAGTGGCACCTCGCTTAATTGCCACTTCTTATACATAAACTTAATAAGTCACTAAGCTGATTAGCTGTGTCAATGAAAGAGCTCAATATTGTTTCCACGACTTGCTAGGTAACTCTACCTGGAGAGCAGTCTGGCTTTCTGCTCGAGCAACAAAAATGTGCAGGTATTGCAAGAAATTATGAGCTCAGGACATAAATTTTCCTTATATTTTCATCTAAAAGCAAGATAATGCATTAGGTGGTTGCATCACAAAAAAAAAACATCTATTCTTATTCAATACTACTCTATTATTATTCAGTACCATGTGTATATAAGTAGTACCCCAATAGACAATGAGATCCTATTTCAAACTTTAATTAGCTGCACAACTGTTTGTAATAAGCATGCAAACTAACCAACATCACCCTAGGTAGTACTTTTCAGACATAGCGGCGATAAAGCATTTTATCAAACATGTCTTGTACAAACGTAGCCATAGTGTATTAAATTCAAACAAAATACGAAAGAAATTTAGGCAAAAGCAGGTCATATTAAACTTGGGATTCAGATAATTGCCTCTATATCAATTGTGAAGCATTAACTTGTTAAACATCAAGAGTCGATAATATTTTTTCCGGCAGTTATCAAAAGTTAATCTCCTTATGTACGTAAGAGGGAAGAGAGAAATTGGTACCTGAGAAATTGCTTCACTTGAGGCAGACTAGATCAGACCAGCTTCAAGTGACGAAGATAAGCACCAAAGATAGCGATTTGGGCGAATTAACGACTTAAACTGTCCTAAAACCCTAGTTCCCCAAACCCTCGTTAAAAGATAGACTAATATAGAATGATATAATTATGTTGAGAAGTCTCCTCAATCGTCGATATGTCCGAGTGGTTAAGGAGACAGACTTGAAATCTGTTGGGCATGCCCGCGCAGGTTCGAACCCTGCTGTCGACGTTCCTTTTGCCCTTTGTATTCTAAGAAGTTTGATTCAAACTCCAACAGAATCCAATCACATCGAAAAAAAGTTTTTTAATACTATTAATATTAGGTAATTAATATTAATTTAAAATTTATGTTAATATTGATTTAAAATTTTAATATTAATAACGTTAGGTAATTAATATTGATTTAAAATTTATGTTAGGTAATTAATATTAATTTAAAATTTTATTATTATTTATATACTAATTAAATATTTTCCCTTATTCTCTCTCTCAATTAAGGGCAAAGCAGGTAATTATTAGATTTTTTATTCTATATGTATATAAAACGTCTTATATTATAATATTTTTTTTTAAAACGATCTATTTAATAAAAAAGATGAAGTATCTTGTAAATTTATTAGCCATTTTATTTTGATTTGAAAATAGCGCACACATTTTAGTATATATTATATTTTTTATTGTACTAATTTTAACTAACATAGGTGGGGGTGGCAGAGGTGAGAAGATAAACTTAAAAGACACTTTTGTTACGTTATCTTGTTTAAGATCGAACTTATAATTCATTTAAAATAGTGAAGCTCGTAATATAGCAAAATTCAATAGGTTCACCTGATTTTGTCTAACAAAATGTAAAAATTAGCGGTGGGTTCATTTAATAATACGCTCGTAGTAGGTATTGCGAACATTATTACTCCGGGGGAGCAATCTCTTGTTATAAGATGTTTTAGACCTTTCCCCATTTTATTTCATTTTAATTATCCATGCACACGCTATATGTGTGATAAAAATAATTTAAAGTATAATTTTTTGTTAATTTTGTCAAAATAATTTATTTTAGGAGAACATTTGATGAAAGAGATTAACACTCTGTTTCTAAATTTTTGTCGAAAAAAAAATAATAGAAAATTTTAAAATTTTATTTTCTTGCATTTGTGAGTTTTAATGAAAAGAAAAGGAAATCATTTTACTTTTTTGCTAATTATTTTGAACTATTCAATTTTCTTTACTCAAAAATTTAATGTTTTTTCTCTTTTGCTGATATTTTTATAGGAACTTGTTTTGTTGACCATAATAAAATAGAAACATGTGAGACCCACAAAAAAAAAACTTCTAACGTGTTAAATAAAAATGAAAAATATCGTATTTTGTAAGTCCAGGTAGAAGAAGCAAAAAGAAAAAAAGCTGATTTATTAACAAAAATAGTAAAGCCGGGGGAGGGTCTTTTTGGGTCTGAACTTTATAAGTAGTGTTGAAAGTTCTTTCGGAACAAAATATAATTGACGTTGATGATAAAACTCTCCTACGTTCACGCCGGTAATATATCCTGCTTCTTTTAGAAACTGATAGGAAGTCACACAACACAGTTATTAGGGCCAAAATAGTTAAATTAGAAATATGAGTCGTAGTTAAAAAATTATTATATTATAAATTGAGAATTATAAAAATATTACTTATTTCATTTTTTTGGTTTAAATATAAATTAATACCTTGAACTTTTAACGTTTTTTCACTTTGGGGATTGAATTTTTAATTTTTTCAATTAAGTGATTAAACTTTTAATTCTTTTTACTTTAGAAATTGTCTTATCAGTTTCTTCAATTAAGATATTGAACTTTTAATATTTTTTTTCATTTTGGGAATTGTATTCTCATTTTTTTTTATTACGTCTAATTGATAGTTATGTGTTTGTTTAATTTATTCTTTTTATTGAATGAAATCATATACTTTCTTCGTCCCAAATTAAAAGATTGTTAGTGGTTTTTGAAAGTTAATTTTTAATCTCAAAATTAATAAAATATTTTAAAATTTATGAAATAACAAAATTTTAATTAGTAGTATATTTATACATTTTAAATATTCATCATTATATTGATTATTGATGAATTTTTTAAACTAAGTTTGTAATGTCTTAAATTTACTTTAAAAAATTAATAAATACCTAATTATATAATTATCTTAAATCATCGTTACAAGATTTTAAAAGTATTAATAATCAATATATATAATGATTAATATTTAAAATGTATAAATGTACTACTAATTAAAATTTTGCTATTTCATAAATTTTAATATATTTTATTAATTTTGAGATTAAAAATATTTTAAATTAACTTTCAAAAATCAATAACAAATTTTAAATTTGGGATGGAAGAAATATATAATTTTATTCAATAAAAAGAAGCAAATTGAACAAACACATAACTACAAATTAAACGTAATCAGAAAAAATTGAGAAGACAATCCCTAAAATGAAAAAAAAAAAAAAAGTTTAATTTCCTAATGGAAAAAACTTATAAGATAATCCCCAAAGTGAAAAAAAAAATTAAAGTTGAATCACTTAATTAAAAAAATTGAGAGTTCAATCCCCAAAATGAAAAAAATTAAAAGTTCAAAGTATTAATCTATATTTACGCCTTCTTCTAAATCGGCTAATTTTGAATAGAAAACTTTTATAGAAAAAATAGTCAAGTTTTTTATCAATTTATTTTCTTTTCTGTTTATTAAAAAATTAAGAAACACAAGAATTGGACTGAAAATTTAATTTTTTCGTCCATTTTTATTTTAAAACTCAGAAGGCAGAGTGTAAAAAAGATAAGAGCAATAAAAAAAAATAAAAAAAGTTTAAAATAGTGTTAACGCTACAAAAGTAGTTTTTTTTCTTCTGATTTTATTAATATAGATCCGGACGGTGAATACTCGCACTATAAACGTGAGTTTGCAAGCGGTATGCTTTCTGTCTCCCTCTCACTTTTTTCTACTTAATTTTGCTTAAATTTATTTAATTTAATAATGTAACTTACATTTTTTTATTTATAAATATTAAAAATATAATTTTATTTTTTTAAAAATAATCAATTATTAATTAAATACTGATGACATAATAATGATACTAATGACATAATATGATCTCAGTGGTGCTATTAAAAAATAAATCAAATAAAACTCATTTGTGTAAAAATAAACAAATAAAAAATAATATATTTACTAGTAAAAAATGATAATTTTATGTGATAAACTCAAGTTAATAATTCGCTTTTTTGGGGCAGAAATGTCGGTTCCCAAAAAATAAAAGTAAAATTCTAAATTTATTTAATTAATTAATTTATTTTTATCTATATATAAAATAAATAAATATAACTTATTTATTTGAATTAAAAATAAAATGAGATAACACTACGCTCATCTCTTTTATATACAAATAAAAAAATTAAATAAAAAAAATCAGAAACTGAGAATTTCTAAACGACACAATCCCGTCATCGTCTTTTCTTTCTCTTTCCACAGTTTACCCTCCTCCCGCCGGCATAGCAACGGTTCGCTGGTGCGTAATCGCGGCGTCACTTGAGCCCGGAGTTTATTCAAAAGCTTTCTCGAGCAACTCTGATCCCTCCACGGTTTTAGTTAACTAATTTGTTCTCTCTTCATTTCACAATAATCATCAAAAGGTAATGAGCGATTTTTAATCTGTATATTGTTTGTTCACTTGTTCATTTGTTGTAACCTGTAACTATGTCAATTTGTCTTTATATTTCTACGTACTATATGAACTTTTTATATTTGTAAAAATATAGTTGCATATTTGCAATCATTGGCTTCACATAAACCTATATTGCTTAGATATTTGGTAATGCTTTAATTCATTGATTTATTGGTGGTTTTGTTTTTATGGTGTAAATTGTGAGGGTATGGCTTGAGCGATTTTTTTTGCTATTTTTACCCTAGTTTTCAATACTCCACGGACCACTTAAGCAGGAGTATTTTATTTGATTTAAATTTTAGGAAAATGTTATTGCCAGCAGTCATTCTGATTACCAAAGCAGCGTGCAACATTGTACGCCATAGTACGATGATACATGGCAGCGCTTGCAATAGTGTTAACAATTGTGATTCTGTCCATATTTCCCCCTTTTTTTGGCTGAATGAAAATTTTACATGACATATAGTTTTCTTCATTTAGGGATTACATTCTTGTAATGAAGGAATTATTGTTTTTTGTTTTTGTTGTTGTTGTATTTTCATTTTGACAATTGAGCATATTGTAAGCTGAAGAAAGTTTCTGAAGGGAGGAATTTTAGAGCACATTGAAGTCTTAGAGTTTTGTGATATTCTGCTGGAGACTTTTAGAAAGAGCAGTATTCTGGCTTAACTAATTGTTTTCTGTGTGTGCTAGGCTTATAAAATGATCGGATCATTTCTTACAAGAGGATTTGTGTATGTTGACAAAAATCCCATTCTCTATCTTGTATTGATACCTATAAGTTCGAATTCTGACATTTTCTTTGTTCTGCAGAATGGTTTTTGGTTATGCTTATCCAGCTTATGAATGCTATAAAATTGTGGAAAAGAATAAGCCAGACATTGAGCAACTGCGCTTTTGGTGCCAGTACTGGTATTTAATTTTTTTTTAATGTTTTATTTCAGTTAGATTAGAAGGTTCTATGGTAAAAGAAGTAATTTGTTAAAACTTTCAGGATTTTGGTTGCCATGTTGACAATTTTTGAGAGGGTTGGGGATACTTTTGTTTCATGGTAAGAAAACTAATTTAGACAGTGAATATTCAAGACGTTGATAAGCTTGATTTTGTATCTAAGTTGTGTATTTTTCTCCTGGTGAAGGGTTCCAATGTACAGTGAAGCAAAGTTGTTCTTTTTTATATACTTATGGTACCCTAAAACAAAGGTATTAAATATTCCTTTGACTTGAAACTCATGATGTGTAGACCTCTAATATTTCTTGCCATCTTAATATATCCACCGTTTCTCTTTTTCCTCTCAATCATTTCAGGGAACAACATACGTTTACGATTCCTTCTTTAGACCATACATTGCAAAGCACGAGATAGACATTGATCGTAACTTGCTGGAACTAAGGACCAGGGCTGGAGATTATGCGGTTTTGTACTGGCAAAAAGCTGCAAACTATGGTCAAACGAGAGTTGTTGATATTCTTCAATACATCGCTTCTCAATCAACACCAAAACCCCGCTCTACTCAGGCATGTATTGTGAAGAATATT
Source organism: Hedera helix (assembly GCA_947179155.2). Lineage (NCBI taxonomy): Eukaryota > Viridiplantae > Streptophyta > Magnoliopsida > Apiales > Araliaceae > Hedera > Hedera helix. The sequence continues at coordinate 54,854,112 of OX359268.1, read as the reverse complement.
TTGAGGGCTTTAAAATTAGTTTTTGTCTGTTTGATCACAAATATAACTTCTTTTTTTACTGCATTTTAGTTCAAGTTTCTTTTGCTATCTTTCCCTATTGCAAAATTTTTCTTTAAGGTATATTTTGATATAGCATGAGAAAGAACAGTGTAAGTTGGCATCTGCAAGGTAGGGTTGATGTGTATGAACAGTAGTGATATTTGGCATCATTTTACACACTTTTCTGGCCTTTCTTTCTTGGATCTTAATATCACTAGTAAGTGAATCATCGATTTATGTAAATTGTTCCTCAAAAAAACATCACAATGTCATCATAACTGTCTATATCTTATGAAATTTGTCAATTTGACACTAACGGCAAATGTGCACGCATCTTGCCTGAATACATGTCATTTATGAGTCATGAATCATGATACTTGCACATTGGATTTTGTTCATATGTCTTAAGTTTTTCCTTCATGAACTTGTTCTCACTTGGAGAAAGTCTGCTTCAATGGTACGTTCTGTGGCTAAAATATTTATATATACGTTACACATTTTATTTTACCAATGTGGAAAAGCATAAACGAGTCTTGTTATTTTCTTTTTACTCGTTTATTATAGGAGGAAAATACGAACTCTATTGTTATAGTCTAACTCTATTTCTTTCCTGCCTAAACTTCAGTCATGGGCCTCATGGCAAACATATAAGAAACAGAGCTAACTATATGTTATGAGGTGAAATCACACCCATCAGGCCATGGCTTTTAAAAAGAACAAAATATACTGATTTTTTCTTTTATGTCATTTTGTAATGTTCATAAAGTAGAGTGCTAACTATATTTTATTTTTTCTTTTTGATCTCGAGGCATGAAAAAATGGCACTTCTTTCATCGTGTTATCAGAAAAGTTTTATAACATGATTTTATTTGTCTGATATTACTTTCCTATAATATTTCTATGGCTTTATTAATGTAACATAGTATTATTTTAGAACTCAGAGCACAATATGAAAATTATGGAATATAATTTTTGATATGGAGTGATCATGTTTTTAACACTCGAGTAACATGTGATTTATGACTTCATCTACAGCTGCCTCAACAAGGTAGCAGAGTTCGCCAACCCACTGCAGCACAAAATCGCAAAGCAGCTGCAACAGCACAACCTCAGACTGAAGAACAGCCTTCCGCTGCTTCTATTACATCTTCAAGTGAGGCCCACGAAGAAGACTTGGTGGAAGAGGAAGGCCCTTCAGAAGTTCCAACAGCAGCTCCCTCTGCAGCTGTCTTGAATGCACAAAAATCAACTGCAACACAACCCGTTATTGGATCCTCCAAACCCACCTCCTCCAATGGAGAAGCAATGCCTACTGAATCAGCATCTTCAGCAAAAGAAGATAAAATCCCTCCTCCGCAAGATACACCCATGGAAGAGGCCATTCGGGTTACACGTGGCAGGTCGAGGCGTGCCGCATCAAATTGTTGAATGATGGTTTTGCCATTGTGCCAAGGGCGAAGCTACATATTTTTGGAATTTGGTCCCCCTTTTTTTTTGGCAATTGCTACCCTTTATTTTTGGCGAAAAATTATATGGTAGCTCCAGTTTCAAAAAATTAGTATGTTGACTCAAGTATCTTCCACCCCCTTATCCTTGACATTTTCTTCTTATAGTCATTTGTTTTGAAAATATCTTTTGCATTTAACACTTTATGTTGATTCCATTTATGCCCATTTAATTTAAATGTATACTCAATTGCAGGGAACTACTACTAATAAGCGTATACTCGACCGCAGGGACTGAAGGGCTTTGGGGATTGAGGGCCGGGCCGGCTATCCTTCCGATTCTTAGAAATCCTGAATTTTTGATATTCTTGCTCAAGCCCCCTAACTTCTATTTTGACTATTTAAAGTAAGATTGATGATATTTTAAAAATGATACGAATTTATTTGATTTTTGTCTTCTATATTAATGGAATTGTTAATTTTATTAAATAGTTAAGTAATGAATTATGAATTTATAATGGATGAGATGCAAAATATTCGGAATATAGAAGAGGACGACAAACGAGCACAGACCGCTTATAATTAACATATTTGTTAGAAGGGAATAGTTGGCCATGACAATATCTGACTTCCAACTACTCTGATCCAGATTCTTCTTCCCTCTCTCTAGCAGACTATATTATAACTTGAAGGCAGTGCTGATTTAACTTAATAAAATGGGTATCGTATATATAAATAATACATAAATTTATAGATATAGAGATGGACATGGAGTAGGATACTGTAGGTGAGTGGGCTGGCCTAGTACGCATTTGCATGTTCTATTTTCACATGCTTGCTAAGAGCTAAAATGACAAGAATAAGAAATGGTGAGTGGGTTAATTAGCCTGGATCGATGTTGATGGGGGAAGGTATATATATATATATATATATATATATATATATATATATATGACTCGGTTTAAGGATATATCCTTTAAAGAACATACTAAGCATACTCTCTTTGGCGACGGATCCGACGACAGTTTGGTCTGTCGTCATAGGTTCGTATAGTGCCGGATAACATATCGCGACAGACGAACCTATGACGACGGACCAAACTGTCGTCAGATCCGTCGCTAAAAGGGATATGCTAGGTATGTCATTTAAAGAGGTATGTTCTTGAACTTTACTATATATGATCAAGTGCATATCCCCTTATTTTACATACCAAGCATACTCTCTTTAATGACGGACCGGGCGATGATTTGGTCTGTCGTCATAGGTTCAGTCCGTCGTTAAAGGGAAACAATGACGAACAACATATAGCGATGGACATAAGCTTTAGCGATGGACCAAACCTATGACGACGGATCAAACCGTCATCCGATCCCGTCGCTAAAAGGAGTATGCTTGGTATGTAAAATAAGAAGATATGTACTTGATCTTTTTTTTTTCTCCCTCTCTCTCTCTCTCTCTCTCTCTCTATATATATATATATAATGTACGTACTATACAATGAAGTTGGGATAGTCTCACTTCCCACCAAAATCGGCAGGGGAGATATATAAAGCTAGACATTCGAATGCAGAATCTGATACAAACATTATTCTTTCTTGATGTAGTATTTATCATGTTTGTTTTGGCTCTTCCTCTAATCCGTTTCCTCCCTCTTGGAATCTATAGTCCGCACTAGATGAGGCTCAAAATGTCTTAAACGTTCATGACCGAAATAAACACGAGAATTTGATCACAAATCGGTATCTGGATTGATAACATAATATCGATGATCAAATAATTAGAAACAAAAAGATGTAATGCACTTCGTGATTTTGTCCTCAATTTTCTCCTAAACATAAAAAGAAATAATTGCCTTTTCATGAGAATGAAAATTACCATAATAAGTCATACTATAAAAAGAATACCCACCTTTGTATATATCATTATTGTTGGGATATTTCATGTGAATCTCATATTAAATAAATTCAAGAGTGTAGATGAATTTATAAATATAATAAAACTTAACCTAATAGATTAATTTTTTGAGTAAAAATATGATTCAAAATAGGTCAGTGTATACAAATGTACGATACATTAGTGATGAATTGATGTGTGCATGTATAGAAGAATGCATTAATGATAAATTGATGTTGGTGTATCGATAAATTAATGTATGCATAAAAAGATGTATTTAGTGATTAATTGACGTGAGTGCATCGCTTAATTTCACTACAATGTATAAAAGTTGGAGGTGGATCGGCTTACCAACTCAACCTTGACATGCATGTCTAGCTCTAGCTAGTGAATAACTTTGAGGTCAATATTATCCATGCATAACTAGCTAGTGAATAACTTGTAAAAAATTTCATATATGTCCCTATAAATTTTTTTTTGCGAAAGTCCTAAAGGGAAATTGCACATGTTACAAACAATAATCAAGAAAAGCTAGTCAACCACTTTATGAGACAAATGAAAGAAGGTTAAAAGCTAGATCACTTTGATAAAGAAAGGGGGGACACTAATGTACAACAGAGTAGAGCTCGATCCAAGTGAACAGCAGCATCAAGCATGTTGATCCGTCCAAATGCTCACATGCCTAGTTTTAGCACAAAAAGTTGCCAACACACCAACTATTATATGCGACCCAATTAACCACTCACACTGATGGCATTTCCCCCTTTTGACTTAGTCAACCAAAAAGTCAAAATCTTGAACCGTAAGATCATTGAATTCAATGTAAAAAGTAATTTTATTAGCATAATTTATCCAATATAAACTCAAACCAATTACCATCTACATAGAAAATTGTACATTGAGATATAATCACTTTTTATGGCAATACAGGTAAAATTCATATGATCACCTGAATTTTATATATTTTTTCTCATTATCATCTCATTTTTAAAAATTAATACATAAATATTTAAAATTATAAGACTAAATAAAACTGTAAGATTTTTTTATCTAAATAAACTGTATACATGTAATAGCACTGTACAAGCATTAAAACTGTTAAATTTTAAATAAAATACTTAAATACCCAACATACCCATAACTCAGACCCTTATCTCTCATCACCCGTCACTGTTTCACCACCCTCTCTCTCTTTGAAAATCTCCTTATCCACCATTTACAATACCCAGCCATCACCAATCTCTCTCACTCATCATCTTTTTTCTACCAATTCAACACTCTATATCCACCAATCATTGAAGCATCATAAAAGACAAAGGAGAAAAAAATTACTAAATCAAATCACTCCCCAATTTCTATGCCTCTATTGTTTCTCCATTCTCTCTCCATTTGCATTCTGGATAGTCTATATTGCTCCTCCAGGCCACTTAACAAATTAAAGGGATTAAAAAAACCTAAATTTATTCTACAAATGTATATATACTTACCAAATTAAAGGGATAAAAAAAGTCTAATTTATTCTACACGTACATATATTATGGGTTTAGATATGAAAAAAATGAAGATTTTTTTTTTTTTGGATTTATGAGATAATTGGGTAGATGAAATCTCATAACCTATGATGATTGTTTTTCTCTCTTAATTAACACCATAACCATCACCTTCATAAATTAAAATTAAAAATTTAATATTTTTACAAGAAAAAATAATAGTTTCACAAGGTTTCTCACATGAATAATGAATGAGATTCACGTGAGAGTACTGTGCTTATAAAACTATTATTTTTGCTTATGAAAAATATAATTTTCCTAAAATTATGGTCCTAGATCTTTGAGTTTCCGCCGAAGAAAGAAGGAACACGACTTGCCTTGAAGAAAGGTGAAGAAGAAACCCTACCCTTACCAACGTAAATCACCATCATCTACGTTCATCACCCCTATAAACTCTAGCCACTTGGAAAAGCCATTACACCTGCAATAGATGCTAGATCTGTGGGTGGCAGAAGAAGGGCCACGACTTGCTGAGAAGAAAGGAGAATAGGACTCTATTTGCTGAGAAACAAGAGAAGGAGAATGGGCAGTTCTCGGAAAAATTATTCGATAATTCTGAAACGTAGTATCTCATGTTAATTACATTATTTTATTTTAACAGTATCTCAAAATTATCGAATAATTATTTCAAATTTTGCCTGAGCTACTTCCAAAAATGTAATACATATATTTGTTTAGCGGTTAATTTTATGTAAGAAGGGCATAGTAGCCTTTTGTACATTTTGTTTAACAATATTAAAATAAAAAGTTAAATTTTATTTCACCTCACAACCGTGTGTATTTACGTGTTAACTTTTAAAAATTTCGTAGTGATACGAGAAGGACAAGTCTACATATATAATATTTAAATATAAAAATTAAATATTATATTTATTTTAATTATTAAAAAATAAAGTATGACACAAATTTTAATTTTATATTTTATTTTTTAATAATAAAAATAAATATAACATTTAATTTTATATTTAAATTTTATATACTTATAATTATTCATATAAAAATTTATAAATATCTTGTAGTCATATAAAATTTACCTACAATATAGCGAAACAATAAGTATATATCCGAATGCTAATTATATAAGATAAACAAATAATCATGGGTCAATTCTAAAGTATAGTAACAAATCGAATAACAAAAAGTAAAAAAGGTCAACAAAAAAAAAAAAGAAGGAAGGCCCACAATCCCCTCTCTCTCCTTATTACCTCATCTTGGATCCCCCTCTTTTTCTCTCCATTAAAGAAACATCCTCAGTTTTCTTACCATTTTCTCTCTCATGAACGAGAGAGTTTGCGTTGTTACCAAACACTCTTGTTCTATTTTCTTTAGCTAGCTAGCTCACTCTTCTTAATTTTGATGGCATTCCTCACTTTCTTACCAGAAGCATCATCATCAACAGAAACCAAAAAACAAAAACCATCTTCATCATCCAAACGTAAGAAAAAACAAAAGCAGGCATCTTCATGGGACCAAATCAAGAACTTGCTCACCTGCAAACAGGTCCAAGGATCAACCGCCGTTCACGATCCTTCCAAGAACAACATTATTATTAACTCCTCTCTCGCTAATTACTCAAAGCTAGGGCCTTGCATTTCCATCTGTACTTTCCGGGACGTTGTTCATGGAAACATTAGGGTTGTTCACAGACCTGATAGCTCGTCGGAAAGAAGCACCGTCGGATCGGAAACCTGTCTCCTCCGACGAAAAACTGTTAATAGGCCGAGGTCTTTGACGGGTAATAATGGTTCATCCGTTAACGGTACTGGTGGAACGTACACGTCATCTTCAAGAGGCATGCAATTTAGGAAGCTTTCGGGGTGTTATGAATGTCATATGATTGTGGATCCTAGCAGGTATATATGTATAGTTTAATTTAATTTTTCCTTTTGTTTTGTGCAGTTTTTGTTTGTTTTCAATTTAGAAATTATTAATGAAAATAATACACTATATTTATATATGCAGGTATCCAACTCCAAGGACTACAATATGTACTTGCCCCAATTGTGGAGAGGTTTTCCCAAAGATTGAAAGTTTGGAACTTCATCAAGCTGTTAGGCACGCTGGTATATATATTTGTTTATTAATTATTTCATTATTCTTAGTTGATAAAATTGTATATCCCGGTACCTTATTTCCGCAACACTAATGAAAGGTCGCCGTTCGTGAAGTTAAAATTTTAATTAGTGATGGTGATGGTGGTGAGCAACGGTACGGGTGGTGGTGATGGTGGATGATATGGTGATAGTGGTGGATATTGGAGGAAGAGAGAGGTTAAAACTTTTTATGAGGGAGAACAGAAAAATTGGAGGAAGTTAGGCTATAGAAATTGGTGCTGTACGGATTGGATGACTAATGTTAGGGTCTTAATTTTTTTTTTGTTTCAAATAGTTAAATATTTTAATAATAATTTATGATATAATTAATTAATATTATAATGACACATTATTTAAGATAAATTTAAAACCTTTAATATTAATAGGATATATTCGGGAAACTGGATATCCGGTCTACTCTTTTTAGTTAACCTTATTCGTTGTTTCTTTTACTTCAATCATGCATATTGCCAGAAAAAATTATGCATATATGTTAGTCCAATTTGACAACTTGATATATACTACTGCTACGTACCAGTACTAGTTTTCTTCTACTCTCTCTTTTTTTTTTTTTATCTGTCCCAGAAATTACTTCGCATTTTTCTTCCATTCTCTTCTTTTTTTCTTGGTTTAATTTGTTTCATTCTAAAATTAATTTGCAAAATTTAATTATTTGATATATGTTAGTACGTACAAACCACCATTCTTAATGTAAATTAATTAAAAAGGTAATACAACTAATTATCATAATTATTACTTTTAAAATTCAAATAACTTTATATTAATTTTAAATTCTAGAATTTTACACATTAATTTTAAAAAACCAAAACATGTCGCTTGTAATCTGATGAATGAATGGAAGTGACAGACAAGTGTCAGAACATCGAACAATTGGCACTGATTGATTAATTTTCGGTTATGTGCTACAAGCAACTCTTAAATTTTGTCCAAATTTTCGACTAAATACATATTTACAAGTCGATCTCCTCAAAAACGAAATAAAAGCACCCTCCAGGCTGCAGCAGCATCGGTTATGCAATTATTGGGTGTAGCCGGATAATTTCGTGGCGACCGACAAAATGAAACAAAATTATAGGCAAAGAATAATCTCTCTCTGTCTCTTGTTAATTTATGTCAGTTGTCATGCATAGGGCTATTGTTAACACCGATATCACATCATATGTACTAATACTATTTATCGCAGTGTCGGAACTGGGTCCAGAAGATTCGGGTCGAAATATCGTGGAAATAATCTTCAAATCTAGCTGGCTTAAGAGAGACAACCCCTTCTGCAGCATCGAACGGATACTAAAAGTCCACAACACTAAACGGACCATCCAACGCTTCGAGGACTGCCGTGACGCAGTTAAGATCCGTGCCAAGAAAAATCCCAGGTGCGCCGCCGACGGTAACGAGCTGTTACGTTTCCACTGCACGACCCTCACCTGCTCCCTCGGCGCACGTGGCTTGTCCAGCTTGTGCGGCTCCGTACCCGGCTGCGGAGTTTGTACCATCATCCGGCACGGGTTTCAAGGCAACAACTCAGCCGATGGCGTCGATGGGAAGGTGGTGTGCACTACCGCCAGCAGCGGTAGGGCCCACGACTGTTTGGCCAGTACGGCCACCCGTAGGGCCATGCTCGTGTGTCGCGTAATTGCGGGGAGGGTAAGGCGTATGGTGGATGATGCTGTGCCGGAGGAGGATAGTGTGTCGGCTTCGAGTGGCGCCTCGTCGTACGACTCTGTAGCCGGATACGCCGGGGCTTACTCGAATCTGGAGGAGCTTTATGTGTTTAATCCGAGGGCTATACTTCCTTGTTTCGTAGTTATTTACAAAAGCACCCTCTAGAGTTGACATCTTTTGTAGGTTAATTTATCAAATCAATGAAGTAATATGGATTAGCTGGCTGACCACATGTGTTTCTTTGATGCATATAATCAATCAATTTTCATATGATTAATTTCAATTAACATATAGTATATGGTTCTAAAACACACAAAAAATTAAAATTGTTGGCCTACTACAACTGTCTTGTTGCATGCTATGTTTGTTGATTTATTATTTTGATTACACTGGGGCTAACATGAATACAGCTGCATATATATATATATAGGACGAATTAAAAGTATACCTCTTAAATAATATATATCTATTAAAATTATGTCATTTTGGTAAATAAAAAGAAAGTAAGTGGGACTATTCTCTTTTAATATTATTTTATTTTTTAAAAGAATCTCCAAGACGACATAATTTTAATAAATATATATTATTTAAGCGATATATTTTAGATCCGTCCATTATATATATATATATATATATATATATATGTCCCAAAATTTGAATCTCATTTGAGTTTTGGCAAGTTCTTTTTACATACTCTTTCCTATAAGATCATTGTGTTTTTGTATATACTTAAAGTTTTTCAAGTAATTATATAATAATTATAAATTAAAAAAATCATATAAAATTTTTAATTTAATTTAGGGTGGAGGGATCAGTACTACTACTATTACATACATTAAAAATGATTAATTGCTCTTTCTTATGGTCTTTATTGAGTACGTATTGAAATATATATATAATATATATATATATATATATATATATATATATATATATATATATATATATATAGACACACACACACACACACAGTTTGATTTAGCCAGACAATTTGTCGTCACATGAGTTTAATGAAGATTGTTTTAACTATGAATTATATGTCCTCGGTCGCACAATTTGTGCCGTCGGTTTGTTGGGAAGAATTTTTAAACTATGTATAATTAATATGTTTTCAAAATTGTGGTCGGCCAATTTTGTCTAATGTGTTTGTAATCAAAATTGATTTAACTATGTCTCATATTTTCTTCTACATTTTAACCACCATGGAAATTTATCCTTCATAATTTTTTTCTTTAAATCTATTAAATAATTTATAAGTTTATTTTATAGGCTAGTTTTCGTAATGCGTAACCCACCCAATTTACATGAGTTATTCACTGAATATGTCATTTTACATGATTTATTCACTGAATATGTCCGAGTAATGTGAGCACTAGCTAATACAGTTTGCCAGCCTTGATTGCATGACTTTTGCGCATACCATTAGATCAATCACATATTAATTATTTCTACTCGACTTGCGCAATTTTTTTTTTTACCAGATTGTGAATCATACGATTCATACCTAAAACCTATATCTCTACCACTCACAGATAATAATGTATTTAATCGTAGACAAGGCATTCAAGTTGATGAAGCTGCATGCGTCACTAAGATTGAAATTTATCTACTGCATCTAAAGTATTCGGTGAATGATTTTCAAAGATTTTAACAACCTTATAATATATATATATATACATACACACACACACACACACACGCACGCATTTAAATTTCAGAAAAAAATCTCCTTTAAACCACCGGGACTTTGACATTCACCTAAAAGACTGAGACCAGATGAAAAAGTTTAAATTTTTTGGTTTTTCTCCTAAAACATTTTTGTTACTATGCTCCCACGAAACGTAAATTATAGACTCATCTCAGTGGTACTACATACCACCTTATATGTTGGGGCATGCATGTGTGATGATGTATCTCGGGAGGATTGCAACATATGTTGGGAGGAGACTTTGACCATTATTAATCATATATATATATAAAAGATTGATCCATAATTGCAATTATAAAATTTAAGTTTATTGTTACAATAAATTGTAACCGTTTATTCGCAGATTTAACAAAAAAATAATTATTTATCTGCACTTTAGTTTAGAAACGTTCGCACTACTAAAGTGCAGACTTAAAATTAATTAAAAAAATTCAACGTCCGCACAATTAATGTTCGGACAAGGAGGTTTTTTATTTTTTATTTTTTATTTTTTTGGCGTAATAGACTACTACTACTACAATTAAAGTGTGAACGCTAATATTATAAAAATACCATAACTTTTTAATATTTTAATAATGTATTAAATTTTTTAAAGTAACCGTCCGCACTGCTAAAGTGCAATCCTAGAGAGTATTTTGGTCAAAATTTTAATTTGTACACCTAAAACGTAAATTCTCTTAAATTAAAGTACGAATGAATGATATTTTATCTGTTAGATCTGTGATTAGACAACTACAATTGATTATAAAGATAAACAATTTACAATTATAATAAATATATATATAATTCGCATAAAATAAGTACTATAACTTCTCCAACACCCAATTCTCACTAGTAAAGATTTAGGAAGGAAGAAACCTTGAGAATAATGAAGTTGCTGGTGTATATTCTCAGATGATGCTATGTAAGAAAATATTTTATATTCAGTTTAACCTATTAGACAAAGGATTAGTATAGAGAAGGAGGGAATATAATATTATAAAGAGAAGCTTATCAATCCCGTGCTTTGTATGGATAATTTTTACAATATATTTTTAATAAATTTTATGTAGGATAATTTTATTATTAAAATTTTATTAAGATATCAAAAATTTCTTAATAAATCATATAATTTGATTATATTAGTATTTGTCATGAATTTTATTATTAAATTAATATTCTAAATAAATTAAATTTATTAAAATTTAAATTTCTATCAAATTACATTATTAATTATATTAATAATAAATCTAAATTTTAGTAATAATTATAAATTAGTTAAAAAATTATAGTGAATTCATTATTAACTATTTGTTATAACTAAATTAAATTTATTAAATCTTAAATTTCATAATTCTATTTGGATTAGAATTTCGACGAATTCATCCGATCTAAATAAAATTAAAATAATTACTTTCTTATAATCATAACTAAATAAATTTATATTTTATTAAAAATATTTAACTTTATAAACGATCGAATGAACCTATAATATATAATTTATTAATTATATATGTAAGACCCCGAATTTTATGAAATATAAATTTAATTTTTCTTCATATATATATATTTTTTTGAAACAGTAAGTGGTTAAATCGATAAAGTTAAAAGTTAAGGATGTTATGTGCAAATTTTATTTTATCGGACAATATTCGCTTTGTCGGGGAATATTCGTTTGGTCGGGGAATATTCGTGCCGTACGACGGCGCCGAAATAATAAATTATTGGTGGACCCCACAACGGAATATTTGTCGGATATAGAAAACGACAGAAGTAACCTTTTTAAATAAAAATAGTCAACGGAACTGTTAAAATACCGGTGATAAAAGAATAGTAGCATACGGTAGTTTATGGTATTTTCTGTAGCACACGGTACTCTACAGTAACACACGGTATTGCATAGTGTCTCATATTATTGGTCTGATAATTGACACCGTAACTGTTACGCATCATTTCATCGATAATTGTCACTGCATAATATTTTATATTATCAATTCAATAATTGTTGTTACACAGTATTTTGCATTATTGATTTAATAATTGTCATTACACTGTATTTTATATCATTGAGTCAATATTGTTGCTGCACTGTTTTTAAAATTATTGAACCTAATAATTGTCACAGTAACATATGCACAGTAATTCACGTTATTGAATCAATAATTGTCATGACACAGTAACGTATTTTTCTTTTACATACTTTCTGTATTATTGTTATCTCTATTACGGTATTATTTAAACAGTTGTATTTCATTAATTAATTGACTTGATATCTAAGAGCTAACTATACTGTATTTATAACAATTAGTCATAATAATTGAATTGATAAAGTTATTTGTTTATAATATAAAGTTAGGTGATTATTAGGTGATATGAAATGAATGGTGTAGATTAAAGTGTGAAATATTGTTGAATAATTGAATTGATTTGTTTATAATATAAAGTTAGGTGATTATTAGGTGATATGAAAGGAATGGTGTAGATTAAAGTGTGAATTATTGTTGAATAATTGAATTGATTTGTTTATAATATAAAGTTAGGTGATTATTAGGTGATATGAAATGAATGGTGTAGATTAAAGATAATATAATATTTGAAATGGATGGTGTAGATTAAAAGATGATCTTTAAATGAATGGTTTAGATTAAATGAATGATAAGATTTTTGGCTATAAATAGAAGCCTTAACTTAAGGATTTTTCATAAACTTCCTTACTTGTTCTTTCTTTCTCTCTCTAAATACTTCTTGTGAAAGTTATCTCTAAGTGTTCTTAAGTCATTCCTAGTTTTGAAATCTTTTGTATTCTTCTTTGAATTCCCGAGTGGAATTTTCTTATGTACAGTAACTCTTTCGAAAAATCATAGTAAATTCATTATTTATCAGAATTTAATGAATTGAAAGCCTGTCTCTTCAGTTTTTCGTCCTCTACAACTTTGAAGAAGGAAGAAAAGTCATCTGAAATCATCTTCATGCCTTAAAATACTAAAAACCGTAACCTATTGTGATTTTCGTCACTATTTTTAGTCTTAGTTTTGAAAATTCATAAATCATTCATATTAACTCCGAATTGAGTGATTCTTGAGTCTATGCCGTCTATCTTTCCGAGAGTAACATTATTTTAAAAACATAAAGAGATTTTAAAAACTCTAGAAGACTCAAAAGTCAGATTCCTTACTGCTACAAACAAGGAAGGATTTGTTCGGCTATAAACTTGTTTCACAATATCAAGGTAAGGAATGTCATCTTCTTTCATCTTCTATTATTAAAACGTACTATGGTAAGGGATGTCATTTTCTTTCATACTCTTAAAATTACTACTCGTAAGGAATATCATTCTTTTCACACTCTTAAATTTATTACGGTAAGGAATGTCATTTTCTTTTCTTACTTGTAAGAAATATCATTTTCTTTCATACTCTTAACCTTATTATGGTAAGGGATGTCATTTTCTTTCATACTCTTAAATTTATTACTCGTAAGGAATATCATTCTTTTCACACTCTTAAATTTATTACGGTAAGGAATGTCATTTTCTTTTCTTACTTGTAAGAAATATCATTTTCTTTCATACTCTTAACCTTATTATGGTAAGGGATGTCATTTTCTTTCATACTCTTAAAATTACTACTCGTAAGGGATACCATCTTTTTCATCTTCCATTATTCAAATGTACTATGGTAAGGGATTATCATTATTTGATTCTCGATAATAATATTGTTTCTTCCTTACTCATAAGACGTGCCTTTTATTTCCATGTATTAAATTGTGAGAATAACCTTACGGAGCGGATTGCCGCCTGTTGGTGAATAACCTTTCGTATTCATTTATTATTAATCTCTGAGAATAACCTTACGGAGCGGATTGCCGCCTGTTTGGTGAATAACTCTTTGTACTCAAATTCTATTAAATTATGGGAATAACCTTACGGAGCGGATTGCCGCCTGTTGGTGAATAACCCTTCGTATTAATTTCCTTCACCTTTTGTTAATCAAACCTGCTACGGTAAGGGATATTATTTTCTTTCATACTCCTAAATCGAAATTTATTATGGAACTATTGCTTCTATAATTCCTGAAAATATTATATGTTCCATAATAGTTGAACTTCATTATTTCAACTGAACCTTCCTATTTACGTGAACCTTTCTATTGAATTGTAACCGTTATTCTGAACTGTGGATCTTGAATATCATTTTTAAATTTCACTCCACATCATGTTGACAATTTGGACATTATTTGAATCTGTACAAAGTAAACTTCCGATACTTATTGTTATCCTATTTCTTCTGTTCATCATTTATATCATTCTAATCATCCAAAAATCAAGCTGTTGTGAATATCTGTGGTCGGGGGCACAGATGTGATATATTTGTTGAACAGATGATAGGTTAAAGGCGATATAATAGGTTAAAGGCGATACATCTGTTCGGTGTCTTTTATGGCACGTGGTGAAAGTTCTCTTTGGCCCGTAGTGCATAGATGAACTGTTGTTTGGTATGATTATCACCAAAGGCTGAATCTGGTATAATCATGACCGCTGGTGCTAAATTAAATATCTTTGGCCCGTAGTGCAAAGATGAACTGTTGATTTGCATGATTATGATCAGGAACTGTGAATTTTTATTATCATGACTAATGGTATTTCAGATGATAAAAGTTGATGATGTTTTTACGAAAAAGAGAAGCGAGTGGACATTATAATTTGCATTATTCTTCTAATAGATTGCTCATTCCGCTGCTATTATTGATCTGAACATTGTTTAAGAATTTAACTGCAGTTTTTGATATAAACCTTGTATTCTATTGTATTCTATCAAGAACTCAACTGTTGAAGGCTAATGATAATTTATTCGTCATTATCTTAGTCATGATATTTCTTACTGGGCTATTTGAGCTCACCCTTTCTTTTGTTCCATTGTTTTTCAACAGGAAATGAAAACATAACAGGGTCTAGCCGGGGAATGGAGTGAGGGTCCGAGGAATAGTTATCATAGTCTTCACGTTTTGTAAAATAGTGTGGCAATAATAGTGAAGACTTAGTTGTGTATTATTATACACTGTTTTGTAGTACGTTGTGCTTTGTTGTAATAATTTTGTTGTAGTCTTTTGACGACTCAAGTTTGGGCTGTGTGGGCCCAGATTTGGGGGCGTCACAGTTGGCATCAGAGCTTAGGGATATGGTCTTTAATGGAGATCTGGGGTTAGAACTAGGAGGGGAGAGACGAATAGAATCAATCACTAGTGTGTCCAACCTAAATTAGATTTTTTTTTTTTTTTTTTTTCTAATGAATCGATTTGAATATAGGAACATGAAGTGATGAGTCAGTTTATTTGAACTAACAATTATTTTGTGACCACAGTTTAGTATGGCATCTGAAAATCAGGAGGATAACTATGAAATGCCCGGTACGTCAATTTCGGGGACGAAATTTCATAAGGAGGGGAGGTTGTAAGACCCCGAATTTTATGAAATATAAATTTAATTTTTCTTCATATATATATATTTTTTTGAAACAGTAAGTGGTTAAATCGATAAAGTTAAAAGTTAAGGATGTTATGTGCAAATTTTATTTTATCGGACAATATTCGCTTTGTCGGGGAATATTCGTTTGGTCGGGGAATATTCGTGCCGTACGACGGCGCCGAAATAATAAATTATTGGTGGACCCCACAACGGAATATTTGTCGGATATAGAAAACGACAGAAGTAACCTTTTTAAATAAAAATAGTCAACGGAACTGTTAAAATACCGGTGATAAAAGAATAGTAGCATACGGTAGTTTATGGTATTTTCTGTAGCACACGGTACTCTACAGTAACACACGGTATTGCATAGTGTCTCATATTATTGGTCTGATAATTGACACCGTAACTGTTACGCATCATTTCATCGATAATTGTCACTGCATAATATTTTATATTATCAATTCAATAATTGTTGTTACACAGTATTTTGCATTATTGATTTAATAATTGTCATTACACTGTATTTTATATCATTGAGTCAATATTGTTGCTGCACTGTTTTTAAAATTATTGAACCTAATAATTGTCACAGTAACATATGCACAGTAATTCACGTTATTGAATCAATAATTGTCATGACACAGTAACGTATTTTTCTTTTACATACTTTCTGTATTATTGTTATCTCTATTACGGTATTATTTAAACAGTTGTATTTCATTAATTAATTGACTTGATATCTAAGAGCTAACTATACTGTATTTATAACAATTAGTCATAATAATTGAATTGATAAAGTTATTTGTTTATAATATAAAGTTAGGTGATTATTAGGTGATATGAAATGAATGGTGTAGATTAAAGTGTGAAATATTGTTGAATAATTGAATTGATTTGTTTATAATATAAAGTTAGGTGATTATTAGGTGATATGAAAGGAATGGTGTAGATTAAAGTGTGAATTATTGTTGAATAATTGAATTGATTTGTTTATAATATAAAGTTAGGTGATTATTAGGTGATATGAAATGAATGGTGTAGATTAAAGATAATATAATATTTGAAATGGATGGTGTAGATTAAAAGATGATCTTTAAATGAATGGTTTAGATTAAATGAATGATAAGATTTTTGGCTATAAATAGAAGCCTTAACTTAAGGATTTTTCATAAACTTCCTTACTTGTTCTTTCTTTCTCTCTCTAAATACTTCTTGTGAAAGTTATCTCTAAGTGTTCTTAAGTCATTCCTAGTTTTGAAATCTTTTGTATTCTTCTTTGAATTCCCGAGTGGAATTTTCTTATGTACAGTAACTCTTTCGAAAAATCATAGTAAATTCATTATTTATCAGAATTTAATGAATTGAAAGCCTGTCTCTTCAGTTTTTCGTCCTCTACAACTTTGAAGAAGGAAGAAAAGTCATCTGAAATCATCTTCATGCCTTAAAATACTAAAAACCGTAACCTATTGTGATTTTCGTCACTATTTTTAGTCTTAGTTTTGAAAATTCATAAATCATTCATATTAACTCCGAATTGAGTGATTCTTGAGTCTATGCCGTCTATCTTTCCGAGAGTAACATTATTTTAAAAACATAAAGAGATTTTAAAAACTCTAGAAGACTCAAAAGTCAGATTCCTTACTGCTACAAACAAGGAAGGATTTGTTCGGCTATAAACTTGTTTCACAATATCAAGGTAAGGAATGTCATCTTCTTTCATCTTCTATTATTAAAACGTACTATGGTAAGGGATGTCATTTTCTTTCATACTCTTAAAATTACTACTCGTAAGGAATATCATTCTTTTCACACTCTTAAATTTATTACGGTAAGGAATGTCATTTTCTTTTCTTACTTGTAAGAAATATCATTTTCTTTCATACTCTTAACCTTATTATGGTAAGGGATGTCATTTTCTTTCATACTCTTAAATTTATTACTCGTAAGGAATATCATTCTTTTCACACTCTTAAATTTATTACGGTAAGGAATGTCATTTTCTTTTCTTACTTGTAAGAAATATCATTTTCTTTCATACTCTTAACCTTATTATGGTAAGGGATGTCATTTTCTTTCATACTCTTAAAATTACTACTCGTAAGGGATACCATCTTTTTCATCTTCCATTATTCAAATGTACTATGGTAAGGGATTATCATTATTTGATTCTCGATAATAATATTGTTTCTTCCTTACTCATAAGACGTGCCTTTTATTTCCATGTATTAAATTGTGAGAATAACCTTACGGAGCGGATTGCCGCCTGTTGGTGAATAACCTTTCGTATTCATTTATTATTAATCTCTGAGAATAACCTTACGGAGCGGATTGCCGCCTGTTTGGTGAATAACTCTTTGTACTCAAATTCTATTAAATTATGGGAATAACCTTACGGAGCGGATTGCCGCCTGTTGGTGAATAACCCTTCGTATTAATTTCCTTCACCTTTTGTTAATCAAACCTGCTACGGTAAGGGATATTATTTTCTTTCATACTCCTAAATCGAAATTTATTATGGAACTATTGCTTCTATAATTCCTGAAAATATTATATGTTCCATAATAGTTGAACTTCATTATTTCAACTGAACCTTCCTATTTACGTGAACCTTTCTATTGAATTGTAACCGTTATTCTGAACTGTGGATCTTGAATATCATTTTTAAATTTCACTCCACATCATGTTGACAATTTGGACATTATTTGAATCTGTACAAAGTAAACTTCCGATACTTATTGTTATCCTATTTCTTCTGTTCATCATTTATATCATTCTAATCATCCAAAAATCAAGCTGTTGTGAATATCTGTGGTCGGGGGCACAGATGTGATATATTTGTTGAACAGATGATAGGTTAAAGGCGATATAATAGGTTAAAGGCGATACATCTGTTCGATGTCTTTTATGGCACGTGGTGAAAGTTCTCTTTGGCCCGTAGTGCATAGATGAACTGTTGTTTGGTATGATTATCACCAAAGGCTGAATCTGGTATAATCATGACCGCTGGTGCTAAATTAAATATCTTTGGCCCGTAGTGCAAAGATGAACTGTTGATTTGCATGATTATGATCAGGAACTGTGAATTTTTATTATCATGACTAATGGTATTTCAGATGATAAAAGTTGATGATGTTTTTACGAAAAAGAGAAGCGAGTGGACATTATAATCTGCATTATTCTTCTAATAGATTGCTCATTCCGCTGCTATTATTGATCTGAACATTGTTTAAGAATTTAACTGCAGTTTTTGATATAAACCTTGTATTCTATTGTATTCTATCAAGAACTCAACTGTTGAAGGCTAATGATAATTTATTCGTCATTATCTTAGTCATGATATTTCTTACTGGGCTATTTGAGCTCACCCTTTCTTTTGTTCCATTGTTTTTCAACAGGAAATGAAAACATAACAGGGTCTAGCCGGGGAATGGAGTGAGGGTCCGAGGAATAGTTATCATAGTCTTCACGTTTTGTAAAATAGTGTGGCAATAATAGTGAAGACTTAGTTGTGTATTATTATACACTGTTTTGTAGTACGTTGTGCTTTGTTGTAATAATTTTGTTGTAGTCTTTTGACGACTCAAGTTTGGGCTGTGTGGGCCCAGATTTGGGGGCGTCACAATATAAATATTTAATAATTTAATAACTACCATTATTTTCTCAAAATTTTAATTAAAAATTTATCCCACATTTAATTAATTATCATAATAAACCATTATCCATGCAAAACAAGGGATTGCATTTGCATGATGAGCTTTGTCTTTATAGTATTATATTCCCTCCGTCTCTATATTAATCATTTGTCTAATTGGATAAAGTGAATATAAAATATTATTTTTACCTTCTAAAATTAATTCAAAAGATGAATGATAAAATAGACAATATTATATATCTCATAGTCGGTGGAGTAAACTAGTTGTATTTACTAACGATTACATTATAAGTTACTTAGAATTTTGTAATTATTATATTTATGGAATTGCAGTAAAATCAGTCAAATGGCTAATAATTAATATATAAGGAGAGAAGTAATCACAAAAATCAAGTATTTAATTATATTTGGGAAACACGACTTACCTAAATTTTAAATAACAAAATTCATGATGTGGTCGAATTTGTCTTTGGGAAGAAAGTGAACTGAACCCCTTATAATAATATAGTAGAACTGTGCAACCCTAACCTCTATTAATTTCCGTTTTAGATTTTTTTTTTTTTTTTTTTGTATAAAATGTACGTTGAACATATATAGCTAATCCAAACAATAAAAGTTAAGGAATTAAACAAAGTTATTTTTAAAATTATTTTTGATATTTTTATAATTAAATTATCTCTATAAATATATAACGACGCTTTTAATTATTGCTATATATTTATAACGATAATTTACTTATAAAAATATTAATTTTTAAAAATTATCTTCTTCTGGTTTGCTAACTTTGTGGAACCCATTGGTATTCGAGTGTTCTTAAGTCGAGAGATTCCTCGAGGACAAAG
The DNA here is from genome assembly GCA_947179155.2 of Hedera helix. Classification (NCBI taxonomy): domain Eukaryota; kingdom Viridiplantae; phylum Streptophyta; class Magnoliopsida; order Apiales; family Araliaceae; genus Hedera; species Hedera helix. The sequence continues at coordinate 54,833,762 of OX359268.1, read as the reverse complement.
TAATAGAGTGTAGACAAAGCTGGTCGATCACTCATCATTTCTCAACACTTTTTAAGTACTAGTAATTATGTTTAAACATGAGAATCAAGATTAGCAAATTCACTAATTTTGTATATTATTTTTTTTTGTTTAGTTGTAAATTAATGAGCCTTTTTTTTATTTTATGGTATTTGACTCAGCAACTCATTGGTATATTCAAGTACCACGTGTACCAACTTTTTCACTGCCCGGAAGAAGTACAAATCATTTTTGTCGTTTCCTGTTAATTACCAATCTGGATATTAAGTTATGGTTACTTAAATAGGTGTTTAATTATTGGAGCAATAACATTTTGTGTCTTAAAAGCAACTAGTTAATTATTCTTAAACGTTAAGCCTCCTCGGAATTGCTCAAACCATAATTAAGCTATATAATAAAATATCTCTACATTTCTAATATATATTTGTAATTTTAATTACGCATATTTTCATATATATTGCAAATATAATAAATGCCAAAAGTAAGATAGAAAAATGAGCAACTAAAAATCGGAGAATGGAGTAATAGTAGACAATGAAAGTGATCAAAGAAGCAAAATAAACAAATAATTTTGATTAAGGACAAGAGTAGCCCATGTAAATCATTTGGTCACATGCACAAATGATTTTGAGAACGTCTTTTTACTCACCTGAAGATGCTCATTGAGTCTCCTGTTCATATACTAGAATAAACCTAGGCCTTCATTAGAAACTCTCATTCTTTAATTTTAAGATATATATATATATATATATATATATATATATATATATATATATATATATATGTCAAGACACAAATGATAGCACTACATTTCCCGGAGACTCTGGCATTTAAGAAAATTAACAATGCATACCAAGCCTCAAAACAGAGAGAGCTTTATCATTCAAATAAGAGATATTAATGAAGGTCTTAACCATATCCCTCAACCAACTACTACTACTTCTTCTTCGAAGTTTAACTTATCTTCGATGAAGCTCTTTGATGGTTTTCGAAGGATTCTAATGGGCTTCATTTTCTCTTTCCCTTCTTCTAGAGGCCGGTCTCAGGCAACGGCAGGGTCTGTTCCGAGGCTGCGATCGTGTGACAGCTGGCCTGACCCCCCAAAAACTTCATGTAGCTCATCAACATATTACTCATCCAACTCTCACTATAGGGAAGCAATTGATGATTGTATTGAGTTTTTCAATAAGTCTTCCAAAGAGGGTACCTTTGATGCCAGGAAATTTGATGCTATGGTCTGATAATAGTACTATATATATATAATTGTGTTTGTCATCTAATTCATGCTACTTTGATTGAATGTGATTTTAATAATTTGATTGCTGCTGATTTTCATGGCTTAATTTTTGTTTGTGGGCTGAAAAGTCTCACAATGTTAAAGACAAGTTTTTCTTAACGGGTTCAACTAGTACTGCTATATTCCAAGAGAAATATATATATATATATATATATATATATATATATATATATATATATATATATAACTCATCCATAGTAATCGGTTGCTGACCAACAACTAGATTTTGGCTTATGCCGCAACTGCTTGTCACAGCAGGGCCAAAATCAATAACAAAGGCCCGACCGCAACAAACTGTTGTGACATGTAACTTTTAGTAAAGAAATTATCCTATGTATTAGTTGCTGAAACAATATTTCTGACAATCGGTTGCTATGAATAGACACTCATATATATATATAGGGATATGATCCATAGCAAATAGGGTATATACCAAGGAACGGTCATGATTAGAATCTGAAAATCGACGTTTACTATTATTAGGAGCGGAGCGAACGTTTAAAACGTCTTTTATTATTAATGACAGAAGTTGATTTTCAGTTTATAATCTTGACCGTTACTTATTATTTTTAATGGTATAAATAGTGTTTGTCCATCTTTGATTCATAGCAAATACTTGTAATGAATCATTAATTCACCATATATATATATAATGAAAATGTCAAGAAGGTATCTAAATCTTTATACAAAAATCTCAATTATAATGACTAGGGCACACGCACATGCATATGGGTACCAAATGGAATAAGTATCGGGTAGTGGATACTAGCTATTCCTGTGTTTTGAGAAAGCGAACATTCTGTTAATAGATCGATGTTATGATACCTGATAACATGTTTTATTCAAATCAAAGAACATTAAGCTATTCAATAAAAAAATTGAACTGATACATATTTTTATTTTATATATATGAAAATTTCACTATATATATATATATTGCTTATTTATATGATTTAAACCACATTATTCTGACGTTAGTTAATTGCTCTCAAGCTCGTGTTGTTCTTGGAACTTCAGTACTGCTTCCTTTTTTCCGAGAAAAAATCCCTCCTATGAGTGAGATCAATGGCTTCTTCGTCTTCTTCCTTAGAGAAGGGTGCCTCTCCAGTACCGCGTCCCCTTGTGGTACCATAATTTTGGCTAAAGATTGAGGATTTGCAAATGTTACATATCTTTTATTTTGAAACTCCACAGTACTTGCATGATTCATTGCTGATATCCCTTCAAACTTCTTACCATCCACCTCAACATGCTTAACATCTTCATCAACCTCGGGCTCCATAATTACTTGCTTATTGGATTCTTGTTCCTTTAGCTGTTGTAGTTCTTGCTTTGTCCGTTCAAGCTCTTGTTTTAAAGATGAGAGACAAGTAGCCATTAACATGCCTTCATCCTTGGCTTTTTGAAGGTTTTGTTTTGTCTCCTCTAACTCAACTGTCATGCTTCCAAGCTTAGAAGACACATGCTCAGCCTCAATGCCTCCATTACGCAGCTATATATATCCAATGCAACATGTAACCAAAATAGTTCAAGATTCTTTTTTTAAAAGTTTGATTATAACTATCCTTAAGTTGAAACAAATCAAAAGGTAAAGAATTTGGTTCTATATGGTGTAATGATGAATTGCAAATTAATAAGCCGTGATATCAATTTTGGACATAGCCACATAGGGACTTTTTTAGATTTTCCCTTTATTAGTACTCTAACCATCTAAAATTTTAGAGGTCTATATATTTTTTAGTGGCTTTAATTTGATTACAAATGTAAAATGAGAATCCTACTTTTATATTGACTTTTCTTTTTGAAAATTAATTAAAAAAAATTCCACCCAATCTAGGAAGAAAAACACATTTATCAATAATAAACTTTAAATATATAAAATAAGTATAAACCTTAATAGTTAATAAGTAGGACTCTTATTTTTTTTTTAATTTATTGCGGAGGCAGTATTTTATTTCTTTCAATTAAGGTGTAAGTTGGGTGAATATATGCTGCTTGCTTGTGAATCTAATTGATGACGACATTACTCCATTAGGGGATCGCTTGCATTGCTATTTAATTTGGCATCTCTGTACATAAACCAAATTGATTGATTCTCCTGTAAAGCTTAAGCTCCTCATGAAAATATTTATTTTTATAGCTATTACTTTAAATATATAGTATGATATTTCTCACTTTTATTTCCTCACCTGATAAAAGGAATAATCCGCCGACACTTGTGAGGACTCTCTCACGTTCTGATCAGCTGAAAAACTATATACTTGTACTAATGTATAAGCAAACATTTTCGCTTCTTTTTTCTCTTTCATTTGATAATAGACTGTTGAGACGGATATCACATACATACAAATCGGCAATCTGAATCTGAAATTGACAATTTGATGATATGTAATAAATGGACCTTTCTTATAATTATATCTAATTTCATGTACTAATATATTTTTTAATTGTAATTCGACACAAAATTGTTGCAATACTGTTGCAATACATGACAGAACTCCTAAATAATTTTTAGCATGAAAACATTGTTGTCAACCAAAAATCAATAGTCAAATTGCACTATAGATTGATAAGGAGGAGTATAATAATGAGTAGTATTATGACATCAGTAAAAGGACTTTGATCCCTTCTCGATCTATCACAGTTACAAATTATTGCAGATTAATATGGGTTTAGGTTCAAGATAAATAAGTAGTATTAATATTGCATATATGGCACAAGAAACATATATATATATAGTAATAGTTCATTTGAAAATTTAGCCACACGCAAAGATATAGGTGGAATAATGAATTGTTCAAAGATATAAAGCAATTGGATTTGAATCTAGACAATTTAAATTTGACGTACAGACGTAATAAAATAACTGCATTATAGTTTGTTATTGTATAATTCTTACATATAAGAAATGTGACTTTATATGTAGTTATTTGTTATACAAATAAATTCCTTTATATGGACTACTGCTCAAATAATAAACCATCCATTTTAAAAGGATAAGAATTAGATCTGAAACAGCTAGAATTGATCGAACATATCTAAGCGGTAGGAATAATGTATGCATGATAAATAGTGTGTACGTACCTGATTGAGCTTATTGGCATAGATTTCCCCTGCTAGAACTCTCTCACCGAACAGCATGACCGCCTCCTTGACTGATCGGAACGGCGCACTTGTGTCGATATCTGCTTTTCTCATCATCATCCCTCCATCTTCTCCCTCCATATTAGTACGTTTCTCTATAAACTTAACGCGGGGGAAAATGACTATAGATATATATACAACAATTATTAAAATAAAATACCCTCTATCACCTTTTAATAATTAATTTGTATGTTAATTTGTTACTTAATGGAGTACTAGTTAGGAGGAGTGATTTGTTGAGGGGGAAGAGTACTTAAAGTAGATAAATAAAGACAGTCGAGGGAGGAGAGAGAGTTAAAAGAGAGAGAAGTTCAATTCGTTTCTTGGCGTCCACTTCACTGCAATTATTTCCGTCATTATTAGTAGTACTCCCAAGTCCCATCCCATGTTTGAAGTTGAAGCTAGTCTAGCATTAGCGGTTACATCATACATGGGCTTCATGCTTATCTACTGTTGATGGATAGGGATGGGCCGGAAGAGGCGAGTGACATTTCACCGGCATGCCCAACAGAAATAAGGCCCCACAAATCTCACCTTGCCAACTCTCTCTGTATAATTTTCGTACTTACGTCCAATCGTCCATTAGAAAACTATTGCTAATGACCTATTAATTAATTAACCGCATTAGTATCTGGGACAACAAACATTTATTCAACCCAGCCCCCATATATATGGTGCTCAATGCGACTCTCTTGGTGTTTATAGAATCATTAATTAGCACGCAAAAAGAGATTTAAGACATTTGAATATTATTTTTATAATATGTATTTAATTTATATGTAAATAATATGTATTTTGACAATTCAAATTTTAGTAATTTTTATTATTATAAAGTCAGATAATGCATAATTAAATTAAATATAATTTTATATCTTTATATGTTCATTACATTTATTATATCAGTACGATTAATTTATTAAATTAACGATAAATAATATTGTATATGCTAAGATGCTTCCTACTCGTGTAAAATAGCAGTATTTACCTTGAGCTGAGCTGTCTTTACTGCACCAAATGGATACTTTTTTATCTACATGAAACATGATTTAGCTACGATTTTATCTTCTCATTATTATTATAACTTCAAAGAAAGTCTTACTTATAAATTAGTTAGACGGATGGCGTGAATTAGGAGCCATATATCAAATCATTACACCTTTTTTCACAAGTAGTCGTGGCAGGCTACCATAGAAGTAGTTGAGGTGCATGTGACTTTAACGATACTAAACTTTCTAGCTTTGCAATAAATGGCCCATCACAAACATATAGGCCCAGCCCCTGTCGTACTGATTTCCTGTACCCGGGTCTGTTGGAACCTGGCTTATTCGCTTAGAATAGTGATTCATTACTGACGGATTTTACCTTTTGGCCGGTAAACTTTTCTCATCATCCCCTTTCTGAATTATGGATTTTTATGTTTGTTTTTAAATATATATATATATATAATTAAATTATTTATTATAATTTAATATTATTATAAATTCTTTAATTTTTTAATAAAAAATTATTAATTCTTTAATATTAGATTATTAATTTTATAAAATTATTTTATATCTTAAAATAAAATAAATTACTAATCTTAAATTTTTCATAGGATTATATAATCTCACATAAATAATCTTAGTCTATAAGACTATTTAAAAGACTATTAATTTTTTATCATGGGATAAACTAATTCGAAATAGTGTTAAATTAATACAAATAACCAAATCTCAATATATTTTTTACAAACAAACAAAACCTTAATGTTGTGTTTGTGATTTAAGAAAGAAAAAAAAAGGAAGGGAACAGAGAGAAAAAGATTATAATTTTTTTTTCTTTTGTTTGTATGCATTGGAAGAAAAATATAAATTCAAATATTACATTAACAATAACAATTTAAATATTCTGATAAAATGTTTTATTAGTAGTTCCTCACTTTCTTCTCATTTAAAATTTTTGAGAAAAAACTGAAGATTATTTTCTCCTTTTTTTTTATAGTAATATATGCACACGCTAAATTGATTATTACACACTTTTATATGTTAAAGAGACTATATTACTATTAATTAATGAGAAATCAATTAATATATTCATCACTTACCTATTTTATCCTTAATTAAGCTTATTAACCTCAAAACTCAAAACTCAAATAAATAAATAAAGATCTCGGAATTTCTATTATTTATCTTCTTAAAATGAAAATTATTATCTTATATTTTATTAGTCGTGATAGTATATAATATTTAATATTTTAAATTAAATTCAATTATGCAGTGGGTTTCAAATGTGCTTCAATTTCTTATGTTCAGTATCACTCGGTTCAATTTCTTATGCGTCACTCACTCACTCGGTAAAAGTTTGCTTAAATCATAAAAGTAATGGTTTTTTTTGAAGAGAAAGTCTCATTTGATTTTAAAAAGTCAATTTACAAAATTTTAAATTTTAATATAAATTATTTATAAATTTATGATGATTTTTTTTTAAAAATAGTTCACGATATCTAAAATCTATTAACTAAATAATTTTTTATTTGCTACAAATTTAAATTTTCCTGAATTAACTTCAAGTTAATTAAAATATAATTTTTTAAATTAGATGGACCAATTAAATATGTTATGGATAATCACTTTAATAAGATAGAAAGTTAAATTATATATCCAAAATTAAAATATACAAGCAAGAAGATTTACCACTTATAAATTTTTATTTATTTATTATTTTTTCTAATATTTTTTGTGTTCTAAAATTTAATTCAAATTTTTAATAAATTATATTATAAAATATCTCAAATTAAAAAGAATTCTATAGTAAATAATTTTATATATTTGTAGAATAGTATAATCTCCTTAATATATACTTCTCACTATAATATGTGCATATGTCAATACTTTTGCTTTTCTTTTAAAAACTCGCAAAGAAGTAGGGGTATAATACTGAAAAAATTATTCTACCATCCTGAAATATAATTATGTGATATTTTAAAATTATTTATATATTATTATTTTAATATATATTATAAAAATACTTATTATATATATTAAAATAATAATATATTAATAATTTAAAATATTACGTGATAATATTTTAAAACTATTAAATAACTTCTCGTAATAAAGGGCGCTGAGGCTGAGTTGAGGCTATCACAGCTGGCAGGCAAAGGCATTTTTTGTGTTATTGGTGAAAAAAGGGTTGTAACGGCTTATTGGCCAATCATGTAACGCATATATAAAAAAGAATATCTTAGGGGGAAAGAGTAAATTAAGAAGGAATAATAATACAAGGGTGGTATAAAAAAATAGGACTGAACAAAAAATGAATAAAATCGAATAATTGAATATAATTGAATTTTTTTAACTGAATTATTTCGATTATTTAATTATTTCTTTTAATTCGGTAATAACCGTTTTAATATTTTGGTATTCGATTATTTATACGGTTATTAAAAATTTGGTATTTGATTAACCGAATAATCGAATAGATTAAAAAAAAATTAAGTTTAGTATTGAATTATTATGATTGTTAATTATTAATTGAAAACTCTAATATTTACTAATTTGAAATTAATTTGTTTGTTTGATAAAATGGAGATTAATTTCGGTTATTAACCGAAATAACCGAATTGTATATTCGGTTATTCGATAATTCAGTTATTTATAAATTCGATTAATTATTCGAATAGTAAAATTTAAAATATTTCGATATTCAATTATATCCTAATAAACTATACGATTTGGATATAATCGAATTACTCACCTCCATAAAAAAAAAAAAAAAAAAAAAGAAAAGAAAAGGGACAACTGAATCGGATTCACCAAACAAGAACTAAGCAAGATATTGCTGCCAACATCGTCTATCTTTTCCTCTCTGGATATACTTCTCTATTAAATATTTTTCTTTAAATTTTCAATTTTACCTTAATGTGAATTAAATGCCCCAAATCCTAATATTTTTTGCTTACACCAGGAGAATATATATATATAATTTGATCTTTTAACTTTTTTTTATATAAGTAATAAAATTATTATTGATTTTAGCAATTAACATTATTAAAATCTATTATCTTATTTATCGTCCTACTTTAAATCGTATCATTTGTATTATATTTTACATTCAATTTTTTTAATAGTGACACAACATAAAAAATAAATAAATATAGGAATAATATAATAGATGCCACTAATAAATGTGTGTTGCTAATTAAAATACAAAATGAAACAAATTATGCAAAAAGTGAATTAGTGGATCTTTATCCTCCTATTCTCTCTCCCTATCTCTATTGCCCATAACATTTTCTTTAATTAGTAAACTTTGAACTCATACCCACTCAACGGAAAAACTAACAAATGTAAAGAAAATAATTATTCTTTTACATTAGTTTAATTTTATAATCTGAACAAATAACTATTTTAACCTTCCCTTCAAGAAATAGAGAGAGAGGGTCGATTAAAGTCCCACCACATATATTTCTGTCCGTCTGTGTCAACATCACAAGTTCACAACTACTACTTTCTTCTTATTCTTCTCTGTTCCAGTCAAGTCAAGTCCACCGGCCGTCCGATCATTTTACACTTCACGATCAGCTAGGGCTGGTGGGTTGACGCGAGTAAGGATGGCCGTTCGATCTAACGTCCTCTCTTTTGCACCAATTTTGATCAACTTACAAAGAGACTGTGCTACTCCCCTCCCTGTCTTGCGCCACGTGGCCGATGCCATGGCTGCCGATATGCGGGCTGGCCTTGCCGTCGACGGTGGCGGCGATCTCAAGATGATACTCAGTTATGTTGATAGTCTGCCAACTGGGTATGCTCTGTTCTACCTAAGTGACTTTAAACCTTTTCTTCATTTAATTACTGACCTTACTGCTACTGTTTGCTTATACTTGTCTCTGTACACTGTGTTCGTTCTTCAATTATGTATCCACACGATATATCTACTCAATTTTCACAAACATTATGTTTAGCTGTTAATTCATTATTTCAATTCCAGATTTCATGAAAAAAAAATAAGAAGAAGAAGAGAGAATGAATTATGTTTGGATCACTAAATATTCTCTTTCGGAAAATGGGAGTCTATTTTGACTTTTTGATTATTTTTGGTATATTGAGGTTTGTGTAGGACGTACTTGAACATAATTTGTTTTTTTGTTTTTCTTAATATGCTAATATTTGTTGTTGGGGAGAAATTATATTTAGAGTTTCATAGAAAACCTTAATACGTCTGGAAAAAAAAAAGCTATAAATAAAATTAAATGGGTTTCTCATTTTCAGATGGAGGGATTACTAAGATTTGCTTTTATTCATTATGTTTCATTTTTTGGTCGGGTTGAGATTGAAGTGTTTTAGAATTGTGTTTTAAGGAATGAGAAAGTATTGTTTTATGCATTGGATCTTGGAGGCACAAACTTCAGAGTGCTAAGAGTGCAATTAGGAGGGAAGGATGAGCGTGTGGTTGCTACTGAATTTGATCAAGTTTCTATACCACAAGAGTTGATGTTTGGTACCTCTGAGGTCTGTTTCTTTACGTCATTACCTGACTTCTGATAATTCCATGTTTTGTACTTATTTGGTGATATGCATTATCATACTTGTAGACGCTATTTGATTTCATAGCTTTTGGATTGGCGAAATTAACAGAAAAGGAGGATGGAAAATTTCATCTGCCCTATGGAAGGACTAGGGAAATTGGATTTGCATTTTCTTACCCCGTGAAACAGACATCTATTGATTCAGGCATACTGATCAAGTGGACCAAAGGTTTTGCAGTATCTGGAATGGTTAGTATTTTGACACTTTTCATAGTTATTAAGAAGATAAACTATCATCGATAGTCTCATTCACACTAGCTAAATAATGGTTGGGATGGTTATAGCTTTAGCCTCATGTATATCTTATTTTAAGTGCTGAGAATCCTTGTAAAGGTATACAATATTGAGATCTTTGTTTGGCCCCATTAAAAAGAAACTCTTCTTCTATTAAATGTGAGCTGTACTTATGAGGCTCAAATGTTGAAATCATCCCTTAATTTGGTTTTAATGCTGCAAGTAGGATCTTTTTTTCTTTTCTGGCACTATTTATTGAGTAACAAAGGAATTAAACTTTGGCACATATATTCTGTACGAAATCACACAGACGTGCTCACACACTCTGACAATTCTAAATATTTTTCTACAGCATTCGGGTATCAAAATAGGAGTAAAAACAACAACTGTATCCTCATTTTCTAGATAGAATTGTATAACACGTCATTTGTTGATACTGTCCCCAGATATAAAAATAAAAGAAACTTCTAATCTTTACAGGCCGGGGAAAGATGTGGTTTCTTGTTTGAATGAAGCCATGGAAAGGCAGGGGTTAGTTATGCGGGTATCTGCCTTGGTATGTTTATGTTCACAATTTTAGATGCTAGATGAAAAGAATGGCCAACTTCTTGGTTCTACTTATAATTACTGGTTTTACGATGGATGTATTATCAAGTTAGGTTAACGACGCTGTGGGAACACTATCCGAAGCAAGATACTGGGATGATGATAGGTTGCTGTCATTCTTGGAACTGGAACAAATGCTTGCTACGTAGAACGGGTGGATTCTATTCCTGAACTTAAGGGCTAAAAGTCTACATCTGGCAGAATGGTTTGTGATATTTCTAATTGATTTTGTTGAAGTTGTTAAGACCTTGAGTTTTGTATCTAGCTTTATGCTGATGGATGTCAGTACAGAGTGGGGAGCATTCTCTAATGGTCTTCCTTTAACTGAGTTTCATAGGCAAATGGATGCTGAGAGTATAAATCCTGGTGAGCAGGTCAGTGTCAATGTGTTACAAATGATCATGCAAAAGTGGTGCACAAGCTATAAAACTTTTACAATGTCGGATTTCATGAACACAGATATTTGAGAAGACAATCTCTGGTATGTACCTTGGTGAAATTGTAAGACGAGTACTTGTCAATATGGCTGAAGCAGCTGATTTATTTGGTGAACGTGTGCCAGAGAAACTATCCATGCCATTTGTACTCAGGTAATTCTACTAATCCTTTTAGAAAGACCAGAGTACGGTGTAAAGATTGCAGCTTGAAATGTTTTAATAAATTTAGATTCCGTGGCCTTCCAAATAAGATATCTTATCTGGCTATCTTCTTTGTGTTGGTCTAATCCCACAATGAATCTGGTGGTGTATATCCTGCTTTTACCAGGATATTTTCTTTCTTTTTGTGCAATAATCTGTGCTCACGTCTATTTGATTTCCAATTCAACTGTTCTCAAGTCTTCCTGAACTTTTTATCTCATAGGACCCCATATATATCTGCCATGCAGCAGGATAGTTCCAAAGATCTTGAAGTTGTTGGATCAATCCTATATGACGTTGCTGGGGTAATTTCTACCTTCAAACCTCCTTTACATCTTACATACTTGCGTCGTACACCCAAGAATGAATTTGATATTTTGAAATCCAATATTTTTGAATAAATATAAGATTTCCGAATTATATGCTATACAAAAATGATTAAGAAAATCTTAAGTTTATAATGAGTTTGATAAGAGAAAGGGGGGAGATAAGTATCAGTAGATACCGGATAATAGCAAGCTATTCATGGTTTATTTCACAGACGTCTTCAACCTTTTTAATTGTTCCAGTTTGTTTTTTTTTATTTAGGTGGACTCCAATGCAAATGCAAGGAAGATCGTCTTGGAGGTTTGTGATACCATTGCCAAACATGGTGGTCGCTTGGCTGGTGCAGGAATTGTTGGGATTCTCCAGAAGATGGAGGAGGATTCAAAGGGCCTCATTTCTGGAAAGAGGACAGTTGTGGCAATGGATGGAGGTTTGTATGAACGCTATCCCCAGTACCGGAAATACCTCCAAGAAGCAGTCAATGAGCTTCTAGGATCCGAATTATCAAAAACTTTAGTCATAAAACATTCGAAAGATGGGTCTGGGATTGGGGCTGCTCTCCTGGCTGCTACAAATTCAAAGTATGAGCATTGATTTCTATGACATCATGTTTATATATATAGTCAACCAATAAATTAATTTGTGAGTATAAACTTTATTTATCAGAACAAGCAAAATAATAGTTTGGAACTTGTATTTTTAGTTTGGTTTCATAAGCAGGCATTGTAGAGTTGTTGGGTATTCATGAGTAGGGCAACGAGAATAGAGGGGAAAAGAATGCAATAGTTACATACAAGTCTATAGAACATAGAAAAGCAGGATGTCCATGACGTGTACGTGTCGGATGAACAAATCCTCATTGAATTTGATTTTTCCGAGTTTTGGAGTCGATTCAAAGTTTTTGTAGTTAGCTGTATTTGAAGATTGTAATGGTAAGCTGGACATCAGCTTCTGTAAGTTCTGGCTAACAATGTGATGCCATTCTGTACTGTATTTCATGCAACATGAAATAGAACATTGTGATTAGTAGTTTCCAGTTTTTCATCGTATTCAATTATGCATTAATCTAAAAGAACTAATTTTATTTGGCAACTTTTTGGTTTCATCTTTATGGATTTTTGGGTTCGGATGTTTTGTTTCTAGCTTATACTAAAAAAGAGCTTTGGAAATAAGCTCAAAGTTGGTGAAATTGCATATATACATATGCGTGTATACTATATATATATATACACTTGGGTTAAATACACTTTAGTCACATCAAGTATCTAATTTCACACAATATAGTCTCTAAAAGGCAATTTTTGGTGAAAATTGGCCAAAAACTCTACCCGAATGACAATCTGGTCAGACTCTACTGGGTTTATACGGTTTGACCGTACGTAGGGACCGAATTGTGAGGAGAGTAGAACTTGATGTAATGGATGTGTAGGATAAACTTGTTTTCAAATGAAAAATTGAAATAAATTTATTTTCAAATGCAAAAATAAATTTATTTCAAATGCAAAATAAATAATACATTATAGTTAATATTCGAATATTAAAAACAACCTGTTATATTAAAACATAAGAACACATCTTGAATAGAATAGAAAACGTGAATTTATTTAGTAGAATAAAAAAAAAAATTTAAAAAAAAAAAATTAAACCAAATAATGTTTAACAAATAATAATAATAAATAATAAAATAAAAATTCCAAACAACACCATATATGTATCAAAATAAATTATCACATTTAAATTTTAAACTTTTATATATAAAAAAGAATATATAACGTACAAAGGGTGTATTATTTAAATTATAATTTACAAAACAAAGAAAAAAAAATCATAACATACAAAATAATTAACTTATATGCAAAATTGAAATAAACTTATTTTCAAATGAAAAATTGAAATAATTTTATTTCCGAATACAAAATTGAAATAAATTTACTTTCAAATGCAAAATAAATAATACATTATAATTAATATCTTAATATTAAAAGCAACCTATTATATTAAAACATAAGAATAGATCATGCGTAGAATAGAAACGTGAACTTATTTAGCATAATAAAAAATAAAAATTACTCAAATAATGTAAAATAAAAAAGTTAATTAATATCGTATATGTGTCAAAATAAATTATCACATTTATATTTTAAACTTTTATAAATTAAAAAGAATATATAATAAAGGGTGTATTTATTTAAATTACAATTTAGAAAATAAAGAAAAAAATAACATAACTTTAAAACACAGAATAATTAAGTACTTCAGAAATTATGAAGAAACATATTAATGCTATAATTTGCCTTTGTAAATACCTTTAGGATTGGTCTTCCAATAACCGAGTCGTTGTGAATACTTGCTCTGCTGTTTTGTACACACAAGGTTATCTACAGGCGATATGCTGGATTATTTTTCTCACTGTGTGTTGATATAACAGATAATGAATTAGCATATTTAGAGTGCATTCACTTGTTTGTGGAGATATTAACAGATAATGAACTAGATTTGGTATTCAACTTTCACAAGGTTTGACACTATCTATAATTCTCTCCTTTCTGTTTCTGACCGCTGTCTGTGTTGTGTTATCTAGATTGCATTATCTAATTTTAATTTTATTTTTATTTTTGTTTTGCCATCCATAATGGTGATATTTCTTTTTTTTTATTTTTAGGAAAGAAAATTGATCAGTTCTAACAGTACTGCACAGACTAATAAATCTCTTATTATCTTCCTTAATTTGTAAATGGCTTGAAAAAATTCTACTTATTATTTGGTGGTTAAGATTACGACAATAGGATATATAGGCTGAGAAATCTAGTTACTAAATTATTGGGTCACAAGAATTGGCCACCTGTTCTGTTACTTAATGATGAGTGATAGACAGTGGTTTCCTTTGTTCTAGTATCATAACGCAATAATCAGTGCTGGATCTAAGACTTAACTTCGGGCAAAATTATTTTATATGAATAATTTTTTTATTTATAAATACTTTAAATTAAATAAATTAGATTAATGTAAAATATAATTAAGATACAATATACTGCCTCAATTCCAAAATTTGACATATACTTTTAATAATTTTATGTTCTTAAATATAATACTAATATTTTTAAAAAAAATTGGGACTACCACTTTTTTTTAAGAAGAGTAGAAATTTTTAGTAGTATTATTTTTTGTTCGGTACATTTGGTTTCACAGCATTTGGTGCCACATTCAATTTATTTATTTAGTTTGGTACTTTCTTTGCTTTCAAAAATTGCTCCTTTATTATCACCTCAGCTGCATAATTATTAATTACTCCAGAAGTTACGTTATTTTCTTCGGTTACTATATATTTCGTGACTATCCACATGCAGTTTACAAAGCAAAATCTGCCTGCTTAAAACTTTTATTACAGCTAAATACATACGTTATCACTGAACATAACATTCATCCTTTCATCGAAAAGGTATATCTGATGCTGGATGAGTTCATTCTTGCTGGTGAACTCCAAGAAACGAGCAAGAAGGTACGTGCAGGCTGTACATCTTTCTCACACCACCATTTAATTTGCTTGTTTAGTTTTGTTTTTGCCAAATATAGGAAAGGTATTTGACATTGAATTTTGCTTTAATCTGCAGGCAATCATAGAAAGAATGGGGGAATTAGAAAAGCAGGAGTGACATTTAATCTGCAGATTTAACAGCGCGCTGGGATTATGTTTCAGTGGGCTGCCAATATTATATAGGGGGGTCCGTGGTTTATTGTCGCTCGGCTGAAACGGAAAGATAAGATTCAATACTCGAGAATTAAGGTAGATAAATTAATTTTTTGTTTTTAACTTTTGATATTTGTTGATTTAGCAAACTATTATATTATAATACTGGTTTCAT
This sequence comes from Hedera helix, assembly GCA_947179155.2. Classification (NCBI taxonomy): domain Eukaryota; kingdom Viridiplantae; phylum Streptophyta; class Magnoliopsida; order Apiales; family Araliaceae; genus Hedera; species Hedera helix. The sequence continues at coordinate 54,818,069 of OX359268.1, read as the reverse complement.
GTTTCTTTTTTTTCTTTCTAACAATTACTAACGTTTGTATATGATATGCTTTAATTAAACACAATATATTTAATAATTATTTATAATTTAAAAATTTAGAGTAATTATTGAAAAAAAAATTATGTCTGCATATGCCTAAATTCGAGTAGAACTATGTGATTCAAATCACCCTTCAGCGAAAACGTACTGATAGTACAACATTTTTCTCAAAAATATTATAATATTAAAATATTATTCATAGTAACGGCTGGAAGTGAGAAAATCACATCTTGATTTCAACATTCTTTAACTCGTACACGCATATTAATAAACATGATAAGTGTAGACCAAAAAGCGAACATATAATATATTCTAGTAATATTACACACTTTAATATTATTTTCTATTTACCTTCAATAACATTTACTTGCGTACGTCCCCCTGATTTATTATTTTTTTGGAAACCCTTTATTTTATTCCGCGACACAAATTACATATACCTATATATATATATATATATATATGTGTGTGTGTGTGTGTGTGTGTGTGTGTGTGTATTATTTTGTTTCCAGCCACTCAAGGATAGGAAAGGAAAGGGCATCCCTTACTCCATTCCTATCGGAGTGGCGGGACAGTGAGCCACTTATTTCTCCGAAACAAGAGATCAAAGTGATATCTCTCTATATATGCTTGAAAGATTGAACAGCTAGGATGGATGGAGCATGCGTGATGAATTAAAGGCACTTGCGCCTGCCACCATGAGTCGTCATATTAGCATAACAAGGGCAGACATCGTAGTTGCCGTAAGTACCCGGAGGTACGCAGTTGCAACGAGAGCAGCAAGTTCTGCACGCCCTGTGGCACAAATTTGGCCTCCCCGATAACTTAATTGCATCTCTCTGAGCATCGCGCACCACAATCTGCATCACCATGCATATATATATTCATGATTCATCCAGTTCAAATTTAATGTCCATCTCTAGTCTCATGTCATGTATTGTTGTTATATATACTTAATCTATTTATTTATTTATAATTAATTTTATAAGTAGATAAAGATTATCTTGCATTTACAAATGGGATGAGATATATAGTAAATCTGAATTTTGACATAGGTAACTAATTACTAACTACTCCCTTGTTTTATTTTTCTATAAAAATGTGATGTCTCAAATGTTCATTAAGCCCTTCTGTCCGTCTCCTCGGGGTGACCCAAGGGGCTAATTACATGGCCACACGCACTTATCTTTCCTTTGAAATGACAAAAACTGGAAGTTATCAACAATAAAGGTAATTAATTAAAAGAACGTATTGTTAATGAACTCGTTGGACCATATATATTTAAGGGATAGGAGTAGGTGATAAAAGTGATATATGGAGCCATTAATATTTGCTCCACTATATATCAGTGGAGATGAAACCTGACAAACTAATAAAGATAGAATATGAATGAATTATACTATTATCAACCTATTTTTTGGAGTAGAGATCGCCCACTGCCGTTACTGTTCACCTGCACAAATGCCATAGTATTGATGATAAAGCTAGATCGAGGAAAGAGAAATTAAAGAGTTTATTATGAAAAATTAAGAAGCACGTATCTATATATACGGATACGGTTAGGGTGAAGTTAACTTTACTTTAAGTTGGTCCAAGAAACACTGTGAACAAAGTGCAGAACTAGAAAGAATGATAAGTGGATTTTATTCTTATTTGTTAAGTATTTTTATTCTTAATTATTTGAGAGTTTTTAAGTATTTTATTTAATTTTATGTATTATTATTATTTTTAGTATTTTTATATTATTTGGTAGGAAAATAAAAACTTGGTGGCAATTTAGTAATTATTGTTGAAGTGGATGGTAAAACCATAAATATGGAGGTTACATAAGGCGCCATGCGCGCATATGAATTCAGCCTTCAATTTGGAACGACGCCGTTCAGGAGGATCACTTGCTTGCATTAGCATGGCTGCGCAATGCGCGAGAGAGTGGAAGGAATGGATTTGTTAGCGCAATGCGCGCGGTACTTGATCAGGCCATGTTTGGCCTGTGGGCTAGGCAAACTTCTTGTTTCTTTTGCTTCTTTTGCATGCGGTTCCCACCAATGGATACAAGTACTCCAGCAGCAGATTTGGTTTTAATTTTCTTCATGGGTTGACCTAGGCGCAATATTGATTCAGCAGATTATTATACATTCCGTGCGGAGTCCAAGCAGAAGTAAAATGAATAAATTACGAAGCCAAGTGCAATTTGTAAAAGGAATTAAAATTAGAATATTATTTTGTAATTTATTTTAATTAGAATTTTAATTCTTATTAAGTTTTGAACAAATTATATAGTTTATAAATAAAGGATTTGAGACACAATTAAGAGGATAATTTTGTACATAATTCTTATTCTTCTTTTATTATGAATAGTTAAATTATTAGTCTTGGTTTAAATTAGCAAAAACTATCAAAATTTATGTACTGTGAGATCTAATTTATTTTAATTGTTTAATTTATATTATGAGCATTGGATATTTTTCTGTATTTAATTTTATGATTGATTCGTTTAATTGCTAGGATGCATATTAATTTATATTCGCATTAATTTTGTAAGACCCCGAATTTATGAAATACAAAATTTAATTTTTCTTCATATATATTTTTCCTGAAACAGTAAATGGTTAAATTGACAAAATTGAAAGTTAAGGATGTTATGTGCAAATTTTATTTTGTCGGACAATATTCTTTTTGTCGGGGAATATTCGGGCCGTACGACGGCGCCGAAATAACAAATTATTTGTGGACCCCACAACGGAATATTTGTCGGATATAGAAAACGACAGAAGTAACCTTTTTAAATAAAAATAGTCAACGGTGTTAACTGTTAAAATACCGGTGATAAAAGAATAGTAGCATACGGTAATTTATGGTATTTTCTGTAGCACACGGTACTCTACAGTAGCACACGGTATTGCACAGTGTCTCATATTATTGGTCTGATAATTGACACCGTAATTGTTACGCATCATTTCATCAATAATTGTCACTGCATAATATTTTATATTATCAATTCAATTATTGTTGCTACACAGTATTTTGCATTATTGTTACTACACGACATGTTGCATTATTAAACCAATAATTGTCACAGTAACAAATGCATAGTAATTCATATTATTGATCTGATAATCGACACAGTAGTCGTTGCATTATTTTGAATTATCGTTATCACTGTGGTAGAATTATTTTAGTTGTCATATTACTAATTGGTATTTTTGCTTTATTAAAGAAAAAAAAATTTATTATTATTTTTCAAAAATTACTATTCACTACCGGAGTTTACTATTCATTCCCGGAAAAGGTACTATTCACTGACGGAAGTTACTGTTCATCTCGGGAAAGTCACTGTTCATCTGCCGACAGAAGTTACTGTTCATTACTGTTCACTTTTTGAAAATTTTAAAATTACTGTGCAAAGTTACTGTGCAAGTATTGAAAATTTTTAAAACGTTTGCGCAGGCTCGGCTGAAAATTTTTTCAGCCACCTACCACGCATAGTAACTTCTTTTCTTCTATAAATAGCTTGCTCAGCTGAATAGAAAAATCACACCTAAAACATAGAATTTTTCTATAAGAATTTTATGAGTTTTCTCTGAGAATAGTAAGGTTATTTTGAGAGTTTGAAAGCCAAAAGGAGTGCAGGAATTTTTCAAGTAAGTCTTTTATAAAAGAGTAGTAATTTTATAAATTCCTATTTTTCACGGTATTCACAAATCTTCCTTTAGAAGACTCTTCTATTAGAAGATTCATTTTTAAAAGCTTTATTTGGAAGATTTATTTTGAAATATTATTTTAAAAACTATTCTAAAGTTATTATATTATACTACAAAAATTATGTTAAATATATATAATTTTGATAGTTCATAATATACGAGTTATCATACACTTTGAAATTTATATGTGGTAATTACTAATTTATATTATAAATATATAGGTTGATCAACCTCATTTAAAACAATATCCAGTCACGTGTTAAGGTAAGGAATATCATTCTTTTCACACTCTTAAATTTATTACGGTAAGGGGTATCACTCTTTTCATCATCATAAATGGATATTATTTTCTTTCTTACTTGAAGGGATTATCATTCTTTGATTCTCGAAAATAATATCGTTTCTTTCTTGTGCCATTTATTTCCATGTATTAAATTGTGGGAATAACCTTACGGCGCGGTTTACCGCCTGTTGGTGAATAACCTTTTGTATTCATTCCTTATTAATCTTTGAGAATAACCTTACGGTGCGGATTATCGCCTGTTTGGTGAATAACTCTTCGTGTTCAAATTCTATTAAATTGTGGGAATAACCTTACGGTGCGGATTACGCCTGTTTGGTGAATAACTCTTCGTGTTCAAATTCTATTAAATTGTGGGAATAACCTTACGGTGCGGATTACGCCTGTTTGGTGAATAACTATTCGTATTCAAATTGATGGGAATAACCTTACGGTGCGGATTATCGCCTGTTGGTGAATAACCCTTGTTATTTGTCTCGTGTGGAAATAATTTGTCTACACGAATTATCACATGACACTTTTATTCCATATTCGTAAGTGATATCATTTTCCTTTATACTCATAAGGGATACCATCTTTTTCATCTTCCATTATTCAAACTTACTATGGTAAGGGATATTAATTCCCTTCACCTTTTGTTAATCAAACCTGCTACGGTAAGGGATATTATTTTCTTCCATACACCTAAATCGAAACTTATTATGGAACTATTGCTTCTATAATTCCTGAAAATATTATATGTTCCATAATAGTTGAATTTCATTAGTTCAACTGAACCTTCCTATTTTCTGAACATTTCTATTGAACTGTAATCGTTATTCTGAACTGTGGATCTTGAATATCATTTTTAAATTTCACTCCACATCATGTTGGCAATTTGGACATTATTTGAATCTGCACAAAGTAAACTTCTGATACTTATTGTTTATCCTGTTCTTCTGTTCATCATTTGTATCACTGTTATTTGTATTAATCATCAAGAATCAAACTGTTGTGAATATCTGTGGCCGGGGGCACAGATGTGATATAATTGTTGAACAGATGATAGGTTAAAGGCGATATACTAGGTTAAAGGCGATACATCTGTTCGGTGTCTTTTATGGCACGTGGTGAATGTTCTCTTTGGCCCGTAGTGCAAAGATGAACTGTTGGTTGGTATGATTATGACCAAAGGCTGAATTTGGTATAATCATGACCGTTGGTGCTTTATTGAATATCTTTGGCCCGTAGTGCAAAGATGAACTGTTGATTGGTATGATTATTACCAAAGGCTGAATCTGGTATAATCATGACCGTTGGTGTTATATTAAATGTCTTTGGCCCGTAGTGCAAATATGAACTGTTGATCTGCATGATTATGATCAGGAACTGTGAATTTTTATTATCATGACTAATGGTATTTCAGATGATAAAAGTTGATGATATTTTTACAAAAAAGAGAAGCGAGTGGACATTATAGTCTGCATTATTCTTCTAATAGATTGCTCATTCCGCTGCTATTATTGATCTGAACGTTGTTTAAGAATTTAACTACAGTTTTTGATATAAACCTCGTAGTCTATTGTATTCTATCAAGAACTCAACTGTTGAAGGCTAATGATAAATTATTCGTCATTATCTTAGTCATGATATTTCTTACTGGGCTATTTGAGCTCACCCTTTCTTTTGTTCCATTGTTTTCAACAGGAGATGAAAACGTAACGGGGTCTAGCCGGGGGATGGAGTGAGAGTCCGAGGAATAGCTATCCTAGTCTTCACGTGTTGTAAAATAGTGTGGCAATAATAGTGAAGACTTAGTTGTGTATTATTATACACTGTATTGTTGTACGTTGTGCTTTGTTGTAATAATTTTGTTGTAGTCTTTTGACGACTCAAGTTTGGGCTGTGTAGGCCTAGATTTGGGGGCGTCACAGTTGGTATCAGAGCTTAGGGATATGGTCTTTAATGGAGATCTGGGGTTAGAACTAGGAGGGGAGAGACGAATATAATCAGTCACTAGTGTGTCCCACCTAAATTAGATTTTATTATCTAATGAGTGGATTTGAATATAGGGACATGAAGTGATGAGTCAGTTTATTTGAACTAACATTTATTTTGTGACCACAGTTAAGTATGGCATCTGGAAATCAGGAGGTTAACCACGGAGTACCCGAAGTGAATGTAGAGGCCACAAACAATTCTTCTACAAACTCAGAGTTGAATAATTTGCCTAAAGCAAAAATTATTTGTATCCGATCTAAAGAAGAAGAAGGTGAAAGTTCTACCGTCGTTCTTCCAAATTCGTTCTTTAAAGGATATCCGGAACTTGCGGAAATTGTTGCCTTTAATTTGCTCGACAGTTGGAAACATATCATCACCTGGTTATGCTCGATAACAAAGGATCAGAATATATGGACGTTTCATATAAGTCTTTGGGATTTATGGTGTTCGAGCTATGATTTTCAAGATTATTTAAAAATGATGTATCTATACTTTTGGGCGTTACAATTTAGAGGAATTCAGGTTAAGTTAGTCACTATCGTGGAAACTGTAGTCTATCGAAAATACTATTTTAATGGAAATCATTGGTACGCTACTACTGATGAAGTTGAAGAATCTGAGAAACAGTTCGTTAGAGAACTATTTTGTGGTATCCCCATGGTTGAAATACGTGAAGATCCGGATGAAGTATATGGGACTCGATTTGATGATGACAGCCTTGATGATCAAGAAATCGAATGAGGTGATGACCGGTAAGCTATTCATCAATTCTCGAGAAGTCTATGCCATGTTAGATATTGGCTCTATCCACTCTTTTATCTCACCTATATGTACTCAACGTTTAAATTTGCCTATTGAAAACTTAAATCTTGTCTTATCAGTTGAAATCTCATTGGGAGAAATACCTATTACATTTACTATCTATAAATCTTGCCTAGTTTAAATCAACAACCTCACATTACCTGTTGACCTTATTTCTTTGGAGATGCATGAATTTGATGTGATTTTAGGAATTGATTGGTTGACTATGTAATGACCCGGAAATTCATAAGACTGATTTGTATGGTCTTAGGTGATTATTGTGATTTAAGGCTACGCTAATTCTCGGATGAGGGAGTAGTGGATAGTCGATTTGGGAAAATTTTAAGCTTTTGAGGATTCGAGCGGAAAATTGAGGTTTAGATATAAAACTAACCCTGGTAAAGTGACAAACGATCACTGGAAAGAAATTAGAGTCTTGTCATGAAGGGGATAGGACAGTGTTGTAAAACAATGCCCATGTTAAGAAAATCGATGAGATTGTTCGGAGAGGCAGATGTTGTAAGGGTCTAGAAATGGACCAAACTTTAACCAAGTGGTGGTAGTAGTAATTCCGAGGATGAACTCATCTTTTGAGTTAGTCAAAAATTTAATCTGAAGAAGAGATGAATGCGTAGGACAGACTAAGCATTTAACATAATACAAATATTAGGGTTAAAAGAGAATATTTTAATATAAATAAATGAATTTATTAAACAGTAATTATAAATTTCTGTGCGATTAAATTAAATCATTATATGATGGCTTGAGGTTATTTAATTATATGTTGAGATAATTAAAGGAATTTAAGGAAGATTCAATTAATGGGTTTAGTAAATTAATGGACCAATCTAAGATGTGTAATATCAAAGTTTGATAGGGTTATTGAGCTATGTGATTATTTGATTAAATAGCTAGCGAGTTAAATTGGAGGAATAAATTAATTAATGTGATTATTAATTTATGAGAGTGCTTAAACATTAAAAATGTTATTTATTTCCATTTGGAAAGTTGTTAATAGTGGATCATTAATATTATATAATTCCACTAGGAAATTAATAATTTGAATTTGTCAAATTAATTTATTAAACAAGCCCAATTTAATTTAATTGTTTATGGACTTGTAAATTGGTTAGGAGATAATTTAATTGGCACAATATGGTGAATATGGCAAACCATATAGGAGGTCCAATGACTTATTTATTTGAGCCCAAATGAATTTAATCAAGTGGCCCAAATGATGGTGGAATATTTGAGCCCAATGGTGAAATTAAGTACTAATACCAATGATTTAATTATCAAGGCCCAAACCCTAGCCCAATGATTTAATTAATTGGTAGCCCAATTGATTTAAATGTCAAGCCCAAAATTGATTTAATTGACTAGCTCAATGGAAGGATGTAGCAAGCCCAATGATCTAATTAAATTGTGGCAAACTTTAGCCCAATGAATTTTATTATGGTAGCCCAACCTTAAGTTCAATTGATGAAATTGTTGGAAGCATTAAAGGAATTAATCTAGTAGCCCAATTGAATGTAAAATGGGAGCCCAAACAATTTGATGTTGAGAGCCCAAATGAAATAAACTAATAGCCCATATTATGCATGTTATGGCTAGTTAAATATATATATTTATGTATATATATATTGGTATATATTTGGATATGTATTTGTTAAAAGAAAAGTCAAAATTTGGGGAAAAGGAAAAGGAATAGCCGGCAGTTTTGGGAGGAAAAAGGGGGGCTATTATAGCTTCCCTTGGGAGCTTGGTTTGGTTGGGAAGAACAAAGGCTAGTAGGCCTATTTCATTTATTGGTGATGTGTGTATACTTACACCAAATGTAAGTATACATATCATCTAATAACAAATAATACACTCATTCTCTCACATTTGTTATCATCTATTCATTTCTTCTAAGTTGCTTGGGAGAAAGTTTGAGAGCAAAAGAGAGAAAGGTTAGAGAGAAAATGAAAGAAAACTTGGTGTTCTTGAGCTTCTATAGAAATAAATCACCAAGTGAGACTTGGAGGAGGAGTGCACGGAAACTAGGAGGGTCTTGGATGTCTTCAAGCTTCATCTCATTCTTTGGAAGGAAGAGAAAAATGGCACACAAGCCCAAGAGGTATAAAATGTTCATACAAACCCTAGTTTGTGCTTTCATTTGTATTTTTGGTAATTTCCATGGTGAAAAACCATTTTCAAAGCTATAAATGTTTATATCCATGCTAGATTAGTAAATCTAGGGTTCAATGGATTTAACATGTGTATTTATGGGTATCTATTATGAAAAGTTTAGCAAAAAGCTTGAAAACGATTTTTACCGACGGAACCCTAAGCGAACGGGTGATTCAGAGCATTATATCTTGAAACCTAAAAGTTAGGTATGAGATTTTCTTCTTGGTTATGGTAAATATATAAGTTAAGAACAATACCTAGTTGGTAAAATGTTCGTGTGAGTTGTTATGGTCAAGATATGATTTTTAGACCAAAGAATGCCATTTTAAGAACTCAATGTGCAAACGGTCCACTTTGTGGCTATTTTTCAAAATCAAAACTTTTCCAAAAATTTGATCCAATGATGGAATATTGTAGTTTAGGAAGATACGAATCCATCGATACCAATTTGAGGTCATTTGGATTTGTAGATTTCATTTTATTCAAATTTTAATCAAAGGAGCAAAAGTTGAAAAATCAGAAAATGGCAATTCTGCAGATTCTGCAAGAGGAGGGCCGGGGCCCTTGTTTCCTTTGTAAAAGGAGGGCCGGGGCCCTAGTCCCTTTTCACAGAAAAAATAAATTTTAATCCGGGTCGGGTCGGGTCATTTTTAACGGGTCGGTTCGGAGCAGTTTGAGTCAAAATGGGTCAAAATGTTTAAAAGTTAATATAATTAATTTGGGACCCAAGTTTATTAATTATTTATTATTTATATGATAAATAATAAATCAAGTAAATAAAAGCCATTTTTATGATTAATTATTATTTAATTGATATTAAATAATATGTAGAGCAAATAAATATGATAACTAATTATTTAATTATTTATTGTTAAATAAAGGATGTTATGAAGTTAAAAAAAAAAAAAAAATTATTTATTATTTAATTATATTAAATAATAAATAAGGATAATTAGTTAATTAATTATTATTTAAAGGATAATAAATAGTAATTAAAGAAAGATGAAATTGATTTGGTAATTATTTATTATTGAATAAATAAGGATGATTAATTATTTAATTATTATTTAAGGGATATTAAATAATAATTAAAGGAAGATAAAGTTAAATAAGGTAATTATTTATTATTTAATAAATAAGGATGATTAATTACTTAATTATTATTTAAAGGATATTAAATAATAATTAAAGAGAGATGAGTGAATAAAATAATTATTTATTATTTAATTAATATTAAATAATAAATGAGGTTAATTAATTAAGAAATGATTATGTAATTGGTATTCAATAATCATTAAATGAATTAAGGAGAATTAATTAATTATTATTTGTCGACGCCGGGATTTTCGTTCGTCTCGTTTTTTATTATTAAAATACCCCTTTCCAATTTTAGCCTTTAGATTAAGATGTGACTTTTGAAAAGGGTCGGCTTAGTGTCGACGGGTTTTGAAAGATCGATTTTATAATGAGCCAATTGACCAGAGTCGCCAGTTGGTATATTTAAAATGGATGTACCAACTCATCCGAGTTTAGTTTTCGTAATCGTTGGCTCATATGTGACTCCGATTGATTGGTCCGCAAACCGAGATTCATAGAGTTCGGGGGCTTGCTTAAGCGAGGGGAAGGTGTTAGGCACCCCCCGACTTCCGTGAAACACGGTTACCGCAATCTCGATGTTTTCCTATCCTTTTAAATCCTAAAATGTGTGTGTGTGTGTGTGTGTGTGTGTGTGTGTGTGTGTGTGTGTGTGTGCCTAAATGGACGTTTGTGGTGCGTTTTGCATAAAAAAGTTTGCTTTTATTTTATATGGCAAAAGTATTTATCTGGAAAGTGTTTTGGACGTTCTTTGACCCAAATGACGAGGCTTCGCTTTTTATAAGAAAGATTGATTTTAATTTCGAAAGCGTTGAGGTTTTTTATTTATATGTCATTTTAGAAAACAATAGTTTTAAACTTTTGTCAAATAGGAATCGAGACTATACATTGCCTTCTAACAGTTAATATAAATAAAACGAGGGCAACTTCTAGAACTCTTTAACCCTATGCACAAAGTTTAATGAAAACATTGATTTATTTGCAAAAGCGTTTCTTATGACCTTTTAAAACCAAATGGAGTCTTTTTGCCAAACACGGGTTAAAGTTCGCCCAAGACTCTTAATTTTAAACCTCGTGAATCTAATATCCTAATTTGCTTGATTTTATAAAAACCTTTATCATTTCATTCCAAAATCGTTTTCTCGTGTCAAAAGGAAAATCAAGCATTAAAAATAGCGTTGCGGTTATTCACGGGCATGTAAGCCATCCAAATAACCCCAAACGCCTACAATCACATGTTTCACTATTACGGGGCCTTAAACCCGATTTTCGGTATCGATATCGCTTTAAGGCCCAAAAATTACATATTTACAACACAAGTGCATCGCCATTGCTACATACGTAAAAACTATAAAATAACCTTAAAAGGATATCATCGGGAGGTTAGGAGGAGATTCTATCCGCCACAAATCCTCTCTAACCATCCCTAATCCATAGATCCAAACATATATCGACTACATCGGATCTAACTTCAACATATACAAAATCAAACTATATTAAATAGCAATGCACCAAATATTTTCGGATCTAACAGTAGATCCACCCAACAAATGCACAAATATTAGATCTATAACAACTTAGACAATAAGATAAAATGAGAACTAGATCTAACTATATAGAACCACAAATGCTATGAACTTGGATTTCTTTACATTTCAAATGATGAAAGATACGCTTTAACACTTGAAAATCGAAATAGGATACAATACCTAGTAAAAATTGAACACAAGATGAAGAAATCTCACAATGTTTCTCTCTTTTCTATCTTTTTCTCTCTTCTCCCGCGCCTCTCTCTCTCTCTAAAAATCTATTTTTTCTTTCCTTTTTTTCCTTCCTTTTTTTGCTCTCGGGTGGAAAATGGCCGCATATAGGCTTCAGCAGGCAGCCGCAGATGCATCTGCGGCTGGCCGCAGATGCATCTGCGGCTGCCTGCTGTGGCCGCCTGGCCGCCGCCTCGGCTGTCGTGTGCCGTTCTCGAGCCTCGTGCCTGTCACGTCTGTCGGTGGCAGCGGTTGCATTCGCGGCCGTCCGGCTTGTTTTTTCGATTTTCGTGCCACGCGGTCTTAATTCGCCAATTTCTGCGGTATTATTTTGGAAAGCTGTATTTTTGCAGTCCGGAAATCCCCGAAAAACGTGCCATATTATTCTGGGAGGCTAGTTCGGAGGGATGCGACTTGATATGGAATTTGATAATTGTGCTTGGCTTTCAGGGGGCGCTGCCCCCTACCCCCCCGCCAGCTCATCGGCGAGCTGGGCAGCCGCTCGCTCACCGGGGAGCGAGACCCCCGAACATCGTAAGCGTAGTGGCCATTTGTCGTCTTTGGTGATCCGAACAGGTTCTTCGGGATTAGCTTTTTGCCTTGCCTGATGCTCGTTGTTTGCTGTGGCGGCTTTGACCGTAAGTTGTTGGGGTGGCTTCGTGTTGGGGTCCACCTTCCTTTTCGCTCGTCGGGTCAAATGACGGTTTTGCCCTCCTGCCAGGGTTAGTACAAAAGTGCAAAATTTGGGTGTCTACAGCTGCCCCTCTTTATCATGTTTATGGAATGGTAAGTGAAATGAACATGATAAAGAAGTAGGCACCCAATGCATGATGATGACAGTACATATTTTAATGATGCAACATATATATCATTGATGCAACATATATACGTTAATGACGCAACACTAATATTACCGGTTACTGCCTCAACTGGACTCGCATCGCATATTCGCCAAAATTATTTTCTCTTGCTTATCGCATATCGCATATTAAATATCAAATCGCATATCATACTAAATCAAAAACGCGTTACATCGCATATGAAGTCGTATATCGCATCGCATTGCACATTGCATCGCATTGTTTTGGTCATCGTCGGATCTTTTCCCAACGGTTCGTTTTTGGACGGTCAGGAATTTGCACTGACGGGTCATTTTTGGACGGTCAGTTCTTGTATCTGACGGGTCATGTTCGGACGGTCAGGGATTTTCACTGACGGGTCATGTTTGGACGGTCAGTTCTTGTATCTGACTGGTCATGTTTGGACGGTCAGTTTCCTTTGACTGACGGGTCACGTTTGGACGGTCAGTTTCCTTTGACTGACGGGTCATGTTTGGACGGTCAGTTTCCTTTGACTGACGGGTCATGTTTGGGCGGTCAGTTCTTTTGACTGACGGGTCATGTTTGGACGGTCAGTTCTTTTGACTGACGGGTCATGTTGGACGGTCAGGGATTTTCACTGACTGGTCATGTTTGGACGGTCAGGGATTTTCACTGACTGGTCATTTTGGCTGGCCAGTTCTTTTGACTGACGGGTCATGTTGGATGGTCAGGGATTTTCACTGACTGGTCATTTTGGACGGCCAGTTCTTTTGACTGACGGGTCATGTTTGGACGGTCAGTTCTTTTGACTGACGGGTCATGTTTGGACGGTCAGTCCTTTTGACTGGCGGGTCATGTTGGACGGTCAGGGATTTTCACTGACTGGTCATTTTGGACGGCCAGTTCTTTTAACTGGCGGGTCATTTTTGAGTTGGTCAGGTATCGTATCTGACTGGTCATTTTTGGCTTGGTCAGGTATCGTTTCTGACTGGTCGCTTTTGGTTTGGTCAGGTATTGTATATGACTGGTCGTTTTTTGGTTTGGTCAGGTTTTCACTGTCGGGTCATTATTGTAATTGCCAGGTCTCGTCTCTGGAATCGCTGTGTACTATCTTAAATGGACTCGCATCGTATTGTACATCATAAAAATGCAATAACTCTAGAGGAAATTTTAAAAGGAAAGCGTACCTGGATAGTTTGTGGGGCCTCCCTGGGATTCGTCCTCGTAAATCGCTTTTGCCAGTCATTTCTTTTGGTTTGACTTGTCATTCTTGGGGTTTGTTCTCGTAGATCGCTCTTGACAGCCAGTGCTTTTGAGCTTTGATCCTTGTTGATTAGCTGAAGGTGCTTCAGACAGTCATTTTGCAATTCCTTGATGTTCCATAGATTTTGGGTGCATCGGATCGTAGAAGTTCCCCGCTGTCATGTCTTTCCGATCAATGGCACTGGCATTCGTGACGCTGACAGTCTCGTACCTGTGATTTTACTTTCACGTATATTTTATTTTGATAGATACATGGATGCGCAGATGTTATGCATGGGTCAATAGATATGGTTGGAAGGAAATGACCCCTGTTTAGTCAAATGATACAATTTTTCGCGTGTCGCTCTTTTTGACTACTCAGTTGTGCGATGCCTTATTTGGGAGCACAGTTTCTTGACTTCAAGGTTGGTTTATTGAATCGCATGCCCCTGATCGTTTCTCTGTTGGGGAATTGTATATGTCGTTCTGAATGCCCAATCGACTTATCCCGGGCTCCTCATCCTGCCCACAGATCGTCATGTCTTCGAATTTGGGACGCTGGGACTTCCTCTTATGCCAAGACTCTTGGTTGATATCTAGGTGATCCTCTTGTCATTTGATCGTATGCATTGATAGCACTTGACTCTCATCCGATTGGGGCAGTTCATTTGGCTTTTTGCTATGATCGATGACCATGTTGCCCTTCCTCGCCTTTTAATCGATCAGTCCTGACGTCCGAGATTATATCGCTCTTGTATATGCTCGCTTGAATATCGAGGTAATGTCAGCGTGCATCAGACTGAGTTCGTCAAAATCCATTGATGGTCGTGGAGGAAGGTTCGTTGATGAGGAGTCTGATATAGACCTGTGCCCCTTCCATTTCCATGATCTTTAAGATGCCCCAGCCTTTACTCATGTTTTTGTCGAGGATTCGTTTGGGAAGTCATTTCGTTTGTCATGCCGAGTTACGCACACCGATTCATATCCTGTACAAGTAACAAACGCTAAATGCTCGACCGTTCGGGTCGGCGGGGTTAACTCCGATATTACTAAACATCTCAACAGTAGAGCACAAAAATGGAATGCTCGTGATTATGCAATTTAGCTCATGTCTGTGATGTTTTCGTCTTATCGTAAAAACTTAGCATCTAGATGGATCTCTTTTTTCGTGAATCGTGAGTGGATTAACTTGACATTGAATGAATTGTGAATGTGTTAAGTCACTCTTGATTTTTTTTTTTTTTCTTCTTTTTTTTTTTTTTTTTTCATTTGACGAGTTATGAAATCGTAATAAAACTTTTAAGCATTCATGGTCAATATACGTGAGTATGATTAAATTCAAAAACTACCTTCCTTTATCAAAGGTATTCCGTCTTCATTCTTGACATCGTTCTTCGCAGGATTTACGTCATATGGCAAGTGCACTGTACGATGCATCCTTCATTTAGGGGCCTCTTTTCCGTGACTTTAGATGAGCTTCCTTCTTTTCTCTGGTCGAAAATTTTTCTTTTCCTTTTTTTTCAACTCCGCATTTCCCTTTTCGTGTCCACTTAACTTGTCTCGTTTTCTTAGGCTATTCAGAGTTACCCATTTAACGAGCTTTGGACCAATGACTCCCAAACCAGGCGGCTTTAGGGCATTAGGTGTAAAGACACCCCTTCGGGTTTACTTGCTCGAGTAACAGAGGCCACGCTTCGATACAAGTTAGGTGGTTTACCACATTCATTCCTCGTCTGACTCTTCGCAAGATTCGTTTTCTTAGGCTTGAGTTACCCATGTAGCGAGCGTTGGGCCGGTGACTCCCAAATCGGACGACTTTAGGGCACCAGGTGTAGAGACACCTTTCAGGCTTAATTACTCGAATAACCCATGCCACGATTCGAATCTGCTCAGGTCTCTACAGTCGTAATGCTCGTTTTCTTAGGCTCTAAGTTACCCATGTAACGAGTGTTGGGCCGGCGACTCCCAAATCAGATGACTTTAGGGCGCCAGGTGTGAAGACACCCCTCAGGCTTATTTACTCGAATAACTCAGGCCACGATTCGAGGCATTTGATTCATTTTTATTTACTTTTCGACTCCGCATCAATCGTCATCATTATCGTCATAGCTTTATACCCCACATCTGAAAGTCGGCGCAACCGCAAAGTGCAGACTTGCCTATGAGGTTGATTCTACTTCGAACAACACTTCGAAATCAGCTCTTTGTGCAGTTTTAATAGGTTGATCAGTTTTAATCGTCTAATCATACTCACGAGTCTGCTCCACGGATGCTCCTTAGGATTAATTCGATTCCTATCAAGTCAAATAAAAATTTCTCTTTCCAAAAGTAATGTTAGCGTTAAACTATGTATAATCTTGATATATGTACAGGGAGACAGGAAAGAAATAAATAGATGAAATGAGTTGTATCTTACCTGTGGGTCCTCGTATCCTGAAAGAGCTCTGACTGGAAAGGACCAATTGACAGTACATCTCTGATGATGTTATTGTACGCTGACGAGATCGTATCATAGATGTTGAATCGTGCACTACCTTTCCACGGATGGCTGATGAATGCCCCAGTGTCGAGTCGTCATCGATTTTGAAACTGCCCCAGTCCTGATTGTTGTCAAGGTCATTGCTTCGTGGTGTCTTTGACAGGTGGGCTGATGAGATGCTGGGAACCCAATAATCATTTGCCGTTGATCAGGTTGGAAGTGTACTCCGATGGGTTGACAGGAGAACAGGTCATCTGAGTCGTTGATCGTTAATTGCAAAACTATCGAAGGGTTATATACATTTTTACAAGGATTAGACCGCGCCAAAGTGGCTGCCTACGTACTCCTATAGGAAGAGGAGATCAGGTCTTTCGTAGTTCAGGCTTTTCATTGCACACCAGATTGCTTTTTCTTTTTTTTTTTTTTTTTTTTTTTTTTTTTTTTTTTTTTTAAGAAAACATAACATAATAATGCATAGAAAATAAAACGAGGCATAATATTAAGCAGCCAATAACATCCCCACCCCTTTTTTGGGACTCGCAATCGTATCATTTAAGTTCACCATTTCATAGTTCGCGGAGGCTCGTCAATCCATTCGTCGGTGTTCGGGTTCCCCATTGCGGTGATCTCAATATCGTTTGCCATTTTTAGCTCTCCTCTTTCGATAAGATTTTGGATCTTGTGCCGCAACGCCCAACACTCTTCAGTATCATGCCCTGGTGAGTTGGAATGATAGAGGCATATTCGTGTAGGATCGTATCTTTTAGACTTGGGGTCGGTTTGTGGCAGCAACTCCGTAATCTTTCCCCGGCTGATCAGAAGGTACAATATTTCTGCATTTGATTTGCTCAAAGGGGTGAACTTTCGATCTCTTGGGAATGCTGCTCGATCTTTCCCCTTTGAGGGTTCACCTCTGTCCGAGCGGTTATCATGGCTCCACTGGTGGGATCGTCTGACATCTTTATTATTTTCATTTCCATGCCCTTTCATTCTGTTTTGATCTCCTTGAGTCAGCTGGTTTTCCTGGGAGGGATCCTGGTTTGAAATTTGTTTGTCCTCTTCTTCCGTTTGGTCTCTCAGTAATTGGGTGAAGAGTTGCCTCGTTAGATTATGTTGGTGTACCACCAGGTCTGCTAATTGCTTCATTTGATGCCTGACCAACTTCATCTCTTGCCTAATGACCTTAACCTCCTCCAGACATTCCCTTTCAAGGACATTTGTTTCGCTCATTGGGGGGTATTCTTCGACCTTTCGGATGTATTTGCGATTGGGGTCCACCCCGATATTTCCTGACCCAATCATGCTTACCTCATCTGTTTCGCATTGCGGCAAATGGCTGGCGTTGACATCTGGTCGTTCAACTACGATGTCCCCCCTATCGATCAAGTTCTGAATCTTATGTTTCAACGCCCAACATTCCTGAGTGTCATGCCCCGGGGACCCGGAATGATAGGCACATTTCTTACTTGGGTCGTACTTCTTCCCCTTTGGGTCCGTTGGCGGTGCCAGCTCCGTAATCTTCTTTTGGGTGATTAACACAGCCAAAATTTGCTCTAATGGATCTCCCAACGGGGTGAATTCCCTATCTCGGGCATTTTCAAATCTCCTCCTCCCCTCAAATCTTTGATTGTTAAAAGTTGGCTGACGCGGGGGCTCGCTTCTTGGCATGCGGACATGAGGGTTACTCACTGTTTTCCCAGATAGCCCTTGCAAGACCAGGGACACATCTCCCTCTTCTCTCTCATGTGGTCTCCAGGAAGTACTACCATAGTTTCCGCTTTGTATCTGTTCAGCAACAGCTTCAAGAGCTGTGAGGTCTCGGATCTTTCCTGACTTCAACCCCATCTCTGCCATTTCCCCGTGTTTGATCATCTCCGCAAAAGGTTTGCCTAATCCAGCCAATACTCTTTCGTAATAAGGAGCCTCTTGTATGTCTATGAAGGTTATCACCAATTCAGCCTCATCCATGGGAGGGTTCACTTGTGCGGCCATCCTCCTCCATCGCTGAGCATAGTCTCTAAAAGACTCTTTGGGTTGCTTCTTTATCTTCGTCATTTGGTAGCGATCAGGGGCCATTTGCGATTGGAAGCTATATTGTGTCAAAAAGGTGTGGGCCAGCTCCTCCCAATTGTGAATTTTAGCGTTATCCAGCCTCGCGTACCAGGTCCTAGCCTCCCCCGTCAGGCTTTTCTGAAATAACTGCATTCTCAACGACTCGTCCTCAGCATATGCCCCAAGTTCTCCGATATAGACTTTTAGATGCATGTAAGGATCCCCCGACCCGTTGTATTTTTCAAATTCTGGAATTTTGAACTTCTTGGGGTATTTGGTTCCCGGAAAGATGCATAAGTCGGAGTAGTTAACACTGCCATATGACCCGATCCCCTTCATAGTTTTAATGGCCTCCTCCATCTGCTTTATTTTCTTGCTGGCAACCTCATCCTCTGGAATGATAATGATTTGTTTTGCCGGTTCAACCTTTGGAGTTTCTGGGGTCAGCATGTTCTCTTGAGATGATGGCCCCGGCTGGTCCTCGAGCTGTGGCCCTGATTTTAGTTTGAAATGCTCTTTGAGCAACATAGTCAGCTCCGTCATTTGATTTCTCACCGCGTTGAACTCTTCCCGAGATACGGGAGCCAGGTCCGGATTAGGGTTTTCAGCCATCTCGACTGTTGATTCTCTGGTTTTCTTAGATCGGAGACGGGTTTGGGGAGCAATCCTGCGAATAAACAAACCAAGTTTAGTTCCGGGTCATGGTATTGGCAGATGCATGCTAAAGCAATTATTTTTGTATTTTTGGGTTTTGTAATCTTTTTCTGCAAAACAGAGTCAGTGTCCTTTTTATTTTAACCAAGGTAATGACACAGTGCAATTCACGATGCTCTCCAAGCTTGCCCCTGTAAAACAGAGGTTAGTACTTTTATTTGGAAAAAGTGGTTGGTACAAAAGGACTGACTACAGTATGATATTACGTGCGTAAAATGTAAAAGGGTATGAAGAGACTTCCCTCGCGTTGGGTTTATCTGAGGCTGACATACCCTAAGTTACTCTCGCGGGCTTTTCGGCATGAAGGTTCCCAGATCTTCGCAACATACTCGAAGGGAATGAATCCGATCTTTCAATTGGATTGGATCTGAGTGGATGCTTTTCCTGAGCCTCGCCGGGGAGCACCCCTTTGAGTCCAGTAATCCACATCCGACGGGTTTGCCTCAGGAGGAGGAACTGCTCAACATACATT
The DNA here is from genome assembly GCA_947179155.2 of Hedera helix. NCBI lineage: Eukaryota > Viridiplantae > Streptophyta > Magnoliopsida > Apiales > Araliaceae > Hedera > Hedera helix. The sequence continues at coordinate 54,798,440 of OX359268.1, read as the reverse complement.
CATCATACATTCATCGTACCTCACCGTATGCATATGATGCTGATAAAGTAAAGACTTGAAAAGAAAACGCAATCACACTATTCACATACACGCGCAAAAAGGTAAATCAACGCAAATAACGCAAACACACATTTTTTAGATTTTTAAAGGATAGGAAAACATCAGGATTTTAAATGCGGCTTAAGCCCTCTAATGTCCCCAGCGGAGTCGCCAGCTGTCGACGCCGGGATTTTCGTTCGTCTCGTTTTTTATTATTAAAATACCCCTTTCCAATTTTAGCCTTTAGATTAAGATGTGACTTTTGAAAAGGGTCGGCTTAGTGTCGACGGGTTTTGAAAGATCGATTTTATAATGAGCCAATTGACCAGAGTCGCCAGTTGGTATATTTAAAATGGATGTACCAACTCATCCGAGTTTAGTTTTCGTAATCGTTGGCTCATATGTGACTCCGATTGATTGGTCCGCAAACCGAGATTCATAGAGTTCGGGGGCTTGCTTAAGCGAGGGGAAGGTGTTAGGCACCCCCCGACTTCCGTGAAACACGGTTACCGCAATCTCGATGTTTTCCTATCCTTTTAAATCCTAAAATGTGTGTGTGTGTGTGTGTGTGTGTGTGTGTGTGTGTGTGTGTGTGTGTGCCTAAATGGACGTTTGTGGTGCGTTTTGCATAAAAAAGTTTGCTTTTATTTTATATGGCAAAAGTATTTATCTGGAAAGTGTTTTGGACGTTCTTTGACCCAAATGACGAGGCTTCGCTTTTTATAAGAAAGATTGATTTTAATTTCGAAAGCGTTGAGGTTTTTTATTTATATGTCATTTTAGAAAACAATAGTTTTAAACTTTTGTCAAATAGGAATCGAGACTATACATTGCCTTCTAACAGTTAATATAAATAAAACGAGGGCAACTTCTAGAACTCTTTAACCCTATGCACAAAGTTTAATGAAAACATTGATTTATTTGCAAAAGCGTTTCTTATGACCTTTTAAAACCAAATGGAGTCTTTTTGCCAAACACGGGTTAAAGTTCGCCCAAGACTCTTAATTTTAAACCTCGTGAATCTAATATCCTAATTTGCTTGATTTTATAAAAACCTTTATCATTTCATTCCAAAATCGTTTTCTCGTGTCAAAAGGAAAATCAAGCATTAAAAATAGCGTTGCGGTTATTCACGGGCATGTAAGCCATCCAAATAACCCCAAACGCCTACAATCACATGTTTCACTATTACGGGGCCTTAAACCCGATTTTCGGTATCGATATCGCTTTAAGGCCCAAAAATTACATATTTACAACACAAGTGCATCGCCATTGCTACATACGTAAAAACTATAAAATAACCTTAAAAGGATATCATCGGGAGGTTAGGAGGAGATTCTATCCGCCACAAATCCTCTCTAACCATCCCTAATCCATAGATCCAAACATATATCGACTACATCGGATCTAACTTCAACATATACAAAATCAAACTATATTAAATAGCAATGCACCAAATATTTTCGGATCTAACAGTAGATCCACCCAACAAATGCACAAATATTAGATCTATAACAACTTAGACAATAAGATAAAATGAGAACTAGATCTAACTATATAGAACCACAAATGCTATGAACTTGGATTTCTTTACATTTCAAATGATGAAAGATACGCTTTAACACTTGAAAATCGAAATAGGATACAATACCTAGTAAAAATTGAACACAAGATGAAGAAATCTCACAATGTTTCTCTCTTTTCTATCTTTTTCTCTCTTCTCCCGCGCCTCTCTCTCTCTCTAAAAATCTATTTTTTCTTTCCTTTTTTTCCTTCCTTTTTTTGCTCTCGGGTGGAAAATGGCCGCATATAGGCTTCAGCAGGCAGCCGCAGATGCATCTGCGGCTGGCCGCAGATGCATCTGCGGCTGCCTGCTGTGGCCGCCTGGCCGCCGCCTCGGCTGTCGTGTGCCGTTCTCGAGCCTCGTGCCTGTCACGTCTGTCGGTGGCAGCGGTTGCATTCGCGGCCGTCCGGCTTGTTTTTTCGATTTTCGTGCCACGCGGTCTTAATTCGCCAATTTCTGCGGTATTATTTTGGAAAGCTGTATTTTTGCAGTCCGGAAATCCCCGAAAAACGTGCCATATTATTCTGGGAGGCTAGTTCGGAGGGATGCGACTTGATATGGAATTTGATAATTGTGCTTGGCTTTCAGGGGGCGCTGCCCCCTACCCCCCCGCCAGCTCATCGGCGAGCTGGGCAGCCGCTCGCTCACCGGGGAGCGAGACCCCCGAACATCGTAAGCGTAGTGGCCATTTGTCGTCTTTGGTGATCCGAACAGGTTCTTCGGGATTAGCTTTTTGCCTTGCCTGATGCTCGTTGTTTGCTGTGGCGGCTTTGACCGTAAGTTGTTGGGGTGGCTTCGTGTTGGGGTCCACCTTCCTTTTCGCTCGTCGGGTCAAATGACGGTTTTGCCCTCCTGCCAGGGTTAGTACAAAAGTGCAAAATTTGGGTGTCTACATTATTTAAATTAAATAATAATTAAAGTGAATTAAGGTTAATGAGATAATTGTTATGTAATAATAAATAACAAGTAATGCTAATTTAATTATTTATTTAACTAATATTAAATAAATAATGTTATGTAATTAAGAAAATAATTGTTTATGTAAAGATAAATAAACAAGTAAAGTTAATTAAATTAATTAATTATTTAAATGATATTAAATAAATAATGTGGGGTAATTAATGAAATAATTGTTTATGTGAAGATAAATAAACAAGTAAAGTTAAGTGAATTAATTATTTATTTAAATGGTATTAAATAAATAATGTGAAGGAATTAAAGGTAATAAAGTGTAAACAATTGACGGGTATTTGTTGGAGTGTTTAGTTATTACCAATATTATAAATATTCATTTAATGAATGATAATTAATGGTAAGTGGATAAATATTATTAATGGATTAATAATATGGATAATTGGATGAATATTATTAAGGGCTTAATAATATTAATAACCAATTAAGGTGTTGTTCAGTACGGGAGAAGCGTTGCTAATTTAGTGATGTATTATTAGTGTATAATAATACTGATCGGTAATTAAAATATTATCCAAGGATGATAATATTGTCTTATAAATTTACGAGTTAATAAATAGGGAATTCTGTGTTGTAGAGTAAATTCTTTTGAGAATGGGAGCTGAGTTCCTATGTACTTTACTAATTGCCAGATAAGCAAATTAGGTCTTTCGAAGACAGTAATTCAATTCGTTGAGCGTTAGTGATGGAACGCGAATTTCAGACTGGTAGCGTAAGTCAATGCGACTATCAGGCAAGTTTTTCAGTATTATGTGCTATACTTGCGAACCTGTTTGCTATATGTATAAACTATTAAGTGTGCACTCATTTTATGTGCTAACTGATTTTAAATGTGCCTGTGTACAGTCATATGTTGTTAATAGCTGGTATATGATTAATGCTATGAATTGAATGTGTTATATGAGTTATATAACCTGGAAATATTTACATGCATGGTAAGCATGTGTAAATTGTATAAATGTAAAGCATGATAAGCATGATGCCTATGTAAATGCCAAGCATAAAGCATAAAGCATAAATTAAATGTAACCTACGTGTTATGTGTTAGCTGTTAGACTTGCTGAGCCGTCGTGCTCATTCTTGCTATAATAAACATTTTCAGCGAGGAGCGAGGAATTGATGATCCCGGTAATCGCAGAGAAGATGTTTGAGGTTTATGGTTTATTTTATTTAAGACGTTGTTTTTAGAACTGCTTTAAGATAACGTCGTATAAGCCTTGTAATAATAGTGAAAGGCGGTTGTAAATCAAGACGAGTGTTAATATTTTGTAAACTCGTGTAATTAAAAGCAGTTAATAAATAGTCATGTCGACTTATTGATTAGGTTGCGAGCTTTTATTTGCTCACAATGGTTGTAATACACTAGGTCATCAAATATAAATGATCTGAGTTGTAGTATTTATGTAAAGATTGCGATTCTGAGACAATGTTAAGTAAATGTTATAAAATTTTAAATTTACTGAGTTTTTCAACAACATGCCTTTATTTAAATGTTGTGGAGTTTATTCGTTGACGAGCGGGAGTCACGGTTGGTCAAAGTTGATTTTCCCCGGGGCGTCACAGTTGGTATCAGAGCTGATAGGTTATAAACCTTAGGTAGGAGTACCTTAGGCTATAACCGTAAAATGAGATAAGAAAAATGTTAAATGATCTGTTAAGGGATTAACAGCATGTGAAGATAGCAGGATGCTATAAACAAAAGATACTATTTGGAATAGTAGTAAACTCGGAAAGAGTGGTATGTATGGTAATATGGATTTAGAGGATCCCTAGTTAGATGTTGTTGATTTCAATTGAGGACTCATAATAGTGGCTGAGTTGAACATTCCTTTGTATGGGTAGGGGAATGTGCTTGGTTTTACGACCACTTAGCTTCCTATAATGATAATCATTGGAATCTTGTGTCGCGCTATTCGATGTATATATGGTGAGAAGGTGATTCTTTTCTCATAGTCAATCGGATAGGTAGAGAATATTAAGCCCAGGTGCGTGTTCTTAAAACTTATACTGGTGGTAGGTTCGTGACTCATAATCATATGGTGGAGCCCCTCAGCGAATGGACGATTTTAGTCTGACTAGGATAAGTTCCTCAACCCATATGATTGTGGTAAGTTCCTGAACTCACACTGTGCGGTAAGTTTGATGAACAGCGAGTGTGGGTAGAGTTAAGTAACACGATTAAAGCTATACTAAAGATAGTTATTAAGCTGGAAAGGTGAGGAGTAAAATTGGTGATTATTTAAGGTTTTAGGACATTCTAAATCTTCTAGCTATGCTAGATCTTGAATTCTTAAAATCGTGCCCAATTCGCACTTGTGTGCCTTTAAAAAGGATATTTAAAATTTTATCAAGAAGTCGCAGCAAGCCGAGTTGTGGGACAATTCGTTATTACCCGTGGCTATAAGATAAAATCCAAAACGATTTTCAAATATTTTTGAAACGTTTAAATGAGGGTTTATGCTACTTGTTTCGGCTAGACCAGATTTATTTGAAAATATCAAAAAGTATTTTTAAATATTGTCAAGTTACCATGTGATATGGTTGCGACAAATGACGGAATTCTCAACGTGCTGTTAAGACAATGCGGAATCATGAAGTCATGGCGATGACGGAATCCTCAACGCATTGTCAAGATGATGCGGTATCATGAAGTCATTTTTATTGCACATATGTGCTGGTGAAAAGTTTTAAAGAGTTTCGATTGATATCCGAACTATTGTTAAAAAGTCTAAGCTAATTGATTCGGCTAGACAAAGGTTGAGATATATTTTTCAAGTATTTCTTGGGAGTTATGTTGGGAATCCAACAGGGAATAAATGTTATGCGTATACATGTGGTGCGGTAGGTTGATCTCCTCAGGTGGTAAGTACCCGGGTTAAATGTTATGCATATACATGGAGTACGGAAGGTTGATCACCTTAAGTAATGAGTACTCAGGGTAAGGATGTTTGCAGTCTTTGTGATTGTTAAATATCTCTAAGGTGTTCAGTGTAAATTTTTATGACGCCGGACAAATGGGTTGTTTTTTTTTAAGGGGGTTATTTTTACTTCCTGGTTATTCAAACTCATTCGCAATTATTGAAAAGTCTCCTGGAAGATGTTCCAATATTCTGGACATCACATGGGTAAAGGGGAGTTATTTTAAAGGGGTTATTTTTACTTCCTGGTTATTCAAACTCATTCACAATTATTGAACAATTGTTGAAGACTCATGGAGGATGTTCCAAGGTTCTGGACATCAATTGGGTAAAGGGGTAAGTATACTGTAATTTCGAGGACGAAATTCTTAGAAGAAGGGGTGAATGTAATGACCCGGAAATTCATAAGACTGATTTGTATGGTCTTAGGTGATTATTGTGATTTAAGGCTACGCTAATTCTCGGATGAGGGAGTAGTGGATAGTCGATTTGGGAAAATTTTAAGCTTTTGAGGATTCGAGCGGAAAATTGAGGTTTAGATATAAAACTAACCCTGGTAAAGTGACAAACGATCACTGGAAAGAAATTAGAGTCTTGTCATGAAGGGGATAGGACAGTGTTGTAAAACAATGCCCATGTTAAGAAAATCGATGAGATTGTTCGGAGAGGCAGATGTTGTAAGGGTCTAGAAATGGACCAAACTTTAACCAAGTGGTGGTAGTAGTAATTCCGAGGATGAACTCATCTTTTGAGTTAGTCAAAAATTTAATCTGAAGAAGAGATGAATGCGTAGGACAGACTAAGCATTTAACATAATACAAATATTAGGGTTAAAAGAGAATATTTTAATATAAATAAATGAATTTATTAAACAGTAATTATAAATTTCTGTGCGATTAAATTAAATCATTATATGATGGCTTGAGGTTATTTAATTATATGTTGAGATAATTAAAGGAATTTAAGGAAGATTCAATTAATGGGTTTAGTAAATTAATGGACCAATCTAAGATGTGTAATATCAAAGTTTGATAGGGTTATTGAGCTATGTGATTATTTGATTAAATAGCTAGCGAGTTAAATTGGAGGAATAAATTAATTAATGTGATTATTAATTTATGAGAGTGCTTAAACATTAAAAATGTTATTTATTTCCATTTGGAAAGTTGTTAATAGTGGATCATTAATATTATATAATTCCACTAGGAAATTAATAATTTGAATTTGTCAAATTAATTTATTAAACAAGCCCAATTTAATTTAATTGTTTATGGACTTGTAAATTGGTTAGGAGATAATTTAATTGGCACAATATGGTGAATATGGCAAACCATATAGGAGGTCCAATGACTTATTTATTTGAGCCCAAATGAATTTAATCAAGTGGCCCAAATGATGGTGGAATATTTGAGCCCAATGGTGAAATTAAGTACTAATACCAATGATTTAATTATCAAGGCCCAAACCCTAGCCCAATGATTTAATTAATTGGTAGCCCAATTGATTTAAATGTCAAGCCCAAAATTGATTTAATTGACTAGCTCAATGGAAGGATGTAGCAAGCCCAATGATCTAATTAAATTGTGGCAAACTTTAGCCCAATGAATTTTATTATGGTAGCCCAACCTTAAGTTCAATTGATGAAATTGTTGGAAGCATTAAAGGAATTAATCTAGTAGCCCAATTGAATGTAAAATGGGAGCCCAAACAATTTGATGTTGAGAGCCCAAATGAAATAAACTAATAGCCCATATTATGCATGTTATGGCTAGTTAAATATATATATTTATGTATATATATATTGGTATATATTTGGATATGTATTTGTTAAAAGAAAAGTCAAAATTTGGGGAAAAGGAAAAGGAATAGCCGGCAGTTTTGGGAGGAAAAAGGGGGGCTATTATAGCTTCCCTTGGGAGCTTGGTTTGGTTGGGAAGAACAAAGGCTAGTAGGCCTATTTCATTTATTGGTGATGTGTGTATACTTACACCAAATGTAAGTATACATATCATCTAATAACAAATAATACACTCATTCTCTCACATTTGTTATCATCTATTCATTTCTTCTAAGTTGCTTGGGAGAAAGTTTGAGAGCAAAAGAGAGAAAGGTTAGAGAGAAAATGAAAGAAAACTTGGTGTTCTTGAGCTTCTATAGAAATAAATCACCAAGTGAGACTTGGAGGAGGAGTGCACGGAAACTAGGAGGGTCTTGGATGTCTTCAAGCTTCATCTCATTCTTTGGAAGGAAGAGAAAAATGGCACACAAGCCCAAGAGGTATAAAATGTTCATACAAACCCTAGTTTGTGCTTTCATTTGTATTTTTGGTAATTTCCATGGTGAAAAACCATTTTCAAAGCTATAAATGTTTATATCCATGCTAGATTAGTAAATCTAGGGTTCAATGGATTTAACATGTGTATTTATGGGTATCTATTATGAAAAGTTTAGCAAAAAGCTTGAAAACGATTTTTACCGACGGAACCCTAAGCGAACGGGTGATTCAGAGCATTATATCTTGAAACCTAAAAGTTAGGTATGAGATTTTCTTCTTGGTTATGGTAAATATATAAGTTAAGAACAATACCTAGTTGGTAAAATGTTCGTGTGAGTTGTTATGGTCAAGATATGATTTTTAGACCAAAGAATGCCATTTTAAGAACTCAATGTGCAAACGGTCCACTTTGTGGCTATTTTTCAAAATCAAAACTTTTCCAAAAATTTGATCCAATGATGGAATATTGTAGTTTAGGAAGATACGAATCCATCGATACCAATTTGAGGTCATTTGGATTTGTAGATTTCATTTTATTCAAATTTTAATCAAAGGAGCAAAAGTTGAAAAATCAGAAAATGGCAATTCTGCAGATTCTGCAAGAGGAGGGCCGGGGCCCTTGTTTCCTTTGTAAAAGGAGGGCCGGGGCCCTAGTCCCTTTTCACAGAAAAAATAAATTTTAATCCGGGTCGGGTCGGGTCATTTTTAACGGGTCGGTTCGGAGCAGTTTGAGTCAAAATGGGTCAAAATGTTTAAAAGTTAATATAATTAATTTGGGACCCAAGTTTATTAATTATTTATTATTTATATGATAAATAATAAATCAAGTAAATAAAAGCCATTTTTATGATTAATTATTATTTAATTGATATTAAATAATATGTAGAGCAAATAAATATGATAACTAATTATTTAATTATTTATTGTTAAATAAAGGATATTATGAAGTTAAAAAAAAAAAAAAATTATTTATTATTTAATTATATTAAATAATAAATAAGGATAATTAGTTAATTAATTATTATTTAAAGGATAATAAATAGTAATTAAAGAAAGATGAAATTGATTTGGTAATTATTTATTATTGAATAAATAAGGATGATTAATTATTTAATTATTATTTAAGGGATATTAAATAATAATTAAAGGAAGATAAAGTTAAATAAGGTAATTATTTATTATTTAATAAATAAGGATGATTAATTACTTAATTATTATTTAAAGGATATTAAATAATAATTAAAGAGAGATGAGTGAATAAAATAATTATTTATTATTTAATTAATATTAAATAATAAATGAGGTTAATTAATTAAGAAATGATTATGTAATTGGTATTCAATAATCATTAAATGAATTAAGGAGAATTAATTAATTATTATTTAAATTAAATAATAATTAAAGTGAATTAAGGTTAATGAGATAATTGTTATGTAATAATAAATAACAAGTAATGCTAATTTAATTATTTATTTAACTAATATTAAATAAATAATGTTATGTAATTAAGAAAATAATTGTTTATGTAAAGATAAATAAACAAGTAAAGTTAATTAAATTAATTAATTATTTAAATGATATTAAATAAATAATGTGGGGTAATTAATGAAATAATTGTTTATGTGAAGATAAATAAACAAGTAAAGTTAATTAAATTAATTAATTATTTAAATGGTATTAAATAAATAATGTGAAGGAATTAAAGGTAATAAAGTGTAAACAATTGACGGGTATTTGTTGGAGTGTTTAGTTATTACCAATATTATAAATATTCATTTAATGAATGATAATTAATGGTAAGTGGATAAATATTATTAATGGATTAATAATATGGATAATTGGATGAATATTATTAAGGGCTTAATAATATTAATAACCAATTAAGGTGTTGTTCAGTACGGGAGAAGCGTTGCTAATTTAGTGATGTATTATTAGTGTATAATAATACTGATCGGTAATTAAAATATTATCCAAGGATGATAATATTGTCTTATAAATTTACGAGTTAATAAATAGGGAATTCTGTGTTGTAGAGTAAATTCTTTTGAGAATGGCAGCTGAGTTCCTATGTACTTTACTAATTGCCAGATAAGCAAATTAGGTCTTTCGAAGACAGTAATTCAATTCGTTGAGCGTTAGTGATGGAACGCGAATTTCAGACTGGTAGCGTAAGTCAATGCGACTATCAGGCAAGTTTTTCAGTATTATGTGCTATACTTGCGAACCTGTTTGCTATATGTATAAACTATTAAGTGTGCACTCATTTTATGTGCTAACTGATTTTAAATGTGCCTGTGTACAGTCATATGTTGTTAATAGCTGGTATATGATTAATGCTATGAATTGAATGTGTTATATGAGTTATATAACCTGGAAATATTTACATGCATGGTAAGCATGTGTAAATTGTATAAATGTAAAGCATGATAAGCATGATGCCTATGTAAATGCCAAGCATAAAGCATAAAGCATAAATTAAATGTAACCTACGTGTTATGTGTTAGCTGTTAGACTTGCTGAGCCGTCGTGCTCATTCTTGCTATAATAAACATTTTCAGCGAGGAGCGAGGAATTGATGATCCCGGTAATCGCAGAGAAGATGTTTGAGGTTTATGGTTTATTTTATTTAAGACGTTGTTTTTAGAACTGCTTTAAGATAACGTCGTATAAGCCTTGTAATAATAGTGAAAGGCGGTTGTAAATCAAGACGAGTGTTAATATTTTGTAAACTCGTGTAATTAAAAGCAGTTAATAAATAGTCATGTCGACTTATTGATTAGGTTGCGAGCTTTTATTTGCTCACAATGGTTGTAATACACTAGGTCATCAAATATAAATGATCTGAGTTGTAGTATTTATGTAAAGATTGCGATTCTGAGACAATGTTAAGTAAATGTTATAAAATTTTAAATTTACTGAGTTTTTCAACAACATGCCTTTATTTAAATGTTGTGGAGTTTATTCGTTGACGAGCGGGAGTCACGGTTGGTCAAAGTTGATTTTCCCCGGGGCGTCACAGACTACCCATCATGCTAAAATTGATTGTTTTCATAAGATTATTAGTTTTCATATTCCTAATCAACCTGTCATGCAAATTCAAGCAACTAAACCATTGAAATCTATAACTATTATTTCTAGCCATAAAGTCATTCGTTTATTGAAAAACGGATGTCAAGCCTTTTTAGCCCATGTCATTGATTTGAACAAAAACACGTCGAACTTGAATGATATTCTTATTGTTAATGAGTTCCTGACGTTTTTCCTGAGGAACTTCCTAGCTTATCCCCAAACCGAGAAATTGAATTCTGTATCGATCTTGAACCCGATACTAAACCCTTTTCCAAAGCTCAATACCAAATGGCTCCCATTGAACTTCAAGAGTTAAAAGTCCAACTACAGGAATTGTTGGATACTGGTTTCATTCGTCCGAGTGCATCACCTTGGGGTGCTCCTGTTCTATTTGTGAAGAAGAAAGACGGGAGTATGAGATTGTGCATTGACTACCGAGAATTGAACCATGTCACCATCAAAAACAGGTATCCGTTACCTCGAATTGATGACATGTTTGATCAATTACAAGGTGCTCAACATTTCTCAAAGATTGATCTCCGTTCTGGATATCATCAGTTAAAGGTTAAAGCTGAGGACATTCCAAAGACTGCTTTCAGAACTCGTTATGGGCATTATGAGTTTTTAGTCATGCCTTTTGGACTAACCAATGCTCCTGCAGCTTTCATGGACATGATGAACCGAATATTCAAGGAATATTTGGATCATTTTATGGTTGTCTTTATTGATGACATCCTCATATACTCCAAAAGTCGTGAGGATCATGAACAACACCTGAGATTGATACTCCAGAAGCTCCGTGAGAACAAATTATATGCCAAGTTGAAGAAATGTGAGTTCTGGCTTGAGGAGGTCACGTTTCTTGGGCATGTGATTTCTAGTTAAGGAATATCAGTCGATCCTGCGAAGATTGAAACGGTACTAAATTGGGAACAACCCAAGACAGTAACCGAAGTCCGAAGTTTTCTGGGCCTAGCTGGTTATTATCGGAGATTCGTAGAAGGATTTTCTCGAATCGCCACTCCATTAACTCAGCTTACTCGGAAAAGCACAAAATTCATATGGAGCGAGCAATGCGAGAAAAGTTTTCAAGAGCTTAAGAGGAGACTTGTTTCAGCTCCTGTTCTGACCATTCCATCAGGATCGGGAGAATTTGTCATATACAGCGATGCTTCAGGCAAAGGTCTAGGCTGTGTCCTTATGCAACATGGAAAGGTTATAGCCTATGCCTCTCGACAACTCAAAGATTATGAGAAAAATTACCCTACTCATGATCTAGAGTTGGCAGCAGTCGTTTTCGCGTTGAAGATCTGGAGACACTACTTGTACGGAGAGAAAGTGGATATCTATACGGATCATAAAAGTCTCAAGTATTTCTTCACCCAGAAGGAACTCAACATGCGACAACGACGTTGGCTTGAGCTGTTGAAGGATTATGATCACACAATCCAGTATCACCCGGGAAAGGCGAACGTTGTAGCTGACGCTTTGAGCAGAAAATCTTATGCGAGTACAAGTGCACTGCTGACAACACAAAAGTGTATTTTGTACGACTTGCAAAAGATGGAGATAGAGCTAAAGACACCAGGGACCCACTCGAAGATTGCTCACGTGCGAGTAGAACCAGCTTTAATCGATAAAATTAAAGCTGCTCAAGCTACCGATCCGGAACTGATAAACATGATAAAGAAAGTACAAGAAGGTACCATTCCCGAAGCAAGAATCGACGAGAAAGGAATAATTCGAGTCAACTCTCGACTCTGTGTTCCTAACGATCCTGAATTAAAGCATAAAATCATGATGGAGGCACACAACACGCCGTTTGCAATCCACCCAGGAGGTACCAAGATGTATCGAGATCTTCGACATACATTTTGGTGGAACAATATGAAAAGGGAGATTGCAGAGTTTATCTCAAGGTGCCTAACTTGTCAACGTGTCAAGGCAGAGCATCAAGTACCTAAGGGTCCATTACAACCACTTGAGGTTCCCGAATGGAAGTGGGAACACATCAATATGGATTTCGTGACGGGTCTTCCCAAAGTTTCTCAAGGCTTAGATGCAATTTGGGTGATCGTAGATAGATTGACCAAATCTGCTCATTTCTTGCCTATACGAGAAAACTTTTCACTTGAACGTCTTGCCGGTATGTACATAAATGAGATCGTGAGATTGCATGGCATGCCAGTTTCCATAGTTTCTGATCGAGATCCTAGATTCACTTCACGCTTTTGGATCAGTCTACAAAAAGCTATGGGCACTGAACTACGTTTTAGTTCTGCATACCATCCTCAAACGGACGGACAATCGGAAAGGACGATCCAGACCCTCGAAGATCTTTTGAGACTTTGCGTACTAGATTTCAAAGGAAGTTGGGATAAGTACTTGCCATTGGTGGAATTTTCCTACAACAACAGTTACCAAGCAAGTATAGGTATGGCTCCATTCGAGGCTTTATATGGACGCAAATGTCGCTCTCCAGTATGTTGGAATGAGGTAGGAGAAGAAAAACTGTTGGGACCCGAGTTGGTACGCTTGACGACCGAAAAGATCCAAATGATCCGACAACGAATACAGACAGCACAAGAACGACAAAAGAGTTATGCCGATCTTCATCAGAGAGATGAGAGATTCAACGTCGGAGATCATGTATTCTTACGTGTTTCTCCATGGAAAGGGGTTACGAGATTCGGAAAGAGAGGAAAACTCAACCCTCGATTTATTGGCCCATTTGAAATCCTCGATCGGGTGGGAACTGTAGCTTACAGACTAGCCTTACCACCAAGTATGTCTCGCATCCATAACGTTTTTCACATATCTATGTTACGTAAATATGTGAAGGACCCAAACCACGTCATTGAGTTAGAACCAGACGTTATAGCAGAAGATTTAACGTATGAGGAAGTACCTGTTAAGATCCTAGATAAGAAGGAGCAGATCTTACGCTCAAAGGTTATACCTCAAGTTAAGGTTTTATGGAGGAACCAAGATATTGAGGAAATGACCTGGGAGCTAGAATCTGAGATGAAGTCTAGGTATCCATACCTCTTCGAAATGCCAGGTACGTCAATTTCGGGGACGAAATTTCATAAGGAGGGGAGGTTGTAAGACCCCGAATTTATGAAATACAAAATTTAATTTTTCTTCATATATATTTTTCCTGAAACAGTAAATGGTTAAATTGACAAAATTGAAAGTTAAGGATGTTATGTGCAAATTTTATTTTGTCGGACAATATTCTTTTTGTCGGGGAATATTCGGGCCGTACGACGGCGCCGAAATAACAAATTATTTGTGGACCCCACAACGGAATATTTGTCGGATATAAAAAACGACAGAAGTAACCTTTTTAAATAAAAATAGTCAACGGTGTTAACTGTTAAAATACCGGTGATAAAAGAATAGTAGCATACGGTAATTTATGGTATTTTCTGTAGCACACGGTACTCTACAGTAGCACACGGTATTGCACAGTGTCTCATATTATTGGTCTGATAATTGACACCGTAATTGTTACGCATCATTTCATCAATAATTGTCACTGCATACTATTTTATATTATCAATTCAATTATTGTTGCTACACAGTATTTTGCATTATTGTTACTACACGACATGTTGCATTATTAAACCAATAATTGTCACAGTAACAAATGCATAGTAATTCATATTATTGATCTGATAATCGACACAGTAGTCGTTGCATTATTTTGAATTATCGTTATCACTGTGGTAGAATTATTTTAGTTGTCATATTACTAATTGGTATTTTTGCTTTATTAAAGAAAAAAAAAATTTATTATTATTTTTCAAAAATTACTATTCACTACCGGAGTTTACTATTCATTCCCGGAAAAGGTACTATTCACTGACGGAAGTTACTGTTCATCTCGGGAAAGTCACTGTTCATCTGCCGACAGAAGTTACTGTTCATTACTGTTCACTTTTTGAAAATTTTAAAATTACTGTGCAAAGTTACTGTGCAAGTATTGAAAATTTTTAAAACGTTTGCGCAGGCTCGGCTGAAAATTTTTTCAGCCACCTACCACGCATAGTAACTTCTTTTCTTCTATAAATAGCTTGCTCAGCTGAATAGAAAAATCACACCTAAAACATAGAATTTTTCTATAAGAATTTTATGAGTTTTCTCTGAGAATAGTAAGGTTATTTTGAGAGTTTGAAAGCCAAAAGGAGTGCAGGAATTTTTCAAGTAAGTCTTTTATAAAAGAGTAGTAATTTTATAAATTCCTATTTTTCACGGTATTCACAAATCTTCCTTTAGAAGACTCTTCTATTAGAAGATTCATTTTTAAAAGCTTTATTTGGAAGATTTATTTTGAAATATTATTTTAAAAACTATTCTAAAGTTATTATATTATACTACAAAAATTATGTTAAATATATATAATTTTGATAGTTCATAATATACGAGTTATCATACACTTTGAAATTTATATGTGGTAATTACTAATTTATATTATAAATATATAGGTTGATCAACCTCATTTAAAACAATATCCAGTCACGTGTTAAGGTAAGGAATATCATTCTTTTCACACTCTTAAATTTATTACGGTAAGGGGTATCACTCTTTTCATCATCATAAATGGATATTATTTTCTTTCTTACTTGAAGGGATTATCATTCTTTGATTCTCGAAAATAATATCGTTTCTTTCTTGTGCCATTTATTTCCATGTATTAAATTGTGGGAATAACCTTACGGCGCGGTTTACCGCCTGTTGGTGAATAACCTTTTGTATTCATTCCTTATTAATCTTTGAGAATAACCTTACGGTGCGGATTATCGCCTGTTTGGTGAATAACTCTTCGTGTTCAAATTCTATTAAATTGTGGGAATAACCTTACGGTGCGGATTACGCCTGTTTGGTGAATAACTCTTCGTGTTCAAATTCTATTAAATTGTGGGAATAACCTTACGGTGCGGATTACGCCTGTTTGGTGAATAACTATTCGTATTCAAATTGATGGGAATAACCTTACGGTGCGGATTATCGCCTGTTGGTGAATAACCCTTGTTATTTGTCTCGTGTGGAAATAATTTGTCTACACGAATTATCACATGACACTTTTATTCCATATTCGTAAGTGATATCATTTTCCTTTATACTCATAAGGGATACCATCTTTTTCATCTTCCATTATTCAAACTTACTATGGTAAGGGATATTAATTCCCTTCACCTTTTGTTAATCAAACCTGCTACGGTAAGGGATATTATTTTCTTCCATACACCTAAATCGAAACTTATTATGGAACTATTGCTTCTATAATTCCTGAAAATATTATATGTTCCATAATAGTTGAATTTCATTAGTTCAACTGAACCTTCCTATTTTCTGAACATTTCTATTGAACTGTAATCGTTATTCTGAACTGTGGATCTTGAATATCATTTTTAAATTTCACTCCACATCATGTTGGCAATTTGGACATTATTTGAATCTGCACAAAGTAAACTTCTGATACTTATTGTTTATCCTGTTCTTCTGTTCATCATTTGTATCACTGTTATTTGTATTAATCATCAAGAATCAAACTGTTGTGAATATCTGTGGCCGGGGGCACAGATGTGATATAATTGTTGAACAGATGATAGGTTAAAGGCGATATACTAGGTTAAAGGCGATACATCTGTTCGGTGTCTTTTATGGCACGTGGTGAATGTTCTCTTTGGCCCGTAGTGCAAAGATGAACTGTTGGTTGGTATGATTATGACCAAAGGCTGAATTTGGTATAATCATGACCGTTGGTGCTTTATTGAATATCTTTGGCCCGTAGTGCAAAGATGAACTGTTGATTGGTATGATTATTACCAAAGGCTGAATCTGGTATAATCATGACCGTTGGTGTTATATTAAATGTCTTTGGCCCGTAGTGCAAATATGAACTGTTGATCTGCATGATTATGATCAGGAACTGTGAATTTTTATTATCATGACTAATGGTATTTCAGATGATAAAAGTTGATGATATTTTTACAAAAAAGAGAAGCGAGTGGACATTATAGTCTGCATTATTCTTCTAATAGATTGCTCATTCCGCTGCTATTATTGATCTGAACGTTGTTTAAGAATTTAACTACAGTTTTTGATATAAACCTCGTAGTCTATTGTATTCTATCAAGAACTCAACTGTTGAAGGCTAATGATAAATTATTCGTCATTATCTTAGTCATGATATTTCTTACTGGGCTATTTGAGCTCACCCTTTCTTTTGTTCCATTGTTTTCAACAGGAGATGAAAACGTAACGGGGTCTAGCCGGGGGATGGAGTGAGAGTCCGAGGAATAGCTATCCTAGTCTTCACGTGTTGTAAAATAGTGTGGCAATAATAGTGAAGACTTAGTTGTGTATTATTATACACTGTATTGTTGTACGTTGTGCTTTGTTGTAATAATTTTGTTGTAGTCTTTTGACGACTCAAGTTTGGGCTGTGTAGGCCTAGATTTGGGGGCGTCACAGTTGGTATCAGAGCTTAGGGATATGGTCTTTAATGGAGATCTGGGGTTAGAACTAGGAGGGGAGAGACGAATATAATCAGTCACTAGTGTGTCCCACCTAAATTAGATTTTATTATCTAATGAGTGGATTTGAATATAGGGACATGAAGTGATGAGTCAGTTTATTTGAACTAACATTTATTTTGTGACCACAGTTAAGTATGGCATCTGGAAATCAGGAGGTTAACCACGGAGTACCCGAAGTGAATGTAGAGGCCACAAACAATTCTTCTACAAACTCAGAGTTGAATAATTTGCCTAAAGCAAAAATTATTTGTATCCGATCTAAAGAAGAAGAAGGTGAAAGTTCTACCGTCGTTCTTCCAAATTCGTTCTTTAAAGGATATCCGGAACTTGCGGAAATTGTTGCCTTTAATTTGCTCGACAGTTGGAAACATATCATCACCTGGTTATGCTCGATAACAAAGGATCAGAATATATGGACGTTTCATATAAGTCTTTGGGATTTATGGTGTTCGAGCTATGATTTTCAAGATTATTTAAAAATGATGTATCTATACTTTTGGGCGTTACAATTTAGAGGAATTCAGGTTAAGTTAGTCACTATCGTGGAAACTGTAGTCTATCGAAAATACTATTTTAATGGAAATCATTGGTACGCTACTACTGATGAAGTTGAAGAATCTGAGAAACAGTTCGTTAGAGAACTATTTTGTGGTATCCCCATGGTTGAAATACGTGAAGATCCGGATGAAGTATATGGGACTCGATTTGATGATGACAGCCTTGATGATCAAGAAATCGAATGAGGTGATGACCGGTAAGCTATTCATCAATTCTCGAGAAGTCTATGCCATGTTAGATATTGGCTCTATCCACTCTTTTATCTCACCTATATGTACTCAACGTTTAAATTTGCCTATTGAAAACTTAAATCTTGTCTTATCAGTTGAAATCTCATTGGGAGAAATACCTATTACATTTACTATCTATAAATCTTGCCTAGTTTAAATCAACAACCTCACATTACCTGTTGACCTTATTTCTTTGGAGATGCATGAATTTGATGTGATTTTAGGAATTGATTGGTTGACTACCCATCATGCTAAAATTGATTATTTTCATAAGATTATTAGTTTTCATATTCCTAATCAACCTGTCATGCAAATTCAAGCAACTAAACCATTGAAATCTATAACTATTATTTCTAGCCATAAAGTCATTCGTTTATTGAAAAACGGATGTCAAGCCTTTTTAGCCCATGTCATTGATTTGAACAAAAACACGTCGAACTTGAATGATATTCTTATTGTTAATGAGTTCCTGACGTTTTTCCTGAGGAACTTCCTAGCTTATCCCCAAACCGAGAAATTGAATTCTGTATCGATCTTGAACCCGATACTAAACCCTTTTCCAAAGCTCAATACCAAATGGCTCCCATTGAACTTCAAGAGTTAAAAGTCCAACTACAGGAATTGTTGGATACTGGTTTCATTCGTCCGAGTGCATCACCTTGGGGTGCTCCTGTTCTATTTGTGAAGAAGAAAGACGGGAGTATGAGATTGTGCATTGACTACCGAGAATTGAACCATGTCACCATCAAAAACAGGTATCCGTTACCTCGAATTGATGACATGTTTGATCAATTACAAGGTGCTCAACATTTCTCAAAGATTGATCTCCGTTCTGGATATCATCAGTTAAAGGTTAAAGCTGAGGACATTCCAAAGACTGCTTTCAGAACTCGTTATGGGCATTATGAGTTTTTAGTCATGCCTTTTGGACTAACCAATGCTCCTGCAGCTTTCATGGACATGATGAACCGAATATTCAAGGAATATTTGGATCATTTTATGGTTGTCTTTATTGATGACATCCTCATATACTCCAAAAGTCGTGAGGATCATGAACAACACCTGAGATTGATACTCCAGAAGCTCCGTGAGAACAAATTATATGCCAAGTTGAAGAAATGTGAGTTCTGGCTTGAGGAGGTCACGTTTCTTGGGCATGTGATTTCTAGTTAAGGAATATCAGTCGATCCTGCGAAGATTGAAACGGTACTAAATTGGGAACAACCCAAGACAGTAACCGAAGTCCGAAGTTTTCTGGGCCTAGCTGGTTATTATCGGAGATTCGTAGAAGGATTTTCTCGAATCGCCACTCCATTAACTCAGCTTACTCGGAAAAGCACAAAATTCATATGGAGCGAGCAATGCGAGAAAAGTTTTCAAGAGCTTAAGAGGAGACTTGTTTCAGCTCCTGTTCTGACCATTCCATCAGGATCGGGAGAATTTGTCATATACAGCGATGTTTCAGGCAAAGGTCTAGGCTGTGTCCTTATGCAACATGGAAAGGTTATAGCCTATGCCTCTCGACAACTCAAAGATTATGAGAAAAATTACCCTACTCATGATCTAGAGTTGGCAGCAGTCGTTTTCGCGTTGAAGATCTGGAGACACTACTTGTACGGAGAGAAAGTGGATATCTATACGGATCATAAAAGTCTCAAGTATTTCTTCACCCAGAAGGAACTCAACATGCGACAACGACGTTGGCTTGAGCTGTTGAAGGATTATGATCACACAATCCAGTATCACCCGGGAAAGGCGAACGTTGTAGCTGACGCTTTGAGCAGAAAATCTTATGCGAGTACAAGTGCACTGCTGACAACACAAAAGTGTATTTTGTACGACTTGCAAAAGATGGAGATAGAGCTAAAGACACCAGGGACCCACTCGAAGATTGCTCACGTGCGAGTAGAACCAGCTTTAATCGATAAAATTAAAGCTGCTCAAGCTACCGATCCGGAACTGATAAACATGATAAAGAAAGTACAAGAAGGTACCATTCCCGAAGCAAGAATCGACGAGAAAGGAATAATTCGAGTCAACTCTCGACTCTGTGTTCCTAACGATCCTGAATTAAAGCATAAAATCATGATGGAGGCACACAACACGCCGTTTGCAATCCACCCAGGAGGTACCAAGATGTATCGAGATCTTCGACATACATTTTGGTGGAACAATATGAAAAGGGAGATTGCAGAGTTTATCTCAAGGTGCCTAACTTGTCAACGTGTCAAGGCAGAGCATCAAGTACCTAAGGGTCCATTACAACCACTTGAGGTTCCCGAATGGAAGTGGGAACACATCAATATGGATTTCGTGACGGGTCTTCCCAAAGTTTCTCAAGGCTTAGATGCAATTTGGGTGATCGTAGATAGATTGACCAAATCTGCTCATTTCTTGCCTATACGAGAAAACTTTTCACTTGAACGTCTTGCCGGTATGTACATAAATGAGATCGTGAGATTGCATGGCATGCCAGTTTCCATAGTTTCTGATCGAGATCCTAGATTCACTTCACGCTTTTGGATCAGTCTACAAAAAGCTATGGGCACTGAACTACGTTTTAGTTCTGCATACCATCCTCAAACGGACGGACAATCGGAAAGGACGATCCAGACCCTCGAAGATCTTTTGAGACTTTGCGTACTAGATTTCAAAGGAAGTTGGGATAAGTACTTGCCATTGGTGGAATTTTCCTACAACAACAGTTACCAAGCAAGTATAGGTATGGCTCCATTCGAGGCTTTATATGGACGCAAATGTCGCTCTCCAGTATGTTGGAATGAGGTAGGAGAAGCAAAACTGTTGGGACCCGAGTTGGTACGCTTGACGACCGAAAAGATCCAAATGATCCGACAACGAATACAGACAGCACAAGAACGACAAAAGAGTTATGCCGATCTTCATCAGAGAGATGAGAGATTCAACGTCGGAGATCATGTATTCTTACGTGTTTCTCCATGGAAAGGGGTTACGAGATTCGGAAAGAGAGGAAAACTCAACCCTCGATTTATTGGCCCATTTGAAATCCTCGATCGGGTGGGAACTGTAGCTTACAGACTAGCCTTACCACCAAGTATGTCTCGCATCCATAACGTTTTTCACATATCTATGTTACGTAAATATGTGAAGGACCCAAACCACGTCATTGAGTTAGAACCAGACGTTATAGCAGAAGATTTAACGTATGAGGAAGTACCTGTTAAGATCCTAGATAAGAAGGAGCAGATCTTACGCTCAAAGGTTATACCTCAAGTTAAGGTTTTATGGAGGAACCAAGATATTGAGGAAATGACCTGGGAGCTAGAATCTGAGATGAAGTCTAGGTATCCATACCTCTTCGAAATGCCAGGTACGTCAATTTCGGGGACGAAATTTCATAAGGAGGGGAGGTTGTAAGACCCCGAATTTATGAAATACAAAATTTAATTTTTCTTCATATATATTTTTCCTGAAACAGTAAATGGTTAAATTGACAAAATTGAAAGTTAAGGATGTTATGTGCAAATTTTATTTTGTCGGACAATATTCTTTTTGTCGGGGAATATTCGGGCCGTACGACGGCGCCGAAATAACAAATTATTTGTGGACCCCACAACGGAATATTTGTCGGATATAAAAAACGACAGAAGTAACCTTTTTAAATAAAAATAGTCAACGGTGTTAACTGTTAAAATACCGGTGATAAAAGAATAGTAGCATACGGTAATTTATGATATTTTCTGTAGCACACGGTACTCTACAGTAGCACACGGTATTGCACAGTGTCTCATATTATTGGTCTGATAATTGACACCGTAATTGTTACGCATCATTTCATCAATAATTGTCACTGCATAATATTTTATATTATCAATTCAATTATTGTTGCTACACAGTATTTTGCATTATTGTTACTACACGACATGTTGCATTATTAAACCAATAATTGTCACAGTAACAAATGCATAGTAATTCATATTATTGATCTGATAATCGACACAGTAGTCGTTGCATTATTTTGAATTATCGTTATCACTGTGGTAGAATTATTTTAGTTGTCATATTACTAATTGGTATTTTTGCTTTATTAAAGAAAAAAAAAATTTATTATTATTTTTCAAAAATTACTATTCACTACCGGAGTTTACTATTCATTCCCGGAAAAGGTACTATTCACTGACGGAAGTTACTGTTCATCTCGGGAAAGTCACTGTTCATCTGCCGACAGAAGTTACTGTTCATTACTGTTCACTTTTTGAAAATTTTAAAATTACTGTGCAAAGTTACTGTGCAAGTATTGAAAATTTTTAAAACGTTTGCGCAGGCTCGGCTGAAAAATTTTTCAGCCACCTACCACGCATAGTAACTTCTTTTCTTCTATAAATAGCTTGCTCAGCTGAATAGAAAAATCACACCTAAAACATAGAATTTTTCTATAAGAATTTTATGAGTTTTCTCTGAGAATAGTAAGGTTATTTTGAGAGTTTGAAAGCCAAAAGGAGTGCAGGAATTTTTCAAGTAAGTCTTTTATAAAAGAGTAGTAATTTTATAAATTCCTATTTTTCACGGTATTCACAAATCTTCCTTTAGAAGACTCTTCTATTAGAAGATTCATTTTTAAAAGCTTTATTTGGAAGATTTATTTTGAAATATTATTTTAAAAACTATTCTAAAGTTATTATATTATACTACAAAAATTATGTTAAATATATATAATTTTGATAGTTCATAATATACGAGTTATCATACACTTTGAAATTTATATGTGGTAATTACTAATTTATATTATAAATATATAGGTTGATCAACCTCATTTAAAACAATATCCAGTCACGTGTTAAGGTAAGGAATATCATTCTTTTCACACTCTTAAATTTATTACGGTAAGGGGTATCACTCTTTTCATCATCATAAATGGATATTATTTTCTTTCTTACTTGAAGGGATTATCATTCTTTGATTCTCGAAAATAATATCGTTTCTTTCTTGTGCCATTTATTTCCATGTATTAAATTGTGGGAATAACCTTACGGCGCGGTTTACCGCCTGTTGGTGAATAACCTTTTGTATTCATTCCTTATTAATCTTTGAGAATAACCTTACGGTGCGGATTATCGCCTGTTTGGTGAATAACTCTTCGTGTTCAAATTCTATTAAATTGTGGGAATAACCTTACGGTGCGGATTACGCCTGTTTGGTGAATAACTCTTCGTGTTCAAATTCTATTAAATTGTGGGAATAACCTTACGGTGCGGATTACGCCTGTTTGGTGAATAACTATTCGTATTCAAATTGATGGGAATAACCTTACGGTGCGGATTATCGCCTGTTGGTGAATAACCCTTGTTATTTGTCTCGTGTGGAAATAATTTGTCTACACGAATTATCACATGACACTTTTATTCCATATTCGTAAGTGATATCATTTTCCTTTATACTCATAAGGGATACCATCTTTTTCATCTTCCATTATTCAAACTTACTATGGTAAGGGATATTAATTCCCTTCACCTTTTGTTAATCAAACCTGCTACGGTAAGGGATATTATTTTCTTCCATACACCTAAATCGAAACTTATTATGGAACTATTGCTTCTATAATTCCTGAAAATATTATATGTTCCATAATAGTTGAATTTCATTAGTTCAACTGAACCTTCCTATTTTCTGAACATTTCTATTGAACTGTAATCGTTATTCTGAACTGTGGATCTTGAATATCATTTTTAAATTTCACTCCACATCATGTTGGCAATTTGGACATTATTTGAATCTGCACAAAGTAAACTTCTGATACTTATTGTTTATCCTGTTCTTCTGTTCATCATTTGTATCACTGTTATTTGTATTAATCATCAAGAATCAAACTGTTGTGAATATCTGTGGCCGGGGGCACAGATGTGATATAATTGTTGAACAGATGATAGGTTAAAGGCGATATACTAGGTTAAAGGCGATACATCTGTTCGGTGTCTTTTATGGCACGTGGTGAATGTTCTCTTTGGCCCGTAGTGCAAAGATGAACTGTTGGTTGGTATGATTATGACCAAAGGCTGAATCTGGTATAATCATGATCGTTGGTGCTTTATTGAATATCTTTGGCCCGTAGTGCAAAGATGAACTGTTGATTGGTATGATTATTACCAAAGGCTGAATCTGGTATAATCATGACCGTTGGTGTTATATTAAATGTCTTTGGCCCGTAGTGCAAATATGAACTGTTGATCTGCATGATTATGATCAGGAACTGTGAATTTTTATTATCATGACTAATGGTATTTCAGATGATAAAAGTTGATGATATTTTTACAAAAAAGAGAAGCGAGTGGACATTATAGTCTGCATTATTCTTCTAATAGATTGCTCATTCCGCTGCTATTATTGATCTGAACGTTGTTTAAGAATTTAACTACAGTTTTTGATATAAACCTTGTAGTCTATTGTATTCTATCAAGAACTCAACTGTTGAAGGCTAATGATAAATTATTCGTCATTATCTTAGTCATGATATTTCTTACTGGGCTATTTGAGCTCACCCTTTCTTTTGTTCCATTGTTTTCAACAGGAGATGAAAACGTAACGGGGTCTAGCCGGGGGATGGAGTGAGAGTCCGAGGAATAGCTATCCTAGTCTTCACGTGTTGTAAAATAGTGTGGCAATAATAGTGAAGACTTAGTTGTGTATTATTATACACTGTATTGTTGTACGTTGTGCTTTGTTGTAATAATTTTGTTGTAGTCTTTTGACGACTCAAGTTTGGGCTGTGTAGCCCTAGATTTGGGGGCGTCACAAATCTACTGCTATTTGTGAAGCAACTAAGATTAATAATTATTTTACAGATTAAAAGATTATTATATCTTAAGAAGAATATTCATCTAAATTAAATGCAAAAACATAACTTGTGTTGTTTAGTTCAACGATTTCTCTAATTCTTAAAGCTACTATTAAATTAAATCGTTAGCATGTGCCGAAGGTTGTTTAGTAGTAAGGGTAATTTAGAACGCGTGTGTCTACTTAACTAAAATTAAGGAGAGAGGAGGAAAATTATTTCACATGCGAGTAGTTATTTCTACGGTGAATGTTCAAAATATTAATAGATTTATTCTTGCATCAATGAATAATTGTAAATTCTTGATGGTGGATGTTAACTTAAAGCAAGGTTTTTTTTCTTATTTATTTAATTAAATTACTTGCATAATTATTTTAGTTAATTTTATTTAAATTATTTTTTAAATTAAAAATCCTCTAATTTGATTTACGAAAATATAAAATTAAATTAATTATTTTTTGTGGAATCAACTCTTATTTGTACTATTACATAAATATTTTTTAAAATAAAATTTTATTTTTTAATGCCTGCGACAGCAAAGAACATGAGAATTGAAGCAAGAAGAGTCTCGGAGATAACCATGACTTTTTAATTAAGAATACTTCTAGTTGAAAGACTACTGAGATGAATAATAAATAGTGTATGTAATAAATAATTAATGAAAGGGATTGAAGTGCATGCACTAGCTTTACAGCTTATAGAGAATGAAATTTTGAGGCGTGTAAGAATGTGACATTTTGGTGGCAATATGTGTATTGTCTTAGGGTGAAGCTGGAACCAGCTAGCTTTCATCAAAGCTAGGAAAAGGAAAAAGCTTGCCAGCTAGCTAGCTAGAATGACCGATAGATGGATAATAAGTTTGGAAATTTACTTCTTCTTTTTTTTTTTGTGCGTGGTTGCATGTTTTGGAATTTTCATGAAATGCTACCCATATCAATATATATTACTTGTAAAGAACTGTCATTATCCTGTCCAAACTGCAACTATACTTTTTATGTCGGGGTCCGCTAGTCTTTATCATTAATTAAACAAAATACAATAATACGAAAGAATTAGAGAAGAATTTTCTAGCTGGGCTTATAATTACTATTTAACTTCATTTATTTAATTTATTGCTGCATATCTATTATATAAAACAGAGCGGAGAGAGAAAATGAATCTTCAATATCTAATGGTTTCAAATCATCTCATGGCTTCAACAAAGAACGGTTGAGATTAATCTATCTCTCATTTTTCCCTCCCCCAATTCAAATTCTAATTTTCAAAAATCTACCCACTCCCATTTCCCACCCAAATCAAATTCAAAACTATAATAATAATAATAATAATAATAATAATATTAATAATATAGTAGTAGTAATAATAATAATAATAATAATAATAATAATATTAATAATAATAAATATAATAATAATAATAATAATAATAATAATTAATATATTAATAATAATAAATATAATAATAATAATAATAATAATAATAATAATAATAATAATAATTAATATATTAATAATAATAATAATAATAATAATGGTAATGGTAATAATAATAATAATAATAATAATAATAATAATAATTATAATAATTAATATAATAATAATAATTAATATAATAGTAATAATAATAAAAATAATAATAGTAATAATAATAATAATAATAATAATAATTAATATAATAATAATAATTATAATAATAATAATTAATATATTAATAATAATAATAGAAATAATAATAATAATAATAATAATAATAGTAATAATAATAGTAATAATAATAATAATAATAATAATAATAATAATAATAATAATAATAATAATAATAATAATAATAATAATAATAATAATAATAATAATAAAATTATTATTATTATTATTATTATTATTATTATTACTATTATTATTATTATTATTATTTTATTATTATTATTACTAATAATAATAATAATAATAATAATAGTAATAACAATAATAATAATTATTATTGTTATTATTATTACTATTATTATAATAATAGTAGTAGTAGTAATAATAATAATAATAATTATAATTATTATAATAATAATAAATAAAAAATTGCACATAAATAAAATGAGTCACCTTTTTAGCATTGATGTCATTTTTCTGTTTGTCGGGTATTGCGGTCGTTATATTTACACATGCAAATTAATTTGGGTAGAAAATCACGGGGACGGTTC
Organism: Hedera helix; assembly: GCA_947179155.2. NCBI lineage: Eukaryota > Viridiplantae > Streptophyta > Magnoliopsida > Apiales > Araliaceae > Hedera > Hedera helix. The sequence goes on along the minus strand of OX359268.1, from coordinate 54,771,265 downwards.
AGATTCATTCTAATTGATTTGTAAGTTATTTTATGTTGCAAAGAGTCTTTAGGTAATAGAGTATTTTTGAAATTTTAATTTACACTGTGCCTTTAGGCACGGATAATTACGTATCATATCTTTGGTGTTTTTGCGGGATATATTGAAAGTAACTATTGCAGTAAGTTCTGACTCATGCTATGAAAATCTTTTGTCCAATTTCAAGAAAAAATATAGAGAAAAAAATGTTATGGTGATGCGATTTAATTGGTGTAATGACAATATTTTTCTATTTGGACTTAGAGAGTTCATTTTATACTTTTGGGTATATATGCAAAAATATTTCTTTTGAATTTTTATATATTTTTTTTCTTATTGGATCTCACGAAATGGCTTGCAGTACTACCATTTTTTCACAGAAAATATTGTTCATGGATCATATTGATCGATGGTTAGATATACTAGAAGCAAATAAATGCTGTCAAACTTCTCGTTCTATTTTGTCATTAAAGGAAAGGTGTGTAATATACTCGAAAATATTATATTACACAAATTTGACTCCGCTATCGTCAATCAATTAATTGCTTAAACCTGTTAAGAACTAATTTTAAGTTGGGAATGAGTAGCACACTAATGTTTGTCTCAAAAATAAACTATGACTGGATTGAGTACTAATCTTTTTGTATTAATGGTTGGCCACAACAGTTTTAGATTTTTCAATTTAAAAATATTAAATACAGTACTCAACTGTTATATTAATTGTACCGTGCCTTCAGGCACGGGTTATCCCTAGTATATATATATAGGATGACACATGCATGTATTTAAGTTGTTTGTGTTTGTGTATGTGCATGCAAATCATGTGGTGTTATATCGTACGTGTAAACAAATATATGCTTAATATCGTATGTTTTAATGGATAACATGCATACTAATAAATCTAAATCAAAGTTAGCCCCAAAGGCACTTAAGGCTACCTAAACCAACCTAATTAAGGGAAGGCCCAAAAATGATATGCGAATTAATGGTCGAATTTTGACATAACACTGCTTTGAATCAGTGTGTCACACAATGATCACTATATATACCTGCTTGATTTTACTTGTAATATTACCAGCTTAGCTTCATCTCAAGAATATTATGAGTTTTAATTTTCTAAAATATATACAGGTTTGTCAGAGAAACTCTAATTCGACATCATTTTTTTTTCGAGACTAAACTTTTTGATTGAGGAAAAATTTGCTATATTTTTTATTTGAAGGAGTGGTAGCTAGAACATATTTGATATATGAGTGATGTTTAGGTTATTATGTGCATTTAGAGTCTGTTTGGTGGAGCCGTGGATGGAGTAAAATTATTTTTAAATTAAATATAAAAATACATTTTAACGTTTGATAACCCTTTAAAAGAGATTTTAGTGGTAGAGATTTTAACTAAAAAACACTAATTTTTTTAAAAAATAAAAATAAAATTATACTTTTGGTAAAAGCAATTTTGGCCTAACACAAGTTATCCGAAAAAAATTAAAAGTTTATAACACATACTACACTGCATGACTATGCTAAAACAAGCAATTATAATTTAATCGTGCACATTTAAAAGAAAAAAAATATATGGTACAAGCTACCATGAGCGACGTATAATATTGCTTTTGACAGAATTCTAAAATATTACGAGCCTCACTGAAAGATAAAGAACTTAATTAATTTTTAGACAAACTTCTTTGACATGCATTATCTTATTCGCAATTTAATTTATTTGTCACACTTGCATTATTATTATTCTATATGTCTGATATGATGACGGCACATAAATCTCTAAATATTAAGGTAAAGTTTTTGCACGACTGCGTCTCTCTTCTGTTGATTGATGTGAAACAGTTTAACAATAAAACTTACACTAAAAAAAAAGAATGTTTCTACACTTATTTTTAAACTTTATCTATAAGCCTTATTTTTATTAAAGACAAAAAAGTATGACCCCACTTCATTTGCAAAATATAAATAAAATGGAACCATACTCTTTTTTTCTTTTTTTTTGCGAATAAAATTAACAGGTAAAATTTTGAGAGTAAGTCTAAACTTTCCCAAAAAAGAAAAAGGGAACTTGGACTAGCTTAGCTTAGGTCTTAACTTTATAGACTCAAATTGGACTGTTATCCTTTTCTTTTCAGTTTGTTTATGAGTTTCAATAACGCATAAGTTCTCGCAACCCTAACGAAAAAAATTGCCCTTATTTTGTAAATTCATGTTAGACACTCGACATGCAGGATGTTTTCTTTTTAAATTTTATAAAAAAAAAAAATTTACAATTAATATTATTTTTTAAAATAATTAATAATATTTATTATTATATTAATTAAAATTTTAAAAATTATGTTAATTTTAAAATTTAAAATATCTTATTTCAAAAATCAATAATAATTTTATAAGTTGGAATGGATGAGATGTATGATTTCTTCAAAAACGCCAACGCAAGCAAAATTCATAAGAGATTATGATCATAGATATTCATTCAAGTAATGAAACAGCATAAACTATATCACATCTTTATTTCAACAATTTTTGCAATAACTTAATATAGTCCAACAAAAGTTATAGAAAAAACACAAACAAACATAAAAACTAGACAAACTTCATCGTTCCCTATTAACCTTCAACAACATTTACGTCGACATTTATTTATTTAGAAAGTCTTTAATTTTCTCACAACATAAACTAAAATACAAAATATACACGTAGAATGTATATATATATATATATATATATATATATATATATATATATATATATATATATATATATATATATATATATATATGACGATGAGGATGATGAAGATCTGATTAATTAAGGGCACTTGTGCTTTCCACCGTGAGTAGTCATATTAGCGTAACAAGGACAAACATCTTCGTTGCCTGAAGTGCCCGGAGGCACACAGCTGCAGCGGGCACAGCAAGTTCCACATGCCCTTTTGCACAGATTTGGCCTTGACGATAATTGACATCTTTCTGCGCATCGCGCTCCACAATCTGCATTAATTAATTACATTCATCATCATTATTAATGTTAGAATCAACAAACTCCCTATATATGGATCGAGTGCTAAATATCTTTAATTTGCCTATCCACTTTATTAAAATACTTATTAGCAATAAAGATGGCCATGTTTAATTTTTGGGACAAATTAATCATAATACATAGAGAATAAGAATATCAACCTATTTCCTGGAGAAGAGATCGCCCACTTCGATTGTTGTTCATCTACATAAATAAAAATGCATGCCATATGTTTTAGAAATCGGCCCGAGAAGAGAGAAAGATATACCGAAGAGTTTATTTCTTAAAATTAAACAGAAAATTAAAAGCATATATACCATTATGTCAATACTGTGAACAAAGTGCAGAACAAGAAAAGATATGAGAAATGAAGCAAGAACTGCCTTTGAGATGGCCATGACTTTTAATTAGAACAAATACTTTGTGATGAGAGGTCGTATTTATCAGGAGATAATTTATGTCATGCGTGTAAGAATATAGTGAAGCTGGAACCAGCTTGATCGGCCTACAAAAAGTAATAGAAGGAGTATAAAGTGTCCGTTCGGGTGCAGCTGTGCGTTGTGTGGGCCGAAACAAACAATTCTAAATGTAAAATGCAAAATTAGAAATATATTTATAAAACGATAGTTTAAAATAATTTTATATTTTTAAATATAACTTTAATATTAACTAGAAATTTAGATGTAGTGGTTTGATATTGAAAATTATAGTATAAAATAATAGCAAATTAGGAAGATCATGTCATTTTATTGTCCTAAAATAGAAATAAATCTCTCATTTTGAAACGAACTAAAAAAATATATCTCTAATTTTAAAATTGAGAGAGTATCTTTTAATTTAAACATGTTCCATAGCCCGCACAAGGGACGAACTAATTTATATCACTTTTTTCATAAATATTTGATAATTTTTATTGATATATATATATTTTTTATTGACATAATACATATATAATATTGAAGATAATTATATATATTTCACGATAAATGAAAATTTTATACATTAACCGCAACTCATACATCTACATATATATATTTCATGGTATACGAAAAGTATATAAATTATATGAACAAATAGAGTCTTTTAACTTAGTGTATTGACTCGGTCTTGGTTTTAATTCGGCATTAGTTAATGACTAGCTAAAATGACTTAATAAATTTTTTGGATAAAATCTCATAATGCCTTGTTATATATAGATATTGAAGGGTTTTTATTCTATCCCTAAACTCCTTCAAACGAGCTCAAAGTATACGATGAAGAAAGGAGTTTTGGTTCTTTGTTTATTAGGAGTGTCAACATTAATTGTTTCTGATCTTACGCGTAAAGAATTTATGTTCTCGTGTCCAAAATGCAACTACTTTCGGTGGGTACACCGGTTTTTATCATCCACCCAAGTGCATGCATATATTACCTCAACATACCAAATCTATAAGTAGTTCTATCTGTTTTGTTAAAGTCATAATATAATTTTATTAATAATGGAACTTCTTTTTGCGATAGAGGGGCTTCCTGTCTCTGATGCCATATATATATTACATGCATGTATTTCCTCAATCAAAATTTAACTCGAGGGTTACGTACCAACAAAAAGCAATTAATAAATTTAACTCCGATACGTATGCAACTTATACGAGTAAAGAATTCCCAACTGATGTATAGTTTTCCTAACGCCTGCATTGATATTTATGGTTTACCATGGCTTTGAATTAATTCTTTATTCGGATTAAAAAAATTGAAATTCATTTGATTTTTAACTTTCTCTATGCATATAGGATTTGTCATATATAAATGCATCTACTTATACATAATTCATTTGATTAGTCTTTTCTTTCTTTTTTTGAATGTGATTATTCTTAAAGAATTAGTTTGTAGAAGAGTGGACTAAAATTTGTCAATATATATGGAAAAGTTCTAGAAAAAAGAATCATATATATGTTCAAAAGCATATAATTAATTTTAATATGATGCTTAAAGACTATATTATACTGTCCACCAACAAAATGTATCAAATATATTTATTTATTTTGACGAATTGTTGTTCAAGCACGGCCTAGCAGTATAATGTTACGAAGTAAGTAAACGGTTACATTTCCCGGCTTTTTTTACACTCCAAGAAAGAGTTCTTTAGCTTGCACAAAAATGTATACAGGCCGGGTCGCGTCGTTTTAAAGCTCAAGTCTTCCTCAACTAAAATTACTATTTATGATCTGTTTGGCTTATTTTCTTATATACGGAGTATATGTTATCTACTGTTATTATGAGCTACATCATAGAGGTTGAAAATTGAAATTTATACAACTTCTTTCCCATCTATATTTGGTCTTTGCAAGTAATGAGAGACATAAGCGAATCAAATTAAATTAGTTCATACGTTTTCAGTATGTTCTAAAAATAGATATGTGTTTTTATTTTTAGATTATTAAATGATGTACAATTTTTAACATGTCATTGCATATATTCTAAATAGATTAAGTAATAATACACCACCACTATTACATTTTAATCCTAACAAATGTAAAAGAAAATAGCTAATAAAAAGTTTAAAATATTTTTAAAAATCCTCATTTCATATATATATATCACTAATATTGAAATGAAGTGAGCAAATCTAAAAGAATACCAAAATTCTTTTAGAGAAATGGTGGAGGCTTGCAAGATGAACTACCAGTAGGGTTGAGTAAAAAATCGAATTGTCCCCGAAATCGCAACAAAATTCGCGCAAACAGCACCAATTAAAATCGCACCAATGGTTTCGGTGTATGTGACGGTTTTAAGTGGTTGAAAAACCACAAATGCGATTTGGGTTTGGTTTCTGGGTAAAACCGCATATAAGAAATTGCACTGCACTATGCACTGTGTTAAAATGAAGCATATCAAGAAGTATTATTATAATGTACAAATATTTAGAATTATCCAAAATTATAATTATCTCTGCTTAGAATTTTCATATGTAAGGATATATCATTATTCATGTTTTTAGGTTATATTTTACTTTTGTTTAGACAAAATATTATAAGTAAAATTTTATATTATCAAAGTGGTATTTAATATTGTGTGATGCTAAATTGTTAATTTAAATTGCATAAAATTTAATTATTTTAATTTATTTTGGAACTGAAACCGCACCAAATAAAACCGCACCGCAATGTTCAAAATCGTACCTCACCAATCACAAGCGATTTTATGTGCACTTTTGAATTTCTCAAACCGCACCTAAGCGATTTTATGTACAATTTGAATTTCAAACCGCACCATACTCGCCCCAAACTACTAGCCCATGCTCCATTAATGCCATATTTCATTTCTTTTTATTAAGAAAATAATTAAATTCAAAAAATAACCCTTAAATAATACTAACTAATTAATTTTAAGAGAAATGGTACTGGGACTTGTATACGAAACTAGCTAGGTTTGATAACAATTAATCAGGTCATACAATTTTAGGAAAAGGATCCATCAAGTCAAGTGATTCATCCTCGTTTCAGAATTGACCGGGACAGCTGTGCTTTAGCTAGATTACAACTTCATAAAGATCGTGGTTCTTGCGTGAGACTGGGATCAGTTTATTATTCTTCTTCACGTTAAAATCAGGTCATAGTTCTCAAATAGAATCAAAACAAGTGGGTACGTGCCATGCCAACTATAACAGCCTGATGAAAACTTTAGCAGGGATATTTTTGAAACGTTTTTATACATGGGGGTGCTAATTAGAAGTTCAGAAAATGACAAGTGCAAAATGTGTTGAGTATAAGATGCTTCTAGTTTATTAAATTGAGAGGCTCCAGCCAATCATGTTGTCTACGAATAATAAATAAATTGTTTAGTTTAAGAAAGTCTTAACAAATAAAAGGTCTTTAGAAGAAGTTATAAATTTAAAAACTTTTACTGTATTTATCTTACCATCACGTGTTATTATGTTAAACCAATGGTCAATCTTATTTTTGGGCAATTTATACCTTGTTAAATAAGTAAATTTTTATAATGAATCTCGTCAATTTATTATTTATCTAAATGGTTTAACAATGATTGTATGTAACTTTTATTCTGAGATATATTTTAAAATTATTGTTGATGAAGTCGATATGTAACAATTTTATATAAATAATTAAATAATGATATTATAAATTTTAAATTACATGTTTATTTTCTTTATATAGTTATTTTGAATATTATCGTATTATTTTAAATATGAATGTTTTATGTATAGACACGTATGTGTGTGTGTGTGTATAGATAAATAGATAGATAGATACATAGATTATAGAGTATTTTAAAATATTTGACAAATTGTTTTACTTACAACTCGACGTCAAGCACGAATATTTCCACTGAACTTGAGGTTAAGCTTTTTAGGAATTAGGACAAGTACATTACAAGAGACTGCTTCCACTTGAGCTAAAGCCTTTCAATTAGTACGCTTTTGGAAATCGTACAGCCTAGTTAAGAGTAAGATTGTCGCAACTAATGTTAGAGCAGCATAGCTGGACGAGAAGTGCATACAATCATGTGGTTAACTTGTATATCTACCTAATCAAAACATCATCCCCAACTTAACATGAAACCAACATTTTTCCTATGCTAGCTAGCAGGACTATTAAAATCATACAAAAAATAATAATAATTACCGACATAAGATAACGTAGAAAGAGCACAATTTCCCATGTCGCAGTTCTAAGTTGGTAGCGGATACATTTTTGCTGATTCTTAATAAAATCTTTGAAGTCAAACAACTCTTGAAGGAAGGCGTAGCATAGGCTGCTAGCCCACAAGACTGCAATCAAAAGAATAATTTTCTTTAACATAACGCTGGAGAAACTTAAATAGAGATGACTTTTTGCATAATAAAACGTGCAACTCATTTTTTAACATAATAATAGCAGAAATATGTCAAAATAAATGTTTGGACAATTTAAAAAAGGACCATAAAAGGCCACAAACTATAACCTAAAGTTGTTAACAAGCGTCCCCTAATATCAAGTACCTGTATGAAAGATGGAAAACAATGGTTATCGATGATATATGAATGATGCAAGTTGTCAAAATTTAGGATGGGATTATAACTAAAAGAGGGAAGCTAAGACCGTCATTCATACAAAAAGAATCAATTTTAATTATCATATGATAGCTCCATTTGTCTCGTCTCTATTTCCCTTGAAAATACAAAATTGGATGATTAGATAATTATCACCATTAGGCCATGACCTGACAAAGCACTACATATGCACAATAGTTTGCATTTGCTTTGTCTAGCATTAGCAGTATAGCAAGCGTCTATGTGGAAAATAATAGTATATAAGAACTATTTACTGCTTTGATGCCCACCTGCTGCCACCAAGGAGAGATCTTGGCTCATTTTTTAAACTCCAATGACAATCCAAATATGAGTCAGGCAGACAAGCAACCGAAAAATATTTAGCAAAAAATATATATATATAACAACCGAAAAATTATGATTCAAGTGTCAACATTGTTATAAAAAAAGAAAAAAAGTCAATGTGAAAGATTATAAAAAGTATATATATATACAATCTTCATGACACGAAGACAGACCACATGAGTTCTGTAAGTATCAAACCTGGAGAATCCAATGTGCACAACTAAAGGAACCTCGCAACGTACTCCCAAAGCAAATACGTAATGTGCTGTGAATGGTTCAACAATCTACGGAAAATTGAAAAGGTAAAACAGGATAAGTTACAGAAACGGACAACTCCAGAAAGGAGTTCAAAATCATAGTACGTAGAAAGGCTTGAAGCAGGATGTGATTCACCTGAGTGTTCTGCATCACAGGGAGCTGAGGGAGTACTGAAACAGATTCCAAGTAAACGCAAAAGGCCCAAAAAATCCTATTAAAAAGATTATGCTGTGTCGATGGATGAATGGCAATAGACAATATAGCACATGGTATCACCTAGAGTCAAATCATAAAATCGAGTAAATTAAACAACAAAAAATGGCTATAATGATATCCGTTAATACTCCATATCTACCCTGTTAATTATTTTTCCTCAAGTCATCAGATTGAAATTAAATATAGTACATACACCAAAACTTGAGTTACGTCTCTCTTAATTTAGAATATAAAGCTCTTAATGGTGATATTTTACAGTAAAGGTAACAACCACCGTGAGTTTGCATGAGCAATAAAAAATTGCAAGAGACTGAAGGTGTCTTTGTCCTCCATGTAAATGGAATTCAATACAAAACGAATCATATAAATCGGTTGTTCCCGATGTAGCAAAATCAAGTAGCGTGTATAGGTCATATTCGATCCATAGCAAAATCAAGTAGCGTGTCTGTATATATATATATATATATATATATATATATATATATATATATATATATATATTGTTGGGCTCCATTTGCATTAAATATGACATAATACAAAAAGTTCAATGGAGGGCATTTCATATTACCAGATACCTCAAGCTTCATTCATTCAACAATATGCAAAAAAGGAAACTACTTGGTACATTGTATAAATCAAGTGAAACAAAATTTAGAGTAAATACTACTGACTTTGTATTAACATCAATATATATATATATATATACACACATACATACATACATACATACATACATACATAGTTGGGCTCCATTTGCATTAAATATGACAGAATACAAAAAGTTCAATGAAGGGCATTTCATATTACCAGATACCTCAAGCTTCATTCATTCAACAATATGCAAAAAAGGAAAAAAGGAAACTACTTCGTACATTGCATACATCAAGTGAAACAAAATAAAGAGTAAAGACTACTGACTTTGTATTAACATCAAAACATCATCAGTTTGCAATTGATTCCTGACCACTAAAAGAAAATCCAGAAAGGACTCTTTAACGTCAAAATTTCATCAATTCACATTGTTTCATCAACCAAACAATTCAAATACAAAGCTATGTATGTAATTATAGCAGGTTATCAACAAACCCAAGAAGCAGATCTTTTCATCTGGGTCTTCATCTGCTTGTCTTCCTCAAGCGATATCATTCCCAAATGAGATGGATCCTCAAGCATCATTTTAGCCACCAAGTAGCCGGCAATAGACCAAGTTTGAAACTTTCGAGACTGCTTCCCCACATAACGGCCAAGCTTTCCGTCATAGTATTCAGGCCAACGATCGTTCAGTAAACGGCTTTCAGCAAGCTCGATGGCACGCCTAGCAATTTGCGGCCGTCCCGTCTTGATACATGCAGCAGTTAGAAGCCACAGAAGCACTGCACTCACAACAGTCAAGAATGCAACCCCTTGGAACCAACATAACTCAAAATAAAGATCACTTAAATAATGCTACATTTTATTTTGCAGTGGCATAATTATTGAACAATTAGCACATATATTATTTATATAGCTCTAGTAGAGTACCAAGTCAATCTGATGAAGAGGCTGCATAATCCACAAGCCTTTTTAGATTCAAGAAAATTAAGGTAGAAGCTCACCTGGCCAGGATCCTCCATTATGGTAACTCCAATTAGTGTTCTTTGGATCGCAACCTGTTACAATTCGCCATTCATGACTTTCCATGGCCGGATAACAAATCTTCAGTGGCATTTCTCCAACCAGCTCTACCCAGCGTGATTCAATAAGATCCATTATTGCTGAAGCTTGCTCGGGAGTTGCCAAAGATGACAAAATTGCTATACAATTACCCAAGCAAAACCAACGGAAATCCATTCTTGCTGGACTAACATTTCCAATGAAGTAACCGCCCCGACTTGGCATGAAATCGAACACCCATTCTGGAAGGGAGTCAGGCATTACATTGAACTTATTAACTGCAGTGTGAGAGTATTCCTCTGTCTTGTAACGATATATATCGTTTAGCTGTTTTATGTCCAGCCAAAAGTAACTGCGCATGTGATAGCTTAAAGCATGGAGGCGTTTTGATATTCGGTCAGCAAACTCTTTGCCCTCATCATCATGCTTTAGTAGAAGCAAAGCGCATCTTAAGGCCATGAAGAAAAGTGCTTGTATCTCAATGGGATACCCATAAACACCCTGAATGAATACATGTACAACAGGGAAGGACATATCATACTTAGATTAAAACAAAAAACTAATAAGGCAGAATTCAGTCAATTATTTGATATCAAGTTTCTACGGTTGCCTTGTCTTTGTCGAACGGTTTCTCTTTACATAAAACCTGCATTGTTTCTCGAGGGAACATCTGACAATGTCATTTTCCAATTTTAGACTATGAAATCAATATCATTTTTGGAACAAACTATTGGCCTTTTCAATATTAGGAAAGACAACAAAACGAAGTTGGACTATTGCAGTTCGTGGATTGAGAAAAGAATTAATAGGCTTGCAATATTATGGAGCAAAATGTTTGAGACTATACCAAATAAGTATAAGCTACCAGTCTGGAGCTCATTTGCATATCATGAATCGAACTTCTCAAATAGGAGTGAAACAATAGAATCACAAAGAGGCATACCCCTTTAGCTAACTCAAAAATATTAACAAAAACCTTCTAATATCTATCAAGCGGCATCCTACTTCTCTGATATAGTTAATTAACAAATAGTTACTTTCATTTCAAAATTCACAAAATGCATAAATAAATAAATAACATTCACTGTACATAGCAGATTGAGTCTCAATAATTCTCATGCGACAAAATACGAAGAGAACAAATTTATTGATACTAACCATTCTACGGTCAATCATGGAACATCCATCAGCGCACAGCAGGGTTGGGAAAGTATCAAAGCCTTCCGAAAGACATAGAGTCAAAATAAGGCGCATACCCCTTTGACATTCGGGCAATTCAGCCAAAGAATTGTCCCCTGTAGATTTTGTATATGCACGAAGTAGTATGATCCACCAAAAACCAGAATCCACAGGAGCCACTCTTCCTATAGCACTTTCACCAAAATCTGCAATTATAGTTTCAGAATTCCTAATAGGGTCATGGAGTACTTTAAAGCTTGCTGGCATTACTCCTTCTCCTAACTTGAATCGATCTACCTTCTTCTCCCATGATTGCAGGCGAAGAGTCTTCAGAATAAAATTCCTGACTATTTCAGGCTCCCCATTCATTAAGAAAGCCAAGGCGCTTGGGATAAAATCTCTCAAAAAAACCTGGCAAAAAGGTGTTTTTAGAACTTACAGAATCAATTGAAGTACTCCTGTAATTCTATGCAGAATATGTTAGGAATAGAAAAAAGATGTGGCAAATGGAAGCGCCATTAGAGAGAGACAGAAATAGGAACACAACAGTAAACATCCGGTGTATCACTACAGAATCAAAGTGTTTTTTTCCCTTCCGGATGGCAAGTATTTTATAAAAAGCAAAGAACTAAAAAAATTACCATTGACTAATTCATGTTAGATTTTCCCACAGATCATCAGAAATGATAAAGAAGTAATAATTTAAAGAATAAAACTGAAGATTGTATAAGGTGAATATCATAAACATAATAAAAACAAGAAAGATTCACCTGGTCATAATTAAGTTCTTCTGAAGAATGATCCAACGCAGCAATTGTCCCAACTGGTCGCCCACGGAAGTAAACCATTGACCGCCTCAACGCCTCCCACGCTTCTCCTACTAGGGGATGCGGCTCGAAGCAGCTGCTTGATCTAGGACTGTTAATGCCAGTCCATCTTCCTGGAGAATAAGTACTATCGAGAAAGTCAAAAAGATGAGATATGCGAGGCGGTGACAAGGTAATTGACATTTCACTATAGGATTTCTCATCGAAGGACCTATTCCTCTCTATGTTTACAAGTCGAGGTCTGTCAAATAACCTTAACAAATCAGAGTCTTCAATTTCCAGCGAGGATCCTCCTCCCTCAAGATGTTTAACCGTTCCATTTTGAGCTATTTCCACAGCAGTGGGACACATACTCGAATAGTTATCAAGAATTCCTGAAGATAAGTCCAGGAACAAGCGATGGGTTCAAACTTGAAAGATAAAAATAAGTAATAAAGCAAAATACTTTCAATTTCTTAAATCAAACCAGTAATAAAGCAAACTCTTTCAAATTGTTAAAGCAAAACTCTTTCAAATTGCTGAAGCAAACCAGACTCCAATAAACTTAAAATTAAACATATGGAATTTGTTAAAAGTTGATTAATTATTGGTTCTTAAACAGAAAAAACTTACTCAAGCAACAGTATAAAAGAGTTGAAACTCAAACATTTAAAATAACACCGAATATAAGCAACAAATGAGTCTTAGAAAATAAATCAGCATAAATCAGGCTCAAGAATTAACATACTTCCACTTCAAAATATATTTTCACTATGTTTGGCAACTCAATTCTAAGCTTTGGAATTCAAACTAAATGCCCATATGCAATTCCATAGAATTTAAATTTAGTTAAATTTGGCCCTCAAGTCCAATTATAGGGGTTGGAAAATCCTAAAACATTACTCAGAAAAAGCCAAAAAATATATGGTATAAAAGGTCTGAACTTGTAGAAAACAATCAACACAAATGTGATAACATTCTTATATAATACTCCCCCATATCTCAAAGATATTCAGTTTTCAATTTTATTTTGTTCTTAAATTGATTGAAAAAGTGACTCAAAATTTCAATCATTCTGGGTTAAAAAGGTGACAATCATTTGCTGGACGGAGAAAGTGTTTATAAAATTGCTTTATCTCTCATAAAGTCCAGCAAATGATATTCACAAATACTCCAAATACAGTGCATGAAACTACCATAATATTTTTAAAAAGCCAAATCAGGGAAAATCCAATACAATCAAGCAACATAATTAAAACTCATATACTTCTATACATCTAAACACTAAAAACTACTACAAGTTCTTCACAAACATATGCATGTATATATCAATTAAATCTCTTCATTTAATAAAGAAAATAATTCAATAAACAGTTTAAAAAACCAATCAAGTACAGACGCGCGCGCACAAAAAAATGGTTGTTAATTGTCGAATCAAGCACACACATATTAATTAAGAACAATTAAACAACTACTCGTTCATTAAGGAATCACGCAACTATTAACAGACACAAACCTCGGGGAAGATTGCAATGGCAATACCTAAACACTGCGCTTTCGGATTAATCAAATGTTGAAAGAGATGAATAAATAAAAGAAGCAGAGGTTGTACTAAATGAGGTTATTTATAAGCACGGATGGTGTGGAATGAACCGGATAAATGAAGTCAAAAAGTTAAATTGACTGGACGAGCCGGTGAATATTTGGGGCAAGAACGAGAGTAGGTGACCGGCACGTCAGATAATCCAGGTAGATCCGAAGATTGTTTTGGGAAAATCTCCAAAGAAGTTGTCTTTTTTAACATTAAAAATTAAAAATGTCCATAACTGGATTAGCAAGATTTTAGGTTGCAATAGAAGGAAATGTGAGCGATCTTCGTTAGAGTACATAAAGCAGTTTTATAGTCGCTGTATCTTTTGGTGAGCTTGGATATCTAAATATTATATTCGTTTTAATTATTAAAAAATAAATTATAATATTATATTTTATTTTATTTTTAAATAATTAAAATTAAATATAATATTTAATTTTATATTTAATTATTGTATATTTATCCGGTCTCTATAGTCTTGATATAATTAATTAATGCATATGGTGAACTACGTTCTGGAATTCGCGGCACGTGCCTCTTTCTCGTTGTTTTAAGCGATTTCTTTCAGATTTTCGCCACCTTTACGTTACTTATGTGGAATGGATTTTACGGTATATACTACTTTTACCTATAGGCTATATACTTATTAGTATAGTATAGTGTGTGTATATATATATATATTGTGTGTGGGTGTGGGTGTGGGTGTGTGTGTGTGTGTGTGTGTGTGTGTGTTTGGGGGGGGGGGGGGGGGGGGGGGGGGGGGGGAGGGAGGGGGTTGGAACAATGTTCTCATTTTCCACTATTGAGACCGAGACCATGCGCATAACTATCTATTTTTCTCAAAATCAGAATTTATTTCATATTTTTCTAAAATTAATTTACATATTTGACTTGCTTAAGACATTATACTCTCTATCGACTAACATTTTTAAAGGAGTACTGTACTTTTTGTTGACTTCTTTAATTTTGGATACTAAATGTAAAAAACTTTGACATAATCTTTTTAACAATAAATTTTAGTTTTTAACTTGTTAAAAAGATGATAATAAAGTTATTTGTTTTCAGATGAGAGAATAATATTTTCATATATTAACTAAATGATTCAAAAAGCTCTTGTTTTTTTTCTTTCAAGAGAAGGGTGAATAATCTTTACAAACCCTTTCAACTCTAATAATTAGGTATACCCTTAAATTCAATAAAAGGTAGATCGTGATTAAAAAATTGAGGAACAAATAAGCTGAAGTAGGAGAAATGGGTAATTATACTTTGGTCAATTTGTTTCTCATTTCCACAACAGAGGCAGGTGCAAGATTTACAAGAGTAGCCAGTGTCTTCTAGGAAAAAATTATTCTATAGTCTTAGAGTATGGTTACGTAATATTTAAGAACTATTTACATGTTATTATTTTAATATATACAGTAGAAAAGTTCACTGTGTATGTTGAAATGATATCATATTAATAATCTAAAAAATCAGATGACAATACCCAAGACCACTGAATAACTTCTCTCCTCTAGGCTCTAGCAACTCTGACATATTGACTATTATGTCCATTTTGCACCCCAAAAATTTGTCCTTATAAAAAATCAGATTTTCCCTAAAATAATAAGAGTTAATTTTTAAATTAAATAACTGATATACATTTATCTTATTTAATTTTCACTGTGTAAGGAAAAAGAGGAAAAGAATGAAGTGCCTACCACTAAAGATTCTAGCGGCAGGGAGATTTTTACAATGAATCTAAATCATATATTATTATAGGTAAGTTTGGCCCAAATTATGGGGATTACCTCCTGCGATTTTGAGGAATAGATGTTTTAAAGCCTTGAAATTGAAGCTCATATATTAATTAAACATACTTTTATGTTAATGCTTGAATCTCTTTGGATGTTCAACCATCGTTTAAGATATCGGATTTGCACAATAAAACAATCAAAAATACCTTGACTGCTGGAATTTATACATCCGGTGTGAGAGTAAATACAGGTTTCAAGATAGGTTAACAAAAATAAGTTAACAATGGAGGTGCTTAATATTCTGTAAGTTAGAATAGCCTTTTTTCGTATCTTTATTGTCCACTTGTCTTTTATATTCGTCGTTATTTCCCTTCTTCGCTGGTAGTGTAACGGCTACTTCAGAGAAGATAATTCACGTCTCCATCATTGTCCAAAGTAACTATCATAACGTCCGGAGTAAATGCTATTGAGTTGTAGCCGCTATGATAACTGTCATATCATTTATCAACATCAGTTAAAGAGACAGCGGACCAAACCTATTGAACTGAAAAGTCCTCTTTCGAGCATACTAAGTAGGGGTGTCCAAATGATTCGGTTTTTTACCGAACCGGTCTAAACCGGTACCGGCGGTACCGGTTTTTTTTGGTTCGGTTTTTTTGTAATAATCGGTACCGATAACGGTTTTGGGTTTTTGTAAATTCGGTACATTTCGGTATACTGAAAAAATCGAAATAAATAATTATTATTATTTATAAATAATAATTATTATAAAAATGAATTAAATAATAATTATTATTTGTAAATTATTATTATTATTTAAAAATAGGTAATAAATAGGTAATTTTTAATTATTATTTATAAATTTTAATTATATATAATATATGCGGTTTTACCGAAAAACTGAATCGAAAAAACCGAACCGATTTTGTACCGAACCGGTACCGAACCGGTACCGAACCGATAATTCGGTACCGGTTTCGGTTCTTGGTTTAGCGATATTTTCAGTTCGGTACCGGTTCGGTTTTTTCGGTTCCGGTTCGGTTAAAAACCGATGAACACCCCTAATACTAAGTCTATTGGGCTGTAAAATAAAAGTCCAATGTAAATAGCCCATTTACTCTAGGAAAAATACACAAATCAACATTATATAGGACATTTTGAGGTTGAAGACCGATGTTATGTAAGTGGCAAAAAGGGGGATTACCCCACTATGGTTGTTAAGTTTTTAAGCATTATGTCAATAAACTTTAAAAAAAATAAAATTGGCACACTTAATTATTTAAAAACTATTATCTCATTCCGTTAACGGACGTTAAAAATCGCAAAAAAAAAACAAAAAATAAATTTAAAAAATCATTATTTTTCTACGTGGCAACCCAAAAATGAAAAATAAATAAAATCATTAATTATTTGGGAAAAAATAATTAAAATAATTATAAAATTAAAACAAATATTTTAATTTATTTTTTTTTATAAATTTTTTCTGTTCCTTTCTCACTCTTCTTTCTTTCATTCTTCTGTTCATCTTCTTCATTCAACTTAGGTTTCGGGAATCACCATCTTCTGTTCCATTTTCAGTCACATTCATGGATAGCAATGAAGCTACGAGCACAGTTATGTTGAGGATCCAAGGCTTGGATCCTAAAAACGCTTGCAAAATCATGACCCTGGTGAGAAAGAGATGATAAGATTAGCATTGGGGCCGGAAACCCAGTTGATTAATCTCATAAACCAGGCAAGATCTTCTTTGGGACTTTTATCGAACACTTCATCTGCACCTTCTACTCCTTCTCCTTCACCATTTAATCCCATGTCAAATCTTCAAAGGCGCCCTGTTTTTCCCCAATATACGCCTAGAATCATAATACCAAATAATAGGTTTAACATGAACCCATCTTCACCTTCTTCTCCATGGGCTCACATGAGTCTAAAACCGGTATCTTATGTATGCTGTTGTTGTTAATGGCACCGGTTCTTCTCCTGCATCCCTCATTTTCACACCCATTTTACAATAATACAGTTTGAAGCTAAAAATCTCTGACTCTGACTTTATGGACGCGATTATGGTAGCAGTTGCAAGTTTGTGCATGGTGGCAGTAAGAGAGAGAAAGAAATGGAATGATGTAATTAATAAATTAATTATATTAAGAATTAAATTTAAATAAACAAATATGTGACCTAAAATAATAATTTTTAAATAACAAATGTCACCTCGTACCACCCCACATGCCACATATCACTATTTACTTGTCTTTTTCTTTTTATATGCCTTTTTATGTAAAAAGTCACGTAGGAAAATAGGCGAAAGATATCACCTTCCCTAAATGGAGCATCATATGTAGGGTAATCATATAATTCCGTAAGCTTTTCTCTTGTTTCACATTTTTTAAGAACGGATTCGGTCAAATTCACCTGCTTTTGCACAAGATCTTTTACCTCTTCTGCATCGGGATCTTCTAGTCTAATCACAGCAAATCAAATCACTAATTAATTTTTCTGTTAATGCAAGAAAATTGTTAAATTTACAGCCTGAATAAACATCATATACATTGAGTGAGTTCATAAGATTCATAATAAAGGTTGCCGTCGATTAGGATCGGGGGCGAGGACGTCGCGCGTGATAGTTATCGACGATGGATTCGTCACGGCGGACAGCTGGATACCGCAAAGGCTCATCTAGGGCACAGTTGGGAGCCATGGTAGTAGTAGTGGGTGAGGAGAGAGAATGAGAGGAGAAATTAGAGCGAGAGAATTTTGGTTTGTTAGCGTATGAAATTGGAGTGGGTTTCTTGTTGTTTTTGTGGGTTGGTTACTTTTTGTTTCGACCTCCTACTGGAGAGACCATATGAAGAGAAAAAAGGCGGGAGCATATGCAGAGAACATGGGGCGTGCGCAGTTTGGTTTATTTATTGTGGTTCCTTTGGACTATCCCTAGCCCTGTATTCTTATAATTGAATTCTAATAAAAGACGCACACAAAAAAAAAATTATTTAAATATTGGAGTTGTTGTCGGGTCAATTAGTAATATTTTAAAGTTGTTAGTGTTCGAGTCTAGTTGAATTTAAAGAATATTTATTTAAATTCATATTTGAATATTGATTTAATTTTATATTCGAAAAGCACTTTACGAATGATTAAATTTTTATCTAGTATGGGTGAGTATTATGTTATGATTTATTATTTATTCAAATAAAATAAATAGAATTAGTTATAACCATACCTATTAGCTCCCCAGCCAGCGGTCTAAGGTGACGTATCTTTTCTAGTTATGACTATTTCTCTTGTGGATCCGCTAAAGGTATTGGACATAGTAGTATATAATGATTTCTACACTTTTTCTTATCTTTGTTTGGGAAATTGGAAGTGATGGGAAAATACTTCAGTAACACGAGAAACACTAAAACATAAATATAAAATTCACACAGTTTATCTGATAATTGTGTGAAAGCCAAGACGCTGACTTCGCCCCTACTGGTTCGTGACTTTTGGCACAGTTGGGCAACAACATGTACCCTCCAAAATGCAACGTTTCGCTTGTGTATACTCGCAGAAGGAGGCCTTAGAGTCGTTTTGTGGATTGCCCAAAAAAATTGTATAACAACAGTGTATAAAGAGAAAAATTTTAGAGACTTTTCTGTGAATTGTTTACTGTACTGTATTTATAGAGAAAAAAATTATAGCGTTGGAGGAAGAGACGGCGGTGAAAACACTAAACTCGTAAAAACGTGGGTAACGTTAGAGCAAAAAATTTGAAACTGACCATCACAATTCCTTAACGCGAGCCCACTTTTCTTCTCACCCACAAAACAACGCTGTTCTAGTGAATGTACATATATACTCAAAAAGGATTTACAAAGGACGCAATGTGGGAAACCATAACTAACAGGGAGAGCATCATTTTCTAACCACACCAGCATCCAAGAAAAAGAAACAAATCTAGACAATATTTACAACTACAAAAAGATAAATAAATAACATCATAAACTTGTATATATACACCAACTAAACCCCATTTTATGTGACGCGGATAGAATATCCTACATAAAGCTTTAAGGACTACAGAGAAAGCCAATAATATTGAGGGCTACAGTTTGCATTAGATAAGGTGTTTCAGCACACTGGAATCAGTATTTGATGAAGCGTAGAGAACCAGTTGTAGCAACTTTGCTGATCAGTTGTTGGCGATATTTCAGCCCGGAGCAAATATATATATATATATAACACCTAATATGGCATGCATAAGCACTTTCAATAACAGCATTTTTTGAAATTGGACAAACTTTTTCTGGAGGCTCCGCATAATTTTTTTGTTGTTGTTAAGTGTCTGCATAAGTTTGGAACCCAGTATCCCTCTTTATTCTTTAATCTATGCTCAATAACAAGCTTCGGAATTTCTGGGAAGTTGACGTTGTTACTATCCCAAGGTTCGCCTGGAAACAAAATATGAATCTCCAACCTCCCTACTTTCAAGTTCCAACAACATTGTTTAATCAGCCCAGGATGCACCTAACATCTTAGCCATGAAGCTATATCTGTCTGCAGTTTCGTCAATCTGAAACACAGATTCAATGACCGGTAACATCAATCATCAAACCTTAGGTAACAACCTTTATATAAAACTAACACATAAAATTAAATATAAATACCACTTTCTGTATTGGACGTCCACAGCCATGGCCAGCCTTACAGTCAATTCTACCAATAATTGGGTTGGTTTGAGGGCTTATCAGTGTACTTGTGCAGAGCTCATATTGCATGGTCTGATAATATAAATGAAAATTTATTTTTTTATGATAAAGCAAAAGAAATAACCAATAAACAGCATTTCAAATATTCACACGATTAAAAACTACCAATATACCTCAAAAATATTAAATAGCAGAGGAATTGAGAAATAAAGTTCAATTCAATAATTTAGCTGCTTCTTTTCTCGGTTTTCTAGGGAAGGAGCAGGGATAGAAGAAGAGTGCACTGTAATGACTTCTCATATTTTTTTAATCTTGGGCACGCTAAATACAATCATCCCATGTCTATTTATCAAAAGTTTATGCAAATTTCAATTATCCTTTCAGTTTGAATATTAATATGCATGCTCACTAAGAGCCAATTTTATAATCTATAAAGCTACTGTAAATACTCTAAGATGAATTCCTCCTCCAGTCTCACTGAACAGAATTTATGTTGTGTTTATGGCTGTTAGCATTGTTTACACAGGATCATTGAAAGCATGACAACATATATTAAGCATAATACATTACAACTATCAACATGATCTTTAACATAACGATACCATATGCAAGATCTAGATTCTGCTCCAGCAAATATGTTTACAAATACGTAAAGAATCATAGTTATATCAATAAAGAAAGATAACACTAATTTAAAAAGAGTAAAATATAATAACACCCCTCTACACAACCATTATAATATAGCTAGTTTCTTATATTCCAATTATTGATGTAAATCAGTAGACAGAAAATGGAATCACGTGTGATAGAGTATGATTTCATTTTCTTATATTCCAGGCCTCGACTTAAATCAGTAAACAGAAAATATGATTATGATTATTTGCAAGGGGTGTTACTGTATTTTACTCATTAAGAAAAGAAAACAAGAAATTTAAATATCTGTTATGATCTTTCGAGGTTAGGCATATAAAAGCAAAAAATATATGAGAAGTAAACAAAATTCAAATACGCAGATACCCACCGCCAAATACTTAAACGAGTGTAATGGCACAACGCGATCATCGTGATCAGCTGTCAATAGCAAGACAGGTGGGTATTGAGAAGCCTGATTAGAAGAATGTTCCCATGGTCTACTCACATTATGCAGCGGCGAGTACCTGAGGCAAACGTTTCAAGTCACTAACGAGTGATAGGGAAAAAACTAAATACCAATACAATATACCTTAAGGTGAGAAAAGGGCAAGAGAGAGGGTAATTTTTACTCTGGAATAAGAAAATGTAAACACAAAAATTATGAAATGAGGAATGAAATCATTAAATCATGTGTATAAACAATGTCAGAATATGTTACAACTTTCAAATCATAATGATAAGCACATTTGCATAAAGAATAGCAGCGGTAATAATATAGCTAGTTTCTCATATTCCAGTTCTTGATGTAAATCAGTAAACAGGAAATGGATAGTGTGTGAAAGAGTACGATTTCATTTTCTTCTATTTTTCGAAGAAAGAAATTTTTCTTTCAATACCTCAAGAATGATAAATAAATAATTACATTCCCTATACTACCAATCACAGCAGGAAAATAAAGCACAAATATTCATCGAGTACCCTGACAATTCAGAAGCAGCATGTGTTCATCATCACCTTGACTAAGAAATGACTAAAGGGAGAGAACTCAAAAGAGCAGGAGGCCAAGAGCTATAAAAGTTACATGTAAATCAACCCCTATCTCCCCCTTTTTAAGATATGATGGTTACTATTACTCCCAAAAACATACAACATACATACGACATAAGGAAGATAAGCAATTTTACAAACTAAAAACATACAACATAAGAAGATGAAACAGCCAGATACTATAATGAAGATGTAGCGTACTCACTTGATTAGCCAATGGAACTCTTCCTCTTTCTCTGAACAGCCAAATTCTGCAGTCCATGTATGGCCTAAGAGAACGTGAAGAGAGAGAGAGAGAGAGAGAGAGAGAGAGAGAGAGAGAGAGAGAGAGAGAGAGAGAGAGAGAGAGAGAGAGAGAGAGAGAGAATTTTAAGAACAAAAAATCAGTGAGTTTACACTAACTTAATGAGACCAAGGAGTACAGACTCACCAACAGTGAACTTGTGAAATCTAAGCATGTCCATTACACCAACATGAGCAAGAGCACAGCCAAAAAGATCCGGCCTCTGCAACCACGCGAATTTTGAAACAATCTCATAATAATTAAGGTAACAAACAAAAGCATAAACTGGATCAGGCATGTTAAGCAATCGTACAGTACAGTACCTGGTTGATGCAAGCCCCAATAAGAAGGCCACCATTGCTTCCACCTTCAATACACAACTTTCTGGGCTGGGTATAACCAACAGATACAAGATACTGAGCAGCAGAAAGGAAGTCATCAAAGCAAGTCTGCTTTTTTCCAAGGGTGCCAGCTTTATGCCATTCTTCACCATACTCACCACCACCGCGAATGTTTGCCAGGCAGTAGACAATACCTAAATGCTTCATGAGAGCAATCCGACCAATGTTGAATGATGGTGTAAGACTAATGCTAAATCCGCCATATGCATATAACAAACAAGGGTGTGATTTATCCAGCAAAATATCCTTTCTACCCACTATAAACATTGGTATGACGACACCTTCCGTACTAGGAACAAAAACCTGAAAAACAGGAAGAAAGAACCCAATCAAGGAAGACAAAGAGAGCAGGTTATTAATTGCAGACAGAAGAGGGGAATGTTCTAGGTATTTAATGTTTATGCAAGGGGGAAAAAGGTATTTGAAGGGAAATGAAATCATGGGCTTGAAATTTTATGCTTCAAAACCTAAAGTGAACATTAGTTTCTACTGCCAAAAGAACAAAAGAATTCAAAATGCCTACCTGATTAACCTGAAAATCTGTCCGATCAAATTCAGAAACAACAATTTCGCTGAATATTTTCAAATCAGGGATCCCACTTCCTAAGTTGCACTGATATATAACTCCAGGCGTGAGGAAGCTTGTAAAGCCAATAAAAAACATGTCATCTTTGCGCCGGGCACAAACACTATACACACTGCCAATGTCAATGGGCAGATGATGCAGCAAAGTTCCTGTTTTTAAGTCCCTTAACTGCAGAATATGCTTGACATCACTCAAATAAGTCACAATAATTTGATTTCCATTGACTGTAACAACTGATTCGAGAACATCTTTTTCAGCTTCTTGAAGGACTTCAGTCCATGTGCTTGATTCCTTCAAATCTACTCGAACAAGCTTGTATTTTGGAGCACACTTATTAGTCAGAAATGTGAATGCAGTGTCATCATTTGCAATGTTCTGATAACTTGCATCAAAATTGTCAACAAGCTTAACGAACGGAAGGAGATCCTTTCCCTTTTGACCTTGAAGCCCATCAGGTAAATCAGAAATGTCACAGTAGTAAATCTTGTTTACGGGGTCACAACTCTCATATATATATAAAAGAACGTACTGCACAACATATGGAAAAGAAAATAAGATGAAGTGATAAATTAGAAATATTTCATGTTACTTTTTATTACAACACACAAAACTGATTCAACTACTTGCAGGTCTACTTGCATCTAAACAGAAGATCATATCTGTCATTTTATCAAGGGAGGAATTTTATTAATGTACAGTATATGTTTTATGCCTTAAGATAAATGACAGAAGCTTCTGCTAAACAACTTATATTACCTAAAGAAATTACCAAATCTGAAAGATAATAGCATTTGAGTTAAAGGAAAGATGAACACGTGGCATCATAAATTTATAATCTTCTATACAATCCCCATTGGAAAATATCTAGATTAGGTATGATAGACAATTTTAGTTTATCCGTAAGATTGACATGAGGTCACAAAGCCAAATACCATGTAAAATTCAATGCTTCTTTTAGTTTTCAATTCAAACTTCTATGGCGGGGCCATGAAACCAATCAATCTCATTATTGGGGTGCTCAACTTGTTAGACCATTAGCTATGCTACAAGTTACTTGAGTGACCATAGTTTGATCTATTAAATACTTCCACAAAATACTAAAAATAACAAGTTTTCCTTCTCTTTACATATAACAAAATCTCCTCCTCAAAAAGTACGTCAGTTCTTCCCTCGTCTGTAAATACTTCAGTTCTAACCACTTTATAAAGTGAGAATGAATAATAAGAAAAATACAAGTAGCTAGATTATGAAGTCCTCCCATTATGTAATGATATTAGCAGTAAAAAGCTTAGGCTCTCATGTACGGTTATAAGATTTGAGTCCAAATGGAAGCTATCATATAAAACATGGCTATAGGCAGTAGACTGTTTTCAGCAAAGTCAACATCAGGTAACAAGAGTATGTCATGACTTGTGATGTTGATGAACAGCACAATTGATGGTTTTAGGTTAGCTCCAAGTAGGGAAAGAAAACTGAAAATAAACATATATGTATGTTTTACTCATTGAGAAAAAAGAAGTATAAGTAGATTACAAATATTGGAGATTGGAAGGTTGTTACCTTTCCATCTTCTGTTACCGAGGCTATAAATGTATGCTTCGGGTTGTCAGGATCTCTCCAACATAAAATATCCTCAGATTGAGCTGTACCCAAGAAATGATAGTACAACTGATGATCAAGGTTAGCATTAGTTTCTGTCCCAGCATCCAACTTTTCTCCCTCCCTAACAAAACCACTGCTATGAAAATCAAATTTAATGGAAGAAAACTCTGGCAAAAATAATACAATATATAGTTCCATAAAAAACTAATGATGTTCAATAGTGTCAGGTTCAAAAAAGTTACAGACGTTTATAGGTTTTCATTTTTCAAAAATAATAAGCAGAAATATACTTTAACTTCATAGGGAGTGTGGAAGTTGCACATAACATAACCCGTCCATTTGTTTCAGAAACGACAATTTAACTTCTCATTGTCAAGATTGTAGTGAAAATCTAACATTCTGTCATACTATATAAAGTTAATTAGTATATATACATCAAAGTTGTATAGGAAATTCTGTATTGAACTGTAGGTGTCTTAAATTTAGTATGTGCAATGCAAGTATGTTTTGTCTTGTCACAATGTTAATAGGAATTCATCAATAGCCAAGTAGAGCACACAAAATCAAAGCTGTCTCATTGACTTACTTAGGAGCTGGGTAGCGACTATAGAAAAAACCTTTGCTGTCATGAGTCCAACTAATACCTGAAATCTTGACCTGTAACAACACATATACATCATGCATTACACAAAACCAAGAAGAAAATTGGTGAGTTCTGTTTATTGCAACCTCTCTACTTTTTATACCAAGAGGGAACTGAATATCCGATTAGTATAAACTAACCCATGACAAAGTATCGGGTTCAACCAACTTGTCTTCAACTCTCATAACTTTGATAGTCATCCAATCACTTCCACTGGAACTAAGACCATATGCCAAGTACTTGGCATCCTCACTGACCGCACACCTATTCAATGAAACAGTTCCATCCTTGCTGAGTCCATTAGGATTAAGTAAAACCTCTGGCTCTCCATCCAAACTATCCTGGAAAACCAGTGAAAAAAGGGAAATAAAGAAAAATACATAGAAGCCATAGGCCCATAATTCGTTTATATTCAATATCAGCACTCCTTACTAGGCTGTAAATGAACCAAACAACTCAAGCTCAAGACCCGTTCGGGAATTATTTTTTTTGACTTAAAATTAAAATTTTATCAGATTTATAAGTTAAAATTTTAGTAGATTTATTAGGCTGTAAATGAACCAAACTAACTCAAGCTCATGATCCCTTCGGGAATTATTTTTTTGACTTAAAATTAAAATTTTAGCAGATTTATAAGTTAAAATTTTAATAGATTTATAAGTAAAAGTATCCGACATCACTTTTACTTATAAATTATATTTGTAAATGTATTCGGCTAATAATGACTTATATGTTAAAATAAAATATAAAAATTACTAAAATATCTTTTTAGAAAAATAAAAGAGGTCATTTCTGTTATTTCAGAATTGTTGACCAACTTAAAAAAAATGACTATAAGTCATTTTTTTTAAGCAACAAATACTTGCTTATTTCTTATAACTTTTTTTTAACTTATAAGTAAAAAAAAAAAGTTGATCTCAAACATTTTTTTTGGCTCAAGTACTTATAAGTTGGTAGCTCCCGACCAGGCGCTCAACCCATAATTTAATCGTTTTAAACCCCATTTTAAGATCAAATATGAGCTACACTTTTTACATTTCTTTGGTCGTAGTATAAATTAAGATTTTGGCTCAAGCTTCACTAGTTAGCTAATCTTAACACAAACTATTCGAGCTCAAATTAGGCAAACTGAGATTAGAAATGAGCCGAGCTTGAACAACCAACTGTTTCAGTCATTTACAGTCCTATTAGTCTTTACTATTCAAACTCCAAACTTTCACAAACCTGCATGTAGAGAACTCTATGTGGTTGAAGGCCGGTGTTATGGAAGTAGAAGTACTTATCGCCTCGCCTGAATGGAACATCATACCTCGGGTAATCATACAATTTTGTTAGCTTATCGCGAAGCTTTTCTCTTGTCTCACACTTTTTAAGCACAGATTCCGTCAAATTCACCTGCTTTTGCACAAAATCCTTAACCTCCTCCGAATCAGGATCCTCAAGCCTAGAAATTCATACAATTAAACAAACTTAAACTAGCAAAATAAAATCAAACACGGAAAATATAACTCATTTGTCTCAACATAAAAAATTCGTTCTCGAAATTGATATTGTGACTCGTGAGAACAATATATGCACGAGTAGCACTATTTCTATTTTTAATATTTTAATATGATCACGTAAAAATAAAATTTACTTTATATTTATGTAAAAAAAAATTATATAAAAATATATATAAAAATATCGGTTTTTATATACAATTGTCACACTGTGGTAATGCACCAAGTGATAATATTGGTGTTACTTTTTAGCTCTTAAATTAACAAAAAATTGCTCTTGCAAAATTATTTATTCTTGCCTTATTGTTACAAGGTTGATAGCTGGTGCAGTTAGTTTATATAACCCTTTTTCATAAATATTTAATAATTTTTTATTAATATATTTATTATTTTTTATTAATATAAAATATATATATAATATTAAATATAATTAAATATATTTTACGGTATATAAAAAAATTATATATTAACTGCAACTCATTCTTGTATATATTTATATTTATATATACATATATATCCAAATATATATTTTATAGTATAAGAGTATCAAAAAAATAAAAAATATTAAATGAGTGATTTTATATTGACTTTAATTTGATATTAACTCATAATTAACCAAAATGATTTAATAAAATTATTAAATATGTTATATATATGGTTATTGATTATTTGCATTGAAATATGAGGAGGTGTGGAAATTAATTACCATCGATAAGGATCGGGGACAAGAA
This sequence comes from Hedera helix, assembly GCA_947179155.2. Classification (NCBI taxonomy): domain Eukaryota; kingdom Viridiplantae; phylum Streptophyta; class Magnoliopsida; order Apiales; family Araliaceae; genus Hedera; species Hedera helix. The sequence goes on along the minus strand of OX359268.1, from coordinate 54,743,298 downwards.
CACCGTGATAATTATCAACCACAGAGTCGTCCCGGCGGGCGAGCGGGTAGTGCAAAGGCTCGTCTTCTAAGGCACAGAGAGAGCCCATGATGAGATGATAGAGAAAATCAAATGGAATTGATTGTATTTGTGGTTTGTTCAGTTTGTTTATATAAGCAAGGGGGAAGAAGCATAAAATTTTGTGTTATCTGAGAATGTGAATTTTGAAAGTGGCGAGTAATGTCATATGAGCTCATGGCGCGCTGGTTTCTATGGTAATCCGTATGGTCAAAGGTAGGAGAGTTGGGCGTTTAGCGGCCAAAATGGCGTTAAGTGTCGCCATGTTGCGTTGATCTTATGTTATTATGTCGTCATTGTCTTAGGGTCACAAGATTTTGTCTCTTGAATCTTGCATATTTTTTTCTTATATTTAACAACTACATCAAGAACCTACCCTTTTTCTATATAGTTTTGTCAAATACAGTATTGAGTATTGGGGAAAGGAAATTTTGTCATTTTGAGAACTTTTTTTAAAAATTTGTAACGTTATAAGTTTTTACTGTTTGATATTTCTACAAGTTTTATACATATATATATATATATATATATATTTAGAATGTCCTTTTTCTGTATTTCTACAAGTTCTTTAAATAAGTCAAATGTAGGCATCTAAAATTTACATGTATTATTGAATTACGTGACAAGAGGACAATAATGTCAAAAGAATTGATATTTTCATATGAGATTTTAATATTTTCAAATGTAGGTCTCATGTGAGTCCTACATGTAAAAATATCAAAATCTTATGTGAAAAATTCAATTTCCTAATGTCAAACCACAATGAGTTCAGGATATCATGACAAGACTTAGGCCTTGTTCGGTAATGATTTATAAATTAGTTTGGTAATGACTTATTTTTTAACTTACAAAATTATGTTATAAGTCAAAATAAATAAGTAACAATTTGGTATTTATTTAAAAATGACTTATAAATCATTCCTAATAAGTTGGTTTGACCAAATGTAATGTTTATTTTTTCTCTCTTCTATTTTGCTAAATTATATTTTTATCCTTCCAACTTAATATCTATTTCTTCTCTACCGTAAACAAACATGTAATTAAAAATGTTAACACAAAAATGTCGTCACCCATATAAGTAAATAAATATATATAATTGATACAATACAATGTAATATTAATATTTTATATATATATATATATATATATTTCTTCTCTAACGTAAACAAACATGTAATTAAAAATGTTAAGATAAAAATGGCGTCACCCATATAAGTAAATAAATATATATAATTGATACAATACAATTTAATATTATATATATATATATATAATATAATATAATATTAAATATACAATATTATAACACATGATATAATATATGCAATATTATATATTATATAATATAGTATAATACATTATAAATATGTATTATATTTATTGTATATCATATTATATTTATAATACAATATAATACATTTATTTGTTTAGTGTTTTATTCAATGAAAAAATTGTGATTCTTATGATATGATATTGAATCAATGTATTTTTTTTAATATAATATTTTTTTTAGTAATTTTTATATGTTATTTTAACTTATAAATTATTATCAACCGAACACTTTCACAACTTGTTTTAACTTAATTTATAACTTATAAATCAATTTAGTATCGAACGTTTTTACTTATAAATCACACCTTAAAATGACTTATAAATTTATTTAAATTTTAACTCTAAGTCATTTTAAAATAAATCATTGTTGAACGGACTTTTACAAAGCCTAGGATAATTACTTGGAGATACACGTGGACCTAATGGTATCAAAGTACAAAAAGAAAGGACAAGAAAAAGAATAATACATGCAAAACAATCATTTTTTAAATATATTTTTCTCTTTCATAACAGATCCAAACATAGACAATTTTGGTACCATTGTGAAGATTTTGAAAAGAGATTTTCGGATTGGGGTATTATGTTTTTTAATTCTATCCAATTTAAAAAATGTGATCGTTTTAACGCAGGAGATCAAAAAATGAACAGATGGGACTCTAACACGATATTGCTTTGGCACTTACATGTTGGCGCTAGCCCAATTTGGGCTTTTTAAGGTCATTTTGCTGCATTTGAATAAGGGAGAAAAAAGAAGAAGAAAAACATAAATAAATCTTTCTTGGAATATATCTAAAAATAGTTTAATTTATTAATTTATTTTCTAAAAATTCTTCAATATATCACCAAAAATCTATTTTAATGCCTCAAGAGAAAAAAAATATATATATCAAATTTGAAGCTATTTCATTATTAAGCCTCATTTTCCTACTCTTCTTTCTCCTTTTTCTTTTTTATGGATTGTCTATTCTTGGGTTTTATTACTTGATGTTTGTTTCTTCATTTAAAGGTTCTCTAAGTACCGTAGTTTATTAGTTATAGTGTTTGTATCCTATTTTTGGATTATGGGTTATTTGAGAGGATTTCTTAGAAATAGAAATTTCTCCTAAATTCATAATAAATCCTCTTGGGTGTTTATTTGATTTATAGCTAAATTGTTATTATTATTATTATTATTATTTATTTGTTGGTGTTATTTTGATGAATTTATGAAGTTTTGGGTTTATGAGCCTTAATCCTATATCATAAATTCCTTTTGTCAGATATTATTGACGTAAATAGATTTCCATGATATATTTAATATTTTTGTGATATAATTAGATTCCTATGATATAACTAGTTTTATAATTGAGATTTTTGTTGATATTTTGTTAAATCTATAGATTTAGAGTTTATGAATCCCCTTTCCTAAATTTTAAATTTTATTTATAGATTTTAATATTTTGTTGAGCTTGAATAAGAATTATGTGAGTTTATGAATGAATTAAAAACCCTTAAATTTTATGTTTAATGAAAAAATATTCTCATGATAGACTTAGAAAATAATTGTCACTTTTGAATTTAGTGATTTGTAATTGTTATTTGGGCCTTAAAACAATTTATATGACTTTCATGCCCAAAAATTGAATTTAAGACCCATTTATAGTATATTTATTTATTTTGAGGTGTTTAGGGTTATCTTGATAGCTTGGATGTTCATGGTAAGTCCAACTCTATTTTTGATACTTGCTTTTATTGTGTCACATTAAAATAGTTTTCAAACAAGAACTCAAAAGATCTTTTAAAATTGGATCAAATTAGATTATTATAATAAAGTTTAAATTAAAATTGAAAGTTGTTTGGGTTTCATTTTCTATTTGACAAAAGGATTTCAAAAACTTTAATTTTCTTATTAAGAGCTTAATTTTTCATCGCTATCTTATTATATAATAAAAATTTGTTTCCAAACTAAAATAAACGTTTCCATAAAACTCATTTTTTTAAATTATTAATTTCTTACAAATATATATATATATATATATATATATATATATATATATATATATATATGAAAAATTATCCATGACAACCGATTGTTAGTAGTAACCAAAATTAACATGACGCAACAAGGATGAACGACATGATCAATTCGTGTAATTTTATCCTGCCGCAAGAAGGATGAGCTATAAGGGCAAAATCATGTGTAATTTTGGTAGCCGCAACAAGGATAAGCAGTAGGGCTTGCCACAATAAGGATAAGCGGCATAGTCAATTCACAGTAAAAATGTCCCTACATTGGTTATCGAAACAGTGTACTAACAACCAGTTGTCATGGATGAGCACCCTATATATATAGGGTTGCATTCATGACAAACGGTTGCTGGGACTACTGTTTCAGCAATCAAATCTTACACTGTCCATTTAAATAATTAATGACTTGGATAAAAAATACCAAAACCTCTGCCACTAGAAGTAGTGAATTTTTTTTCCCTTGCCGCTAAAACTTTTAGCGGCAGTGACTCTTTTTCTTTTTTTTCTTCTTTTCTTTCTCTTATAATGACCAAAAAATACCTAGAAACTTAAAAGGCAAAATATAAAAATCATCTGCCACTATAGGTTGTAGCAGTAGTTCCAGCTATACTTAGAAGAGTTTTATAAATTTTATTATTTTACAAATAAAATATATTTAATTACTTAATAAATTTATTTTACAAAATATTTAAATTTAATTACTTACAAGTTAATTAAAACATATTTAAATATTTTGTAAAATAAATTTAAACATTCTCTTTAAATTTCAGTTACGGGCTAATTTTATGGAATCACATATGAGTCATCTTATTTATCAAAATTAAAATTTTAAATGAATTAATATATTCATTTAAATTTTTATCAGCTGACGACCCTGTCTAATTTACTCATTTTTAAATCAAAATTTCAAAACTCACAAGCACAAGTCGATTCCCCCCCCCCAAAACATCCCACGCGGTTTTAAAAGTGAAAAATCCCAGCGTCAACATCATGTAAAGAAAAAGTTTGTGGAATTATCAAATACAAAAAAATGACTCTTTCTTTTTTATAGTTCACACCACTTTAAATACTTTTGTCAACTAGTAGATTCCTGGGAAATTAAACTTATAATTATATAATCTTCAAATCCTACTTTTCTCCAAAGTTATTTTTTTCACATTCAAAATTCAGGCATTTGAAGAAAATAAATAGAAGTGTATATATTTTGAATTTAAATAATACTAACAGTCTCAAATAATGAGTTTTAAAAATAAATTATTTTATAATAATTTAGTTGAAAATAAGCATATAGTTAAAGTTTGCTATACATCATTGTTATTTCTTATTTGATGATGAGTACTTATGCACGGACACTTGTGCACAAAAAGACGGGAAAAAATGTGTAGGTCTTATTATGTAAATTATTAATAAAGTTTATTAACTTCATTTATCATTTTTTAATATTTAATACACGATTTAATAATATTTATGTAAAACTGTTTGTGCATCTTTTGTGTACATAAAATTATTTTTATATACATTGAATTTTTGTGCTGATAACAAAAATGACCTCTTTTTTTTGCACTAGCCTCTCTCTCTCTCTCTCTCTCTCTCTCTCTCTCTCTCTCTCTCTCCTCTTCTTCCTTCATACCTTCCTTCCGCACGGTTAAATAGAAATGCAGTTTCACTGTCTTTCTTTTTTTTAAATATTTTTTACTTCTTGTTATACACTCTTTGAAAGTGAAAATCAACTTTGTGGCTTTGTCAATACAAAATATTATTTTATTTAAATTTAGTTAATTTTATTTTTGTTTATTAGAGTCACATTATTATAGTTGATTCTTTTATTATAATGATTTATTGACTATATGTGTAGTTAATAATAGTATATTTGAATATTTTTTTATAAATATATATTAAGAAAGGTTATTTAAACATGTTCAGATAAGACTGTTGATTTAAGATTAACAAAAAAATTTATTTAAAATAATTTAGAGAATTAAAATGAAAAAATACTGTCAATCAGATATTTCAAATATATCAATTATTAAGCAATATTTTTTATTCAGACTTTGTTTCACACAAATATATTATTACATTAAGAGTTTTGACTCATTAAAATTATTTCATTCACTTTTATCAAACACTACCTTGGTGGACAAATAATTTTCTTTATTATATTCATGTAGAATAGAATTGAGCTGGGTTGAATATAGATATTGTAATAAGGGTTTTTTTTTTGCAGAAATATACAATAATTAGAAAGTAATTACATCATTAGTGCATCTACAAAATAATTATAAAAAGAGGACAATAAATTCAAACCATTCAATTTCACATTATTAAGGAAACCTAAAATTAAGGACAAATAACTGTCATAATTAATAATTCAAATTCAATTTTTTTGGAATCTAACAACAAAAGTAAATCCATAAAATGAATGAAAAATAAAAAAAATTATCTTATCTATCATAATCTTCATCTTCCACCGCCTCCTCCTCACCCTCTTTATCACTGCCTTCGCCGCGAATCTCCGTCTTCCCTTCATCATCTTCTTTCGCGCGTCTCACCTTCATTATCACCTTCATCATCATCCTCCATTGCTGCCTCCCCCTTCATCATTCTCTTCATCCGCCTCCCTTTCATCATCTTCCTCCGCCACAAATCTCCGGCAGTCCTTGGTTGCGCTGCAGCTACATATCCTTCTCCTCCCTTTCATCATCCTCTTCCGTCACGAAATGGTTATCTACAAAAACTAAAATGATTACTTTTGTATGAATGTTTGGCTACCAACTGCATCACATTCAAAATAATTTTGTAACCTAATAAAACTGAATTGGTTACATTGGTCTGAAGGTTTAGCAACCAACTGCATGAAAGTTTGGCTATCAACTGCATCACTTTCAAAATAAATTAGTAACCTAAGATTTTGGTTACCTTGGTATGAAGGTTTGATTACCTTGATATGAAGGTTTGGTTATCAACTGTGTTTGGTTACCTAGAGTTACTGCACAAAAAAATTAGTGACTACACATTCAGGAATTGGTTACCTCCATACTAGTGTTTGGTTACCTAGATTTATTGTACGAAAAACTAGTTACTATATATTCAGGAATTGATTACCTCAATACTAGTGTTTAGTTACTTCCATACTAGTGTTTGGTTACCTAGATTTATTGCAACAAAAAATCGTCACTTACCTCCTCTTCTCCTCCTATCTTGTATTCTAAATGCAGCTCAGCTTCCTCATGCTTTGCGCCTACTCTGTCCGCACAAAAAATACCATGAACATCATGTTCACCAACGTCCTCGACGCCGCCAGCCTCTTCTACTACCTTTTTGGCTTCGCCTTTTGCCTTCGGCGCCCCCTCCAATGCCTTCATATTCACGCTCATGGTGGCGCCAATGGAGTCTTCACATTCATGGTTGGATTTCTCAATTTTTTCAGGTAACCAAACACTAGTATGGAGGTAACCAAACATTAGTATGAAAGTAACCAACAACAACGGTGTGGTTGGTGGTGTTGGCGCCGAAGAACTGCGCCAACTGATCAACGGAGCAGCTGATTTTTACCGTGATTGCTGGTTTACTTTAAAGAGAAACACTAATAAGAGAGAGGGGTTTGAGAGGTCCAATTTAATTGGATCCCTTTTTATGGATAATTTGTTTGACTTTTCATTCAACTTTTTATTTTAATTTTTTAAGTAATTTGAATTTTGAATTTTGAAATTTAGAACCAACTACCCATTAAATCACCTAACTAAATTAATAGAATAACAATGTACTAATTTAAAAATTAAATATTAAAGATTTACTAATTTTATAAATATTTTATGTATATACTTTTATTATAATATTTTTTAAAAATGTACTAATAAATATAATTCTCCCTTGTAATAACGTAATTCAGGCCAACTCGAAGCTTTACTCAAGGCCCCTAGCAATGGTTTCGATTTGGACCGTTATTAGGACCAAAAGAATCCGAAATGTTAAATATATGACCCAAAACCTGGAAATTGTTATATAACTTGGACCATCTGAAGTTGGAAACCATGATACTATGTTCCGCCCTCAAAACCCTGGCTTTCTCTTTTAAACTTTTCTCTCTCCTCCTGAGCTTTTCACGGTATTACCAAATTAATTCTATTTCTGAGGCCTAGGCAATCCATAAACTTGTAAAATGCCTTCTGAAAATGCTAAGCCCGTAAAGAAAGAGGAGGTTCAGGAAGATGGAGAAGAAATGTCTATCGGTTCTCTTTTCCAAAACCGCAAGAAAAAATCGAATAACGCTACTACTTCCAACGGAGCCAGAGTGAAGAAAGAAGAGCCTAAGGTGAAAAAGGAAGAAAACAATGACAATTTTGATGAACCCATCGGGAAGAAGAGCTTAAATAAGGTGAAGAAAGAACAATCTAAGGTCAAGAAAGAAGAATATGTGGAACCAACGGCTACAAAGAGTTCAAACACGACTGATAAGGTTTGTGATGGTTAGTTTTTAATTGGGGGTTTCCTAAATAGTTTAAACTTTGTCAGTGATTAATTTCGTAATAGGTTGTGTTATGCAGAAAAAGAAGAAGATAAAGGAGGAGGAAAAGAAAAGTGGGGGAGAAATAGCTGAACAGAATGGTAAGAAAAGGGAAAAGAAGGTGTACGATTTGCCTGGTCAGAAACGAGACCCTCCTGAGGAAGTATGTTTCCTTATTTTTCTGTGTTTGTTTATATTGATTCGAATTTCAAGGTTTTTATTTTTATGGATTTCTGAGTAATGGATGTTTTACATTTTGGATTTTCAGAGAGACCCGCTGAGGATTTTCTACGAGTCTTTGTACCAGCAAAAGCCTAAAAGTGAATTGGCAGCTTTCTGGTGAGAAATTGCCCCTCAAAACTCTTTTACTATAATTGGTAGTAAGCTTTAAATTGGAATTTTATTCTTAATCTTATTGAGTTCCTTAAGGAAAGGCCAATCCTTGGTGGCATCATTATCAATCCCTTTGATTAGCCCAATGCCCCTAATGTACTACTCATATTTATTCTTTTTTTGATTTTGAGTTTGTATGAGGATCTTTAGGTGTAGCTGTGCAGCGCCACCTTTATTATCACCATAATGACCTAAACTTGGATTGGATTATTTAATTGTAGCAGTCGACTGCATTGTTATCACTGTGAGTTGTTCTTGAAACATTAATTTCAAGTTTTAGGCGAATATTTTTAGGGACTTTGTTATGCATTTATTGGGGATAAATGTGGATAACACACTAAGGGTTAGGAGGGTGATGATTAATTTAGAGGAACACAATTAGTCTGACTAGGTGGAACTTCAGTTTAGGCTAAGTAATGAATACCCGCCAATTCATTTGCAAATTATGTGACCAAGTCAGTGGCCTAAGCAGTGTACATTTTGGTGTTTCACTTATGATGAAATAAATTTGACTTCAAATCTTGTATGCATATTAATAAAGTTTTGGCTCATGCTCACTCTCCAAGCTATTGAGCATTTTAAAGTACTTTAAAGAAGCCAAGTAAAACAAGATTGGATTTGGGGTTGTCTTTGTATAAGCTTATGTGAGATCATTTTTGTGGAATAAACAAGCCAAGCTTGACTTGAGATAAACCAGATAAGCCCAACCATTCTTTACTAGTCTTTATATTAGCTAGGCCTCAGTTTTTGTGTCAACCAGTTCCGTTTATATTCCTATTTACAAAGCTAACTATTGTAGGTGTTAAAAGCATGGCGCTGAGCCGCTGATTACGCTATGAAGTTATAATATGCAGTTGAAATGTTTTGTTGTGTTGTCACATTCGTCTTCCCTTCTACAGTTAAGTGTTTACTCATGTAGTGCTTTGTTCTAATTAAACCCATAAGAATTCAGAATCATCTCCACCAAGTTCTTATGCAAATTGTATTTAATTATTGATGTGTATGTTTATAACTTTTATTGGGGTATTTTTCTTGTCTAGGTTTTGGTATATAAATTTATGTGCTCCATTATCAACTAATCCGAACTGACTTAGTTTTTGTTCAGCAAACACATATGCTATCAGGGCCTCTCTCTTTTTTCTCCTTTACCATGGCCTTTGGAATGGCATCGTGTCTTGTACAACCTACTCCTGCATGATCTTACTGCAGCATAGCGTAGTCAATTCATAGCCTCACAAACTGTGGAAAGGTGTTCAGTCCCCTTGCCTGTCAACTACAGTTACTGAATCAGCAACCTACAGTGACAAAAGTATTCTGCCTTGCCAGTCAATCCAACTTTTTTTTTTATATAGATATTTTTATCTGGAATTGCTGTGGTGAATCTTAGTAGGAACTCCTTTTAGCTGCCCATGTGGTACCATATAAGCTTGCCTCTGACAGCTCATTGCAATTCTCTCTGTTTGTTTATATTACTCATACTGAGCTCTGATAAAAGCTTCAGGCTATCAATATATATTTAAATGGAGTAATATTCTTATGTGATTTATATTATCCGGAAAGTTTTCATTACCTTTTTGTAGAAGCTATAGGGCCTATAACGTAAAGGATCAAGTAATTTGGTAATTTTGTGGAGTTATTATGATTGTAAGGGCATGCTTATGTTCCTTTGTCATCCTTCACTTTTTCCTTTCATTAACTTTACCCCATATTGAATGATCAGATATCCTAGTTTAGTTCCTCGGGCCAAATATATATTGGAATGAATGCGCCCCCCCCCCCCCCCCCCCCCCCCCCCCCCCCCCCATAGTTTAGTTAACTCAACCATGTTGAATTCCAAGATGGAGATAGAGAAGTAGACCATTACACCATTAAAGTTCTTATGTCACAATTGTGTACACGTATACATTCCTAGCTGGGAGCATGTGATTGTCTCTATGTCAGATTCTGAATTAAAATTTCCTATTTCTTCTTCTTTCGAATTTATGGCAGGATGATGGAGTCTGGTTTGTTACCCAAGGAGGAGGCAAAGAAAGTTTATGAGAAGAAACTGAAAAGGAATCAGCAGCAAAAACTAGGTTCTTCACCTATGAAAGCTGTCGTCAAAATGTAAAGAAAAGTGCTGAATCTACTACCGTTCAAAGAAAAACTACATCCTCCGCAAAATCAAAGAAGAAGACACCACCAGAGTCTAAAGGTTATACAAAACCGTCTAAGAAGCAAAAGATTGACGACGATGGATCAGATGACGACTTTGTGATGGCTCTTAGAAGTGTAAAGAAACAGTGAGGAGCGTAATTCGAATTTCAAATAATCAACTGCTCTAATGGTCTTGAAAAGATAATCCAAGCGAATCTACCAAGTGTTTTTTAAGTTGCCTAAACAAGTTTTATTAAAACAAAGTACAATATGTACTGGGGATTTTTAAGTATTACTACTTGGTTTAAAATGTATTAATACTACTCAACTATTTTCATTCGATCTGCTTTTTATTAGTATATCAAATATCATTTTATAATTGTCATTTGTGAGGGTGTAGTATGATTTTTTCTATTCTAAAAATAGACAAGGATTATGCTTGACGATTCAATCATATTTCTAACTATTTTAAAATCAAATTTACATAATTTCTATTGTATTTTCAAAACAAAATTGTTGATGGGGAATGCTAGTAATTAATTAAGAATTCGGAGATTAACGAAAGACAACAAGTAATCACAGATTCGCAAGATAAAGATAGCCATGCACGCGCTCAACTCTGTGCCTAAATAAATATAGGGAATTAATATTTTTATAAATTAATTTAATATTTTTATAAATAGATTTTATTTAATTGTATAAAAATATCAAATTAATTTATAAAAATATTAATATCATATGAGAATTAATATTTAATATTTTTACAAATAAATTATATTTAATTTTATAAAAATATTAAATTAATTTATAAAAATATCAATTTCCTCTGCCCCGTGCGCAAGACTGTAAATAAATGTATTGAAACTCGGCCCGTTGAAACTGTAGAGCCAGTGTACCCATAACAAACTCGTTACCTATCGAATGCCATAAACCCTAGGCAGCTTTCTTCTCTATGTGCTTGCCACGTGGCATCACCCCCCGAATTCTCCTTTATAAGGCTACAATACTTCTCCCTCCAACTCTATCTTTATATCATAGATAGAGAAACAATGAAAAAGAGAATTAATGGTATTGGTGGGAGGTATGAATTTGGTTTTGAGACTGAATTAGAATTTGAGGTCGGCAATATTTTACTCGATCTCGAAGAGATAATCGTTGAATCCAAGTCTCGAAATCAATTTTCGTTCGTTTGGGGTGCTAGAAGAAGGAGATCTGCCATGGATTCTTCAGCCCCAAGCAAGCCGCGACACGAGGAGAGAGAAAGTGATAAAAGACTCGAAGTCAAGAGGCAGGCGACCAGCCCTTCCACGCCGCTTTGTTTTTCTCCAAGCGAATGTGATGAAAAGTCGAAGCACCGATTACCGAAGACAAGTTCTAAAAAAAGGGTGCTTTCTCTTTTTCCTCTGTTTCTACTTGTTAGATGGAGTAGTGTTGTACTCTGTTTTTTGTGCGATTATCTTTATTGTTTTCCGAGAGTTTGGCAATTGAGTTTTTGGTGCCTTGCTTTTAGGCTTAAATGTCTCCCCTGTTTTAGGAGGCTTAAATGAGTCTATATTTTATGAATGGAGAAAGTCCATTGATTTACGTCTTTATTCCTCTGGAAAAATCTGTAGGGCTCAAAACGACCGATCTTGCATACAAGAAAGGATTGGTTAGAGATTGTTGACGGATTCACCCAACACAAAGAATTGCTGACAAAGGTGAGTTATTTTTGTGACTTTAACCACCCCCAAATAAAAATATAAAATAAAATACACTCTCTATATTTTATTTTTCATAGGTTATTTATTATTTTTTTAAAATTAAAAATTAATATTTATATTTAATTTGTTTAGAATTTAATTATCTACCCTTTTCAATTAGTCATAGCTGAGTACTACAATAAATATATTATTTAGGATTTTTTGACGTACAATTTTTGATAATTATATAAATTTTTCTTTGAAATTTTTTATTTTTGTTGTGAATTCAAAATTTTTATTATGTAAACATTAATATAATAACTAATTATTAATTATTTATATTTGTGTTAAAATGTTGCCATCTAACTATATATTTTGCGGCGTCAAATATTATCTTGTTATATACAAATAATCAACCAGGAGGTAGATGTTGTAAGGAGATATTACAACAAATTAAAGACTTTCAATTTGGCCTTGAAAGCAAAGAAAGATGAGGTATTTATATGAATAATTCTCTCTCTCCATAAAATTTCTTCTTTTTAATATTTTTAAAAGTTTATGAGGTGGGGTCAATAATCCAATGTGATATAATTATCCTTGTACAGATAAATTGCTGCCTTAGAAAGGAAAATCCCCAATTGGGAATTAACAGAGGATTGAAGAATCTTGGGATGAGAATGGACCAACAGCAGCATCCATACCCTGTTTCTGTTTTTCCTCATCAACAACTACCTTGTTCTTCTTCTCCATTCAAAGTTGAAAACTACCCAAATGGTACACTCTTATCCTCTAGTAGAGGAAGTGAATTGGGCATGGTGAACCCACGTGGCATCCCTGATCTAAACGCCCAGAAAAAAATCATGGCTGCCCAAGCAAGAAAGAGAAGAACGATTACCATCCATAACAAGAAGATCCATAAGAAGAAGATTTCTATGGCTGATAAGGAGAAGATCATTTAATGCGTTTTTTTTGTTGTTGTTTTTGTTGTTGTTGTTAATTGGCCATTTAATGGTTCTGGTTATTCTTTTTAGCATTTTAGCAGCAATATATAAGGGGCAATTACCCTCTTAATATAGTTTAAGAAATTTAATTTAGCGTATTCCATTAGAAATTTAAACTTTTACTATATAAAATTTTGACCCGCATTGAAAGTTGGGTGTCTTCGTTGTAAAATCAGTGCTAATAGATTCCAAATCTTAATTAGTAGAATATTTTTGAAAAAATGATATATATATGTTGATAAACGTAAAATTTTAAGTGATAAAATAAAATAATAATGTGTTAATTATTCTTAATTATGTGTGATTTTTTTTTAATTATTTTATATCTCATGTATTTTTAAAAAAAAAATTAATATGTTCATATTTGTTGATATTTAATATTAATATAATTTTGTGCAGTAGAATTCAAATCAATAATATTTTTTTTATTAGAAAAAGAGTAGTCTAAAGTAAATTCTCAAGCTCAAAATGATTTACCAGGCATTGACAATCCAACAAGGCATTGAAGTGAAGTAAAGTAGGATGCACAAAATACTTCTAATTTTTTACCGTTAGTAATATTTTTATCGTTGTAATACATAACCGGTTTAATATATTTCATTAAGTTTAACTGTTTCAAAAAAAAAAAATTACGAGCTTTCGGGAGTTTTAATATATTTCATTCAGTTTAACTGTTTCAAAAAAAATTATGAGCTTTGGAGAGTTGCATTACATTGCGGTAAATTAATTACTTTCTCTATGAGTTTTATTTTTTATTTTTTCCTACCCAATAACTAATATTTTAAAGGAATTAATATTTTTACAAGCAAAAGTGATAGTTTTACAATATTTCTCTCATATTAATAATAATTAAGTTTCACAATTATGTGAGAGAGGTATTATGAAATATCAAATATTACTTGTGAAAATATCAATTATCAATTTTAAACTATTTATTTTTTTTAACTAAGTACAAAATTATTATTTCAAAATTAAAAATAGATTCATATCAATTTAAGATTTCGTAAGTTGAATAGAATTAGAGTTAAATATGATTGTGTTTTAGAACGCAATGAGCAACATATATGTTACTATTTGCTAGCTTAATTTTCTTTTTAAAAAATATTATAGAAAAATATATATTTTAAAAAACTTGAAACGTAAAACCCTAGGAATATATAATGGTAAGTTGGTAACTACCCTTTATCAAAGGATAATGCCTAGACATACACAAAAAACCTGCAGTCCGCAGGCTGGCCTGGTCCGGCCTGAACCCGACTTGGTAGGAGTGAGCAAAAAACGGGTATAACCGAATAATTGAACATAATCGAATTTTTTTAACTGAAATATTTCAATTTTTTGGTTATTTTTTATATTTCGTTTATATCCAAATTAATTTTCGGTTTCGGATTTGAATGATGATTTTTATTATTTCTGATAACCGAATAACTGATTCAGATTTTTTTAAAAAAAACTTGCGCCCTTGGGCCTTAAACCAGTTTTACAGTACACTACATCATATATGCATTGTATCATTTTGTTGTGTGTGGTTAATGACTGAAGCTCTTGCCTATTTAAAGCAAAACAGATTGTGAATATGGTTGACTTTAAACAAGTTAATTGCTCAGGATACTTGAACTCCTCTGTTCAACAACAGAGGAGCACATACATATATGTCTTTGTTCAATGTAGTACCAAAAGAAAATCTGGTCTTTATCTTCAAATTTTCTGGGTTCGGTTCACTTTAATTTTATGGCGTGGGTTTTCAGTTTTAGGCATGAAGATATAATTTCCCACTCAATTTTCAAACAGTTGGGTTATGATTGAGACTCACAGTCAGTTAATTTTAGCTAAAGTCATTGTTAATTATGAAACTCTAATTCCCACTGTTTGGCACCCTCATTTTAGCAACCCGAATTTCCCACTCAATTTTCAAATTTTCTAGGTTATGATAACTTTAATTGTGTGTTGTGTTGTTAATTATGAAACTCTAATTCGGGTATTAACTGAATAACCAAATAGTAAATTCGGTTATTCCAAAATTCGAGTAATTATTCGGATAATAAAAGAGAATAAAATTCGGTATTCGATTTTCACTATTTGGTTTTCAGTTTTATCCGAATGCTCACCTCTACGGCCTAGTCAAGGTCTGACCCGGTTTGCAGGCTTCAAAAAGGTCGTTGTTTGAATATTAAAGTTCGATCCGGACTGCAGATTGCTATTATAAAATGATCTTTAATTAATATGTTATTATTATAAATATTACTTTTGTCTTATATTATTTGTCTATATGCAATCAATAATAAAATAGTTATTCACTTAGTCTATTATATATTTAAGATATTAAAAAGATAGTCCACCTATATATCTTTATCTTCCACTATAACTAAAATGAGTGAGGGAGAAGAAAATAAAATAAAAAGTTAAGATATTGGAATATACTTTTTAAAAAACTAATAAATTATATGTATTCTCGAGAAGACTTGTCTAGTAATTTGTTTCTTTAGAAAATATTACTCCACTAGCAAGTTTATACATAATTATAGATCACTTTAAATACTTGATTATACAGAATTATAGAAAAATGACCTGGACCAAAGTTTGACCTGCAAGTCTCAAAAGGCTAAATTTTAGTTGAAAAACCCAATCCGTCCTGCAGGTCCAAAAATCAAAACCTGGCCAAACCTGATTAACGGTTAAAGTCTGTTAGACCAGGCCAACCCGACCTATTATGCATGTCTAGTGTTCATGCACATATTGTCTTATGGTAAAATACTATTATATTCTCTGTCTCTATTTCTATTTCTCCCACTTTCCTATTTTTATATTTCTTCTTCAAATTTTAAAATTATTATTGACTTTTTAAATTTTAATTTTAAATATAAATTGACAATTTAACATGAATTTATTTAATTTATGTTAATATAATTATTAATATCATAAACTACCTGAAATGTACTAATAGTTGTTAGATTTATTATTTTTAAAACTTAAATTAATCATATTAATTTTAAATTTAAAAAAAATTAATTTAATTTTTACAAAATCAATAATAATCTTATAATTCGGAACTGTTAGAATATTACAATTTCAAATTTAATCAAGAAATGGTATGCAAATGAGGAGGATTTTACAGATTATGAGAAGCTCGCTCGCTAGTAGCCTAGTTTTTCGCTTTAGACTACTTGTTTAAACTGTATCTTACATTTTCGATTTACTTATTTTTTAATTTTACAGACTACGTTTCCCTAAATTAAATTACTGAAATCCCATTTTTGGTACTAGGCAGATTGCAAAATTCTTGAAGGTATTTTTTTATTTCCTTATTTTCTTAATTATTATTCTCTATCGCCATCATCGTATTGAAAATGATGCTTTGATTCTTCTGCTAACGAAAATAAATTTACTTGTAATCAAAACCTGAATTAATCTGAATTCATATAGGCCTAAACTAGTCCTACAAAAGAGTATCCTTAATCTTTCTCAAGTTTCGTATAAACCTGGCAAGGATAAACCTCAGTTTATTTGATTGTAGGTTCCCAGACAGATCCTTAATATTATATTCACGTTATGGGCTAATTTAAAGTATGAAAATTAATTTCTTATGCTGTTTTGGAAGTTTCTTAGCTTAGGTTGAGTTTTATTTCCATTTTTATAAAAAAAAAAATAGAAAATTTAAATTGCTATTCCGATTCTACCTATAAGGTAGTCTTCATCCCCCTTTCCCTACCCGAAAGCATTGGTTATTTTTTTGTACTTTGCAGAGGTGGTGGTTCTAAATTCTCCGGCAGTGCACCACCATGAACAAGAGTGTTGCCACATATTGCAACACGTGGACATAGTGCTAAGCAGGAAGTGGTAGTAAGGATGAATACTTGGTCAAGAATAGGAATTGGAACAATATTGTTGAGAATATCCGATTCATGTTAACCCAAAAAATTAATCTATTAAGTAGATGATTTATTAGAGTATAGATTTCCTCAAATTTTCTCTTTAGGATTATCAAATGATATCTCAACAAATATAAACTGTTATTTTCTCTACCAAACAAGAAAATTTTGAAGGAATGGAATTCTATAATGAAAGGAGCTTGATTTGAAATGAGTTTTGGATGCAAACTCATTAATTAAACTCAAACACTTCATTTTAATAAGGCCAGATTTTCAAATTAATATGGAGCTAATTACCACTCCCCCCCAAAATATGCTCTAGACCCAGCCAGTTGGGCGACGAGGAGAAAGACTAGTTTTGCTTAAACAACAGCTTCTGTACTAAAATAACTACTTGTTTAAAATGACCGCATCATATTAAAAGCAGATAGTTGAAACAATAAGAAATGAATAAAAAGCAGGTTCAGGGGGAGCCAAAAAAAGATAAACCAAGGGATAAGGAAAGCAACACTCCACATAGCAAGAGTATTGGGAGAGAAAATAACAAGGAAGCTGCAGAATCAAACTTGTACTTGGTTTTATGATGCAAGTAACTCTACCTGCTACTTTAGCCCCCTTATTGCTCTTCTTCCGCACCCTCATCATAATCTTCCTCCTCATCCTCAGCAGTTGCATCCTGGTATTGTTGGTACTCTGCCACCAAATCATTCATATTGCTCTCGGCCTCCGTGAACTCCATTTCATCCATTCCTTCCCCTGTGTACCAGTGCAAAAAGGCCTTGCGCCGGAACATGGCTGTGAACTGCTCACTCACTCTCCTGAACATCTCTTGAATTGAAGTGGAGTTCCCCACAAACGTGGATGCCATCTTCAGGCCTGTGGGTGGAATATCGCACACACTCGACTTAACATTATTAGGGATCCACTCTACGAAGTATGATGAGTTCTTATTTTGCACATTAATCATCTGTTCATCCACTTCTTTTGTGCTCATTTTCCCCCTAAACATGGCTGAAGCTGTCAGGTAGCGTCCATGACGTGGATCAGCTGCACACATCATGTTCTTGGAATCCCACATTTGCTGAGTCAGCTCAGGGACAGTGAGTGAAATGTATTGCTGTGATCCACGTGAGGTTAGGGGTGCAAATCCCACCATGAAGAAATGTAGACGTGGGAATGGAATCAGATTCACAGCAAGCTTCCGCAGATCTGAGTTTAGCTGGCCAGGAAATCTCAAGCAGCATGTTACCCCACTCATAGTTGCAGAGATCAAGTGGTTTAGGTCACCAACTACAAACAACAGATTCAAATGAGGAGGACGCTTTAAAATATTCACTAAAGTAATAATACAATATATCATATTCATAATAGTAATAGTAAAGTTACTCACAACTTGGAGTGCTGAGCTTCAAGGTCCTGAAACAAATGTCGTACAATGCTTCATTGTCAAGCACCATGCATTCATCAGCATTCTCCACAAGCTGATGCACTGAGAGTGTGGCGTTATAAGGTTCCACAACCGTGTCAGAGACCTTTGGTGAAGGGAAAACAGAGAACGTGAGCATCATTCTGTCCGGATACTCCTCCCTTATTTTTGAAATCAAGAGGGTTCCCATGCCAGATCCTGTGCCTCCACCAAGTGAATGGCACACCTGGAAACCTGACCCATAAATGGGGGCAGCAGAAGACAGATCAGCCACATAAAAGTACGCAGATAATTTTACTACCTATAAATTGAAAGTATGTCCCACAATCATCATCGATTTTCAAGATCTAAAAACAGTATTTAACATATCTTGGATTAAAAATATGTTTAGATATTTTTCTAGCATATTATGAAGTTAAATGTTTTGATATGTAGTCAGTTTTAAATCAACGTATGCATGAGTACAGCTGAGCATCACTAATGCTAGGTATCATACAAAATTAATGGAAAAGATAACAGTACAATCTACCTACTAGTATAAGTTGAACTAAACAGAAGTTAAGGCTTTCTAACTTCCATAGTCGCAATGATGATACTGGTGTCATCAGTTTAGCGAGCAATCGAATAATTTAAATACTGAAAGACTTAAAGCTCAACCAGGTGCAGGTTTATAGTTGGTCCATAATTATAAACTAGACAACACTCTACATGTCAATAATTAAGCACCACATTAGGATTTGTCAAACAGAATCAGATATGTTGACAATTATAGATTTCAAGATCTAATATGCAGTCAATCACTATAACCTTAATGCTATGGTGTCAACATTTAAATAATTATTTAAACCTTCAAATAAAAATATGATTCATTGCCTAAAAATCTTCATAACAAAAAGGGCCTACCGTTAAAGCTTAATGAGGGTCATTCAGTCATTCTTATAAAATGTACATCAAATGTCTAGCTGCCAGGCCACAAATTCTACCGTTTTAGTAAACAAACCAGCAATTCATAGGCTGATCATTTTACTTATATCTCATATCAAATAACTTATTTTTTAGTTGGCATCTAACATGTCGTCATTATCTTTTAAAAGTAGAAAGATCATAAATAAGATCTAGTTGTTTTGATCCTACTAATTTTTTTTCAAGGATTTCAGCATGCAAAAACAAACAGATCAGAGGTCTGAATAACTATAGTACTATAATGAAATGTTATACTTTGCATCCTTAATTATCCAAAACTGTTAGTCTGTTTTGGAGATTTCAATTTAGTATGGGATTCATGTGTCAAAATCCAACTTAAATGGAGGGATTCCAAGTAAATCAGATTTCATTTTAGAATAGATCTGTATATTTCATAAACACCAAGCAGGCAAGCACAAAAAACGTATCTCGAATTGACATCCTTCTGCACTCAAGTTTTGCTTCCAAAGAAGGTGATATTTGACAAGAACTATATAGAAATCAAATAAAGCTGATACCCTCATTAATACTATTCTCAAGGTTCTAATCAAATTCAGATTAACCTTACAGATCTAGTATATGAGGCAGCCCAAATACCTATTAGGTTGCATTTGCAGTTAAATACTTGTGCTGAATTATTGCATTTGTGGACGAGGTTATAAACTAGATCTAAATGTAATAACAAAGAGAATTGATCTGATAGTCTTATAACTGATGGCATTGAATTATTTAAAATAACTATCAGATTATAAATTGCTAATTCTGTGTTATTCATTGGAGCAGAAATCAAATCACAAAAAATAAAAATAACACTAGTATGGCATTACTTGTCAAAATCAAGCACAATTTAAATTGTCATAGTCCAAAATACTTGTCGAATATACATTACCTTGCAAACAATCACAATTCTCAGCTTCCTTGCGAACAACATCGAGAACAGCATCGATCAACTCAGCGCCTTCGGTGTAATGACCTTTGGCCCAGTTGTTACCAGCACCGGACTGCCCGAAGACGAAGTTATCAGGCCGGAAGATCTGACCATAAGGACCAGATCTGATACTATCCATGGTACCGGGCTCCAGATCCATGAGGACAGCCCTCGGAACATAGCGACCGCCAGAAGCCTCGTTGTAATAAACATTAATCCTCTCGAGCTGAAGATCGGACGCTCCATCGGCAATGTGGCGGCCGGTCGGATCAACGCCGTGCTCGTCGCAGATAACTTCCCAAAATTTCGAACCAATTTGGTTACCGCATTGGCCTCCCTGAATGTGTAGGATCTCTCTCATTTTTTCTCTAAGTTTACAGTCAGATATGATATCAATGAATGAAAATTTGGAGCGAAAGAGATAAACGATAGAAATTATGGGGATTGTGATGTATAGATGATGAAGAGAGAGAAAGAGACAAAGGGGAGGGAGCGAGATTCGGATTTTATTTGAATGTCATGACTTGTGACTGCGGGAGAATACAGACATGACAGGACAGGATTACCAGAGTGAGAGGGTGCACGTTAAGAGTGTGAGGCCCACGTGCCACCGCTCTTGTTAGCCTCATTCATTGTCGGTTTGTAGTGGTAGTATTTTTTTTGAATAAGTCTGTAAGCATAATTTTGGAGTATAATTTTATGAGTTTTTTTAATATGTGTCCTAATGACATAAGTTAAGCGCGAAAAATAAGAAATAGAATTCACTAAATATTATTTGTTTATGTATTTATACTAAATTTAATATATAAAAAAATAATATATTAGTGAATCCTATGTATTGAACTCAATGCAAATATATAAATAAATAATATTTAGTAGATTTCATCTCTTATTTTTCGTGTTTAGCATATTCCCTTAGGACACATATTAAGAGAATCCTAATTTTAAATACTATATATATTATAATTATTAAAATATGAAATTTGGTATAAAAATTCATGTCAAGATTCATTTTTTAATAGTTAAGATATATATAATATTTAGAATAGTGTTTAGTTATAATGTGTGTAAAATTATCTTATTTTATTTACCAGAATTACCATGTTATTTTCACGGACTTGTACTGTTGGAATGGGTTTATAGAGTTTTTTCTTTTCTTATTTCGAAAAATTATTAGGTTATTCTGAAATACCTGTTATGTGATGTCTTATATTATTTATGTACTGTCATTTTAACATTTAAAATAAAAAAAAACATATTTTAATTACTGACAATACATATAAAACATCACGGAATAATTACTATCTTATTTCAGGACGTAGCCATAGAGAGAATCTAAGGAAGGGGTCGCCAGAGAAACTCTTAAGAGAACTTCAAAAATTTATCTTCTTCGTGTAGAGGTTAATTCTTACCCCTTTTGTCTTCAAAATTTTGTTTTTAAAAAGATGAGTAAATTATATTTTTTACACATATTAAAGAAAAATAAAGTAGAATAAAAAAAATATTAATTTGTTCTTAGTTATCCTACATTGTGATGAATATTTTTATTTTTTTATACCCCCACTAAATAATATACTTACCCTTCACTCTTTGTACCTTATCTTATCTTTTTAAAGAAAAAAATTATACTTTTAGTCATCTTTCTGGAAATAGAGAAAGTAATACTTCTGACTTTTGTTGATGGAGAGGCTTTTATATTTAAGGTTAGTTCTTTAAATTAGGGGGAAAATATGTTCCTTAAATAGTTTATAATTTAATATAAAAACACAAGTAATTGGTTGATTTTTCTACTCGTAATAAAATTTGACATATTTTAATCGTAAAATAATTATTTTTTGATATTCAAATTCAGGTAATTGTGTGTCATCACCTTTCTTCAAACATAAAATGAAGGAGAAATAATGTACATATATTTTCTTTCCTATAGTGCTGAGTGCAATACGATAAAAATATTAATTTTTAAAAATAATTGTTTTTTTTCCGTCCAAACTGTCTAAATTCCTTGCAAATTGCAACCCTTTTTTTTAGAATGAATTCACTTACTTTGGGACAGACATCCTAAGATTAAAAATAATAACATAAAAAAAAAAAAAAAAAAACTCACTTAAAATGGGAAGGACTTGCTAGGTAGTGGTTTTTCCTTTCCATCACTTCACATTTTATAGCAACCAGAACTTCTTATCATCAAGATAGATAAAGAATAGAAATGCCACTATACTACAAAATGAGTAAATAAAGACGTGCCAAATCTTACACAACTTAATTTCAGCTACATAAATACCTATTTATGGATACAACCACAGAGAATCTATACGGTAATAGGCTGGATTGCATGGTTTTTTCCACATCAGGCAATCTTGTCAAGTAATCCAACAAAAGCCACCAGCTAACAACTAATAAACCATATGAACATACAAGACTCGAAGTCAAAAGCTCATCGTATTCAAAGGCTTATAAGTCACCAACCAAACTACCTTTCCTCTTTACACTCCAACCAACCAAAATAATACACATAAAGTAGCTTAAGTAAATGAACTACCAAAGATTAGCTGCCATCCCATTCACATCATTAACGTTGCTGAAGCACAGTCTCAGTGCAGTACTTCTTGAAATTTAGACATTCTTCCACAAGAAAATCACTGCCAAAATAAATCACAGCACAATAATTACTACTAATTACGCATAAAGTACTAGCAAATTAATCTAAGGCCGCAAAGAAAGATAAGAACTTACAAGATACGCTCAGCCATTTCCGGTGCTTCCCATCTGGGGCTCCACCGATACTCAGTCAGAAGAGGCGACTTAATGGGTGCACCATGGGAGTTGAAATGCTAGACAAACAGAAAGAGAAATTAAATGGAAAGAACTACTTTTAAAGCATTCAACCGTCGAGAAAATGCACAAATAAGGATAATTTGCCGACAGTGCCCTCTATCACTAAAAACTTGTTACACATTCAGAAACAACTAATTCAACTGTGGTTCCTCTTCCAACACTAGGAATCGCCAAGACCACTAGCATAATAACAGTGGAACACAATGCTCATGGAACGAGACAGTTAAATATCCTGCCAAATAGAGAAAGGAAGGGAAAGAAGCAATGAAGAAAGCCACAAAAAAAAAAAAGGTTCATATTTTGAGTGGGAAACAATATTTGATCTAGCCTCAGTGAGACCGTATCTTGTAACCACTATGGTATTGTTTCCTTTGTAGGATTTGAGCTTAGGTACCCCCCCGCGCCACACACAAAATCAATGATGATAATAATAATAATGATATATTAAATATATAAAAAGAGTACATTTTTAATGGAACTATGAATTAAGAAATTGAAATGAAAATTTTCTAATCAGATAATATATATGAATGTTACCTGATATACGTGTGTGCGGGCATATGTTTGTCTCTGATTATAGAGAGAGAGGAGGGGGGAGAGTTTACCTGAGAACTTTGAAGCACAAGAAGAGGTTGTTGTTTAGGGAACTGAAGTGGAAGGGTAAAATGAACCTGCAGCAACAAGAATCCTATAAGATGAAACGTGCATTTACAATTGAGATTTTAGGCCTTAACATACAAATCTTGTTAACTTATTATCAGAGTGAAAAATCAGTAATTTGCAACCACTGGTTATGAGTGACTAACAGGACTACTATACAAAACAAACAAGATTAAAGTCGAATGAAAATAAAGTTACTAAACAATTCAATTACTACAACAAAATCAGTATCAGTTCATATTCTTCCACAGAAAAACTAGCACCGACAGCCTCCCCAAGGAGCGGAAACTTGGCTCGTGTCCCTTAGAAGCATTATAGTATCGTTTAGCACCAGAAAGAATTGCATCTCGAGCCAGCACCCATGTTTCCTTGGCTGATCAAAGTAATTAGCCTTGGTAAAGAAAGCAAATCTTGAAAAACATGCAGCATTTTACAACAAGAGATGTTGGAAAATTGCTTGATGACTGTGTTGCCTAGCAAAAGAGCAAGTGAGGCAATACAAAAGCTAACTATAGATCAACTAGTAACAGTTAGTGACAGTAATTCCCAGTATCATAAGATCATAAAGAATCCAGTGAAATTTTCTAAACCTCAATAACATGTCAATAATAGTGTTCTTTGTTGCAATTATGTATAAATAATAATTCATATGCCACTTGTAAGATGTAGGCTTCTGTCAGTTGGACACCTTCCCATTTGTGTCACTCCTAGTTATAATTCCTCACTCTCTAGTACTTTTTTGGTGCTGTTTTAAACCTTTTAGTCTTTTACTAATATATGTTCTGCAGTGAACGCAACCATAATTTGAATCCTATATCACTCAATTACAAGAATTCCTTTTGGCATTGAACTATATATAATATATATGCCTTGAAAAGAGCTTATCACTAGGCTCACTACTAGGCCAATGATCACTATAAAAAGCACAGTCAACTAAACCAACATATTCTATTTGGTAACCTCGAGTCCTTAAGTGTCCACTAGGTAAGAAACTCCACACAAGTTTATTCATGGGTCCTTAAATCAGGATGGAACAATCCAATTTAGAACATTCACCCATCTTGTCAAATGTACTTCCAACCGATACATGATTTGTACACATCACCGATAATCTATCAAAAACTTTAACACTGTTTATGAGTTTTAAAACATACGGAAAATAAATTAAATGAATGAAAAATATAAGTTTTGTCCATTTCTCTTATTTGTGAGTTTTTTAAGGGAAAGAATACAAAAGAAAATGACAAAAAACTGTCACTTTTCTAGCCAAAGTTTTCTATCCAAAAAAGGACATTTGGACCGAAAAGTTTATGAAATAAGTGAATATTTTATAGTCCCTTTATTACCCTCTCGTTATAAACACAATAAGATTTAATACAAGGTAGAAAAGTAAATTAAATTTAAAAGTTACTGTGTAAAATTTACAGTATAAAGTCCCATATCATTATATTATATCCATTTTCAAAAAAGATTCTATCAACACATCTTCTCTATTTTACGATTTCAAGGACTTGGTAGTATTAGGTTTACCAGTTGTCAAAAAGGGTAATGTTAAGTTTGACATTGTCGCAATACTATTATTCTGCAACATAACTAAGAGTTGTTGCAACCTGATTTTCAACTTTGAGTAAAACAAGAGTACCCGCCTTTGGATAAATAAAGCTTTCAACTCTACCAACAATCGAGGGCAACACTCTCCCTTATGTAGATCTACTGTATATCAGAATGTTAAACCAAGCTATTATCTTCGCCGCGCGGGGGGGAATTATAATTCCAAAAGCAATTTTGATATTTCCACATGGAACTTCTCACAAGAATAGTAAATGACTCCCGCACTCGTGTGAGATCCAAAATTTGTGGAAATATCAAAAATATTTGTCGAAAGAACACTTCCCAACTCCCAAATAATAGTTATAGTAAGTCGCACTCAAGGGACTATTTGCTGCTCTAACTGTTACATGGTTCTTACATATCCCCTCGTGTCAGTTGTCACTAGTCTTTCTGTTCCAGGTCGAACTACCATTTGTACAAACAATAATCTCCTTTACATGATTATTCTTCATATATATATAGATATAGAATATCACTTAGAAGTACAATTTGTGCCTTAAACAGGAAATTTAATTTAGAATGCAAAAATCTGGCCTCCAATACCTTAACCCAACGTAGAAACTGAATTTATGGAGTCTAGGATCCATTGTGGCACCCAAGTATACACGGGTACTGGAAACCTCATTGAATAAAAATGCAAGGCCATATTAGTTAGGTAGTAAATAAGTGCCTTGGTCTATGAATGCTCAACAATGTATTGGACTAAGACTATTCACTTTGTACTCTATTTCTGTTTCATATGGGTGAGACAATGATTGAACTCAACTAAATAAAGTAAGTGCACGAATAATTTCAACCATAGATAATATATCTTCCATCCAAACTAGTGTGACCATCTTAGAAAAGCAGCAAAAAAAAAAAAAAAAAAGAAGTGATAACTAAAGAAAAATGTTTTGTTACATTAACTAGCAGTAGGGGTCTGTAAAGAAGAATATGATGCGCTTAAGTCATTTCTTGGTGAAAGTTCATATCTTTTCTCCTTTATACGAAGAGCGAAGTAGTTGTGCTGAAGTCCATATGCAATTTTGGGTGGAAGGCAGAAAAATCACATGGGTACCGAAATCACGCCGTACACAAATTTAAGGTCATAATAACTAGGTAATGAATCAAATGGATGTATATCCCTAGTTCCAAGCAAAATTTAAGTAGTACTCATAACTCAATAGAAGGTGTCATCGTGTTCCTCACCTAATTGAAATTAATGAACTATTTCTTCGTTACAGCCAGTAATGCACCACTACTATAACTACTTCCATTTTAGAATTTAGTTTCTAAGAAATGCAAAATTGTCAATATAAAAATGCCAGGAATTGATCAAGGCAATATCATACCAGACAACTGAACACCCCGGAGGCAACTAGAAATGTTGCCTTTCTGCAAAAGACCTGCAAGAAGCAAGAATATCTTAGCAATTGGTATGACTGGTAAATATACTTATGAATCTAGTTACTTAATTGTGAAAGATGCATACTGGATCAGCTTCTACTGGCCTTCCGAAAACAGGAGCTAATGCAACAATAAACTTCCTTCTAACTTCAATAGATAAAACTGCATCCCTAATCTGAAGAGAGAGATTCATCAAAGTCTTATAACATTATATTTTGATAAGCATGGCATTTGCTTAAAGGAGTTGTCACTTGTCACTTATAAGATTGGTGAGAAGTGCAAACTATAATTCTTTAGAATGTAACTAACCTGTGAGGCAAGCAAATCTTCCAAAGTGGGAAGATATTCGGCCATGCACCTTTGGAGGAGGAAGAAAACAATAATTAAGATTTGTCAATAACTTGTAGTGTTCCAACTTCCAAGAAAGGGAACTTAGGGGGGAATAGGGAACCACATGTTGTGTTATACAGAAGAATGTCCATAACTTACATCCCATCCAACCATGGTGGAAGCCTGAAATCTTCAGTGCAAAATAGAGCCTTCAGCTCAGAAGAAGAAACCAATTTTAAACGTGGGGCTGATGGGGTATTTGAAAATTTTCTTGCAACAGGAAATATCACCTGCATTCATTATGGAATCCACCTTAAAATGTCAGAAAATAGATATAAACAAAAAATTAAAAAGAAATAGAATGAAAATTGGTCTATGGTAGTAAGAAATTACAAAATAGAAAACAAATAATTATATCAGAGTGATTTCTTAAATTGGAGAATGAAATCAGGATTGCAAAGATGTTGGAGGAAAATAAATGTCTCTTGAGCTTTTGATTATCATACTGCAGTTATAGACAAAGAACTGACACAAGTTCAAGGAAATAAGATTGTCTCTCCATTCTCAAGCAGAAGATCCTTCACTTCCAGTCTTCACTAATGTAGAACAAACAAACTACAATCATTAAACTTGATCAAATAGACCCCTAACCTACTTACATTTTGCTTCACTAATTTCTGTATCCATAGATTCTTTCTAATATCATGGTGGCTTCCTCAAAATTCATGAAAAAGAGAAGGGGGGAAAAGAGGGAAGAAAGTGGAGTTGGCTTGTCCGTATATTCTCCTAGTATTTTCAAGTTATACTTCTTTTTGGTAGGTAGGTAGCAAAATTTTACCATTTGTATATAGTTCCATAGGCTGTGCTTGTGTGACACAAGTATACATTTGTTTCCCAACCAATATTATGTGAAGAAGTAACCTGTAAGTATATCTTCTGCTGATGTCGCCAAGTGGACCCAGCAACAACTTTGTTGATATCCATCTCCAGTAAAGGCACTGCAAATCTGACCTCTTCTGACTATGCAGAAAGCAAAGACATGTTATTGTTAAAAAGTATACTGATATATTGAATTAGTTCGTATAAGCTCTAAAGTTGATTGGAAAAATGAAAAGCATGTCCCTTGTTAAAGAGTTACCTTGTCTACGCCTGAGCTCACATACATCTCTATTCCCTGTAGCATGAGGTTGACGGTTTAGAGAGAAATATAAAAGCCAAGAAAAACATTAACACCAATTCAAGCATTAAAAGACTATAATATGACAGGAGTTAGAAAGAGATGGCAAGCTTAGATGAGAGAACTTATTAGGTGAGAAGGTATTGTCATGTTTGAAGGCGCGTTAGCGCTTTAGTTTGATTGCTCATTAGCTAGGCCGTTTTCAATAAGAAGCGGAGCTTGAAAAGAGAAGCGAGCCTGGCCTATTAAGTTTAAGTTTTTCAGGGTTGTTATATTGATTTTTTTTTTCTATTAGAGTTCAAGTTTGGAAGTTGATGTCCGAGCTCTAGGATGAACGAGGCACTGTCTTGCCCTCTTTCTCCTTTGTGAGAAAAACAAAGGAGTTCATCTTGTACGAATAAAGTGATTCCCTAACATCAAGCAATGGATTGCGCCACTTCTTTTGACATTATACTTTCTTTGAGAATGGGAGATCAAAGAGCTCAGAAGAATGCTCCAAAGGAAGGTGATAAGCTATGACCTAAAGAAGTCATTCACATAGAGTAGACCGCCCTATTGAAGTAAGTTAGAGATGTTTTGATTGATTATATTATTTTAGAAGAAAATCGACTGAGACGAAGAGAAGAGATAAAATCATAACTCATAAGATGGAAAAGCTACCAAAACAGACAAAATAACTGTAACCTTATCATAAGTTGAGAACATCGACTAAGAAAGGATGTTGCCATAAAAAGAAATTTTGGTCAATTATCCAAAATAAGCAAACACTAAATTAGTACCACTGCATACCCCCTATGTCCTCATACACCAATATATATATTAGAATCAGAAAGTTCATGTATTCTACCTCATAAGCTTTCTCAAGAAAGCAGGGCAATATTAAATGTCGCATTAAGAGAATAATGGATAAATACCAAAAGGATAATAGACTAATTCTTGTTCATAGCTATAACCAGAAGGACATTCAAATAAACCAAAATCCTCAGGTTGAAAAATAAATAGAAGATTTTCAACTTCTTTGATTGATGCCACACCTCATAAAATGACAAATAGTTGCTATAAGGACAAATGCTAACATATGATATTCTTAACTTCATAGCACTGTATTATCGGATAGACAGACAGGGAGGGCGAGTCTTTGGTCTTTCCATATTAAAACCATTAATGTGCTAGGCCTCACAATATCTTCCAATAAGCAGCAAAATGTCTTAATGAAGCATTGAAATACATGATTAGGAAAAATGGACAAAGCCATTTGTTTCACTTTTGCATTAAACACGTCTAGAACCAAGAAATCAGAAACTGAAACATAACAGAAATCAAGAAAGTTCTTGAATCACGAGTACTTGAAAGAGACTTGCAAGATCTGGCTCACCTCCAAGACACCATCTATTCTATTTCATCCAATACATTATTAGATGACCACATGTGGCAAAATTATATTTTAATGGCCAAGAAAATTATGATATGTCTACTTCCTATTTTTGTCTATCTTTTTTCGGAGGGTGTGAGCGTGGAGGGAGGGGAAAAGGGGTGTTACATGCATGTACCATCTCTTTCTGAACCTATTGAACCATAAAAGTCCCGAATCAATTATTTTACACTCGAAAAATCTCAAAACAGTCCAGATAACTTCAAATTAACACATGTAATCGTTTATATATTGGTGTAAGCTAGTTATATTCGTACAATGTGGAACAACTCTGTATTCCAGTTCCTTTAATCCTTAGTTCTAAGTAATGATATCTGTCAATGCCACTGTCCCTAGTAATAAAATGGGAGGCTGGGCTTCATGTCATTGCAATCATTCTCAATTACTTCAGATCACAACCCCCCCCCCCCCCCCCCCCCCCCAACACCCCAATTCATAAAAGTTCTACATAAAAGTGCACCTATTATATTTGCAAACTTACGTAAATCCTTCGCCGTAAAGTTAAGCATCAGCTTTTAAAATATTCATTCTTCTTTAATACAGTGCTCAGGTGGCAAGATATTCGTGTATATTATCAATGACATATCATCACTCATGATTAACAATTTTTATTACCATTATCCTACCTACAACAATCGCACTTATCACAATACTTAGAAGTTAAATTTCAGACATACATTGTGATAGTACAGCCCTTGATATATCATTAGAGCATTTCCATTTTTTACCAAATTCCACATTAAAGAATTCTAAGCAGTTACCTCTTTAGAAATAACAGTACTAGTTTCAAACTTCAGTCTATCATCATCAACTTCTCCAACACGCTTCTTCTGGTATGCCATATACGAATCCCTATAAAGTATATAAATCCAAGTTTTGTCCAAGTAGCTAAATTTTAGAAAGGATGAAATAATGGAATGAAACGCAGACAACCTAAACAGGATAATAATATAGTAAAACCTCACCTAAGTTCAAGAATGAGAGACAAAAGCCGAGTTGGGTCTTTGTAGTTCCAATCGGACAAACTGTTTTTTGTCAACTTTGAATTCCCTTCTACCCCCGCACCATGAAATGGATGAAAACTTTCATCATCAGGTCCAAATATTATATCAGGTGCAATCAATGGATACTGTGAATTGTATATCACGTCCCCTATATTTAAACAGTCAGATATTAATAAGGTCACTTATAACAAGAAAGAACTCTGAGAATGTGTGATGCAAATATACATGTAGATAAATTAAACAGGAATCATGCTGACAATAATATAGAGAGAACTGCGTTATTTTTAGTGTGTGTAACTATATTATTTAGAGAACAATATAGGTTCTTAAAAAATTTAAAATTTAACGCCAACGTGTTTGAGTTAATGAATATTGACATACAAAAAGCAATAATACTGACATTTAATATAGTCAAGGCAAAAAGGGATAGCTAAGGTGAAGCGATCAAGCAAACAAGGATTTCTGGAACCAGACCACATCTGCTCAACCTGGAAAAAAAAAATCAAATTATTGTACAAAATTTAGTTTTTTGAAACAAAACGTAGATATATTGACCCTTTTGAATTAGTTTACCACATAACTGACACATAAAAAAGTATTGAATCCCTAATTAGATATGAACGGAATAATCTATTCAATTAATTACCTTGATGGAGAAAGGGGAATGAGTGAGGAGGTAATTGAGCTGTGCGTTTATTAGAGGAGGTATACTATCGATAGCCATAAGTCAGTATTTTTCAGTTCAGGTACTCCTCCGGCCGCCTGCGTTGTTGTTTCGGGTCGCTTATCCGGCGATCTGTTCGTCAAGTGAAAATAAACTGTAAACGACTCCTGTCATCTGTCAGGGTAGAAGGAGTAATTATTCAGGCTTCGAGGGCAGGGGGAGGCTTAGGTGGTACTACCCCTATCGTATGCTGTTATTTTAATTTTCTATAGGTTCGTATATAAAATTTACATAGATCTCAAACACTACTTCAGAAGTGCTAGGGGGGGGGGGGGGGGGAATTTTATTAATAAATAAATATTTAAAATTTAGGAAAATTAAAATAATTCAATAATATTACTTGTGTTATTATTATTTATTTCTTTTGTGCAATATACATTACTATTTTATTAGTGTTTGGTAAATAAATATTGTACATGTGTTCTGTTTTAGTTTAAATTTTTTTAAAATACCTACAATTACACTTTTATATAAATTAATCAAATTAAAATGAGATGTTTTAAATTCAAATGAAAAATATAGCATTTGTATACATAGTAGATTGTGGTATTAGACTATTACTTAGGTGGGTTTGGTTGGTTAAAAAATAAAAATTATAAATTTAACACGAATGAAAATAGTTTATTTTAATGAAATAATTAAATATAATTTTTTTCATTATGTAGGAATAATTAAATACAATTTAAATAAAGAAACTGATAAATTTACGATACTTTTTGATATTTTCATATACATGACTCATATTTTTGCTTATGTGGAGGGGCATAATTGATTTAAATATGACCCATGCGTGTGAAATTATTAAAAATTATTGTAAATTTATCAGATTCTTTTAAATATAGCACAAGGACTCACAGGTCTCCCTCCCAGTAGTCATCGCGCACCGCCCAGGCCATTATGCCGGAAAAATTAGCCGAATCTAAACACACATATATAGAGAGAGTATCTCTGGGAGTTCTTCATTTAGATACTTATATCTGAGATTTTTAATTTTTTGAAATATATTTAATGACTTAACAGAGATTTTATGACGATTTGTATAAAATTGAGACTTCCCTGAGTAGATTATAAAAAAAATCAAGTTCAATGATATAA
This sequence comes from Hedera helix, assembly GCA_947179155.2. Lineage (NCBI taxonomy): Eukaryota > Viridiplantae > Streptophyta > Magnoliopsida > Apiales > Araliaceae > Hedera > Hedera helix. The sequence continues at coordinate 54,710,746 of OX359268.1, read as the reverse complement.
ATATAAATTATCTTAGTTTAGTGGGAAAAAATGTATTTAATCATCAAATTATAAATTTTAACATGCCACTGAATTATTTTTCTTATAGTTGGGCGAATACAAATTTATGGTTAGGCAATTATTGGTTTAAGCTCCATCCCAGGCCCCTGATCTGAATTGATTCCCTCACCTTTCAATAAGCATAAACGAGTTAAGTTTATTCGAATAGAGAACTATTAGGCCTCGACTTGTAAAATTGAATTATTAGTCGAATTTGATTTAAATACGAATTATATTTATAAAAAAAATTATTCAAATTTAATTTGACTCAAACTTTTATTACTCGAATTTAATTTGACTCGAATTTAATTATATTTAAACTACTCATAAACTTCGAATTCGAATCTCTACATAGTAACAACTTTTATAATACATATAATTATTAATTGAACTTATTATTTTACTTAAAAATGAGAAAATATAATTATAATTACAATTTATAAATATAAAATTAGAATTAGAATTACAAAAATAAAATAAAAAATAGCTAATTATTTTAATTATGTTTAATTGTGTATATATTATAAAAGAATGTATCGAATATTTATTCAAATATATATCAAATTATGATTAAGAATTCGAGTAGTTTAAATCTTAAATAAGTCAAATATAACTTTATTAAAATTTCACTCGTATTTTTATTTAAACTTTTTTTTATACTTAAATTTAAATCATATTATTATTAATAAATTCAAATTTCGCTCACATTTTTTTAGTCGAATTCGAATCTTATTAATAAATTCAAATTTCGTTCATATTTTTTGAGTCGAATTCGAATCCGGCCCTAAATATTTAGATTTACATCCTTACCTTTCAAGGGGGCAAAGTCGTCAATAGGCGACCAATAAAAACCCTAACAACTGCCTGGTTCCCTTTATATGGTCGTCGACTTCGTTTTGTATCTCACAATTGTTCAACAAGTTTTAGGCAGCTCTTTGTTCCGCTTTCTGACGGTTTTGTGCTTGTTGATTTTTCTTCCCTTCCGTTGATTTTGTAAAACCAAATGAGGAGATGGATTTTAAATTCTCACGACGGTCGTCTGATACACTTTTGTAGTGTCTGATGATTGATCCATACTGATGGTTTTATATTTACAAAACCCTTTTTTTTTTCTTTCCTGTAGTTTATTAGTGTGTGTGTGTGTTTGTATGTATATGTATATACATATAAACACACAGAAGCATGACATTTTTTGATTTTCAGAGCTTCGAGCAAACATAATGATGATAAATTATAAATATTCCGATTTTCATGAAGGAATATCAAACCTCCTACTCATTCTGAATATTTGCTCAGCACTAAGCATCTTTTATTACTTATCTTGTTGTCTCTTTTGTTGTTTCTGTACTTTTCATAATTTGAATTGAAGCATAGTTAGAAACGTTGAATTGAATTTTATCATGGAAGGAAAATGGAATTGGCACGATGAGGATGCAGATGTGATGAGGTTGAAAGATCTCTGAATTTACTACATTAGTCCTTTTCATTCTGAGTGCTAATTTAGATGTTAATTTTCTTACCATCACGAATCATGTTTATTTTTCAAAAAATATTTGGAATTTAATAATTAGTTGCTTTGAATAGTTCTGATAAACGGTCTATGATGGGTCTGAAGTTTGACTCTTTGGCAATTGATAAAATGCCTCTGGGATGAATCCAGCACCCTAAATCGATTTATTCCTTCTGTTGAATTCGGATAGATTATTTCTCAAAATTTACCTGAACGTCTTCAAAGGAAACATTATAATTCTATTGTCTTACAAGTATTAAATTGCTAACTTTGCTTTTACTTTAATCTATAATTATAAGTTGGGGCTGGGATCTTTTACCCAATCAAATTATGGTGCGAAGTCCAAACACACCCTTGATTCAGGAAAATAGGGCAAAATTTCCAGCGGCAAATTGGCTAAATTTAACATCACTTCTGATTGTTCAGCAACAAAGAAATCAACCCAGGAATTACAACACCGGGTAAATTACCTAGGAGCCGGCGTTAGGCTCCTGAAAACAATTTAGAATATCCACTCATGATTAATAACTTGATGAAAATGCAGTTTATGTTTGTAGGTATCATTTCCGCTCCAATGTCTTGAATTCATCATCTTACTTGGGAAGGATTTATTGATGAGATATTTGCTAGGTTTGGTCCTGAAACTAAAAGTACAGCAAACTGTTAAGTATAGGAAGAAATTTGAGGAATTAAGAGGTTGGGCATTGATCCCTAGGCTGGATTAGGAATTCTTTACTGACTGTTTTCTTGGGTGTTTGAAGGAGAAAATTCAACTGGGTATTTATTCAGGAATTACATCTCACAACCCTTAAAGATACAATAAAATTGGTTAGAGTTGAAGAGACTAAGTTGGAGGCACGACTAAGGATGTGTAAATTGATGAGTAAGCTTTATTCTTCTGGATACAGTCCTTTTTTCCAAACTACAAAATCTGGGGTTTGGGGTACTAAGACCATGGAGGAGGGTAAGGGAGCACTTGTTGCTACTGACAATGTGAAAGGAACATTTGCTGGGAATGAATCTGTGAGAACTCTACTCATTAAGGGGTTAACTAGGGAACAGATTAGTGAAAAAAGGGCCTTTGTTTTTCTTGTGATAAGCCTTGTACTTGTGCTCATGTTTGTAAGAACCCCAATTATTAATGATGGTGTCTGAAGAACAAGAACAAGGATTGACTAGTATACAGGAAACACGAGATTCGTCAAGCTATTCCTTGCCGAGATCCAGTGGTTGTGCCGAATAACACTTGGCCTCGTATTACTTTACATGCACTATCTGGACATAGTGCCAATAGTAAAATTAAGGTACAAGGGCAAATGAAGGGGAAACCGTTTAAGATCTTAATTGATACATGTATTACAAATAATTTCTTGGATGTGCAGGCTGCTGAAAGGTTAGGGGTGTCATTGGAGACCACTAGTCCTGTCCTGGTTTCTGTGATAGATGGGTTTAAAGTTCCTAGCAACCAGAGGTGTGAAAAGTATGAATGGACTGTATGTTACTGAGATGAGGATTTACCATAAGGTGTGGATGTTATTTTAGGAGTACAATGGTTGAAATAATTTAGCCTAATCACCCTTGACTTCGACAAGTTGCAGTTAAAGTTTCATGGAGGGACAATGGAATCATTTACACGGGCATAGTGATACAACTCCACCGACAAGCCATCTCATGGAGTTTGGAGAGTTTAAGAATTTGCTAGAAGAAGCTACTCACGGTTACTTTGGATACCTTTACGGGTTGCAGGTACAAGAACCAAAAGATAAAGGCACCATTCCTTGCCCAACTTTAGCAGACTTATTAGATAAATATGCTGGAGTATTTGAGGAACCTAAGGAGTTACCTCCTCATAGGGGCCATGATCATCATATTCCCCTCAATGAGGGTACTCAACCAATTAATCTCAGACCCTATAGGTAGGTGTAGAAAGAAGAAATTATTAATCAGGAGGGTGTTTCCACAGATCCTAACAAGATAAAGAGTAGTGTGGAATGACTTGAACCTATGAACATTAAGAGGGTTCCTTGACCTCATTGGCTACTATAACAAATTTGTAAGACACTATGGGATAATAAGTAAACCCCTTACAGATATTCTCTAAGAAAGATAGCTTCATATGGACTCCACAAGCTGAGCAAGCCTTTATACAGCTTAAAGAAGCTATGATTATGACACCAGTTCTGACATTACCTAATTTTCCAGTCCCTTTTGTGCATGTTATAATGGAATTGGTGCTGTGTTGATTCAAAGGGGACAACCCATTGCTTTCTTAAGCAAGGCTTTGGCACCTAAACACTTGGGGTTGTCCCCATATCAAAAAAAGAATTACTAGTAGTTGGGCATGTTGTTAGCAAATGGAGGCATTATGTCTTGGGCTCTAAGCTAATCATTAAGACTGATCATGAGAGTCCCAAGTACTTATTGGATCAAAGAGTAACCACTTCCAATCAACAAAAATGGATTAGTAGACTCATGGGGATTGACTATGATATCATGTACAAGAAAGGTAAGGATAATGTAGCAGCTGACTCTCTTTCTAGATGTTGTGAAGGTCAGGTCAATTTTCTGCAGTGTTTAGCCCTTACAGTGGTTACTCCTAATTGGATACAAGAATTGGTCGATTGATGGGCTAAAGATGCAGAATTACAATCCTTGATCGCTCAACTGACATTGGACCCTACCAGCTCTTCAGATTATATGTTTGAAAATGGAAGACTAAAACATGAAGGGAGGTTGGTGGTTGGGAATTTTCCTGAGCTTAAGCAAAAGTTGATGACATAATTTCACCATTCAGCTGTTGGGGGCTATTCAGGGATTCAGGCAACTTTTTCTAGGCTTAGTAAATTCTTTTTTTTGACAAATAATGAGGCAAGATGTTTTGAATTTTGATAAATATTGTGATATTTGTCAGCAAAGTAAGTATGAACATGTTAGTTATCCTGGCTTGTTGCAACCACTTTCTATACCCGAGGTTCATTGGAAGGATATCTCCATATATTTTGTGGAGGCCTTGCCCATTTCTAAGGGTTATTCAGTGGTGTTGGTAGTAGTAGATAGGTTGACTAAATATAGTCACTTCATGGCTCTCAAGCATCTTTTCTCAGCTCAAGATGTTTTGCTACTGTATTCTTGGATTTTGTTTATAAACTACATGACATTCAATTACAATTGTCTCATATAGGGACAAGGTTTTCCTTAGTAAATTTTGGCAGAGTTTGTTCAAGATGGTAGGGACTGAATTGCAAATGAGTACTGCCTATATCACCCTACGACAGATGGTCAAACTGAGAGGGTCAATCAATGTTTCGAAAATTATCTCGAGTGTATGACCAGTCGAAGGCCTCATCAGTGGTATCAATGGTTGAGCTTAGCTGAGCATTGGTACAACACTTCTTTTCACACCAGCCTTCAAATGATCCTATTTGCAGCTTTGTATAGACATGATCCTCCCCACTTTTTTCATCAATTTGGAAATATCTTGGATTCTGCTGCTAGGCAATTTTGTCACGACAGGAATTGGGTAATGCAGTTACTTAAACACAACCTTACTCAAGCTCAGGCTAGAATAAAGTTCTTTGCAGATAAACAGAGAACTAAAAAAAATTAAGCCTTGTAAACAATTCTCTTTGCATCAATTCAAGTATTGCAAACTTTCACCAAAATATTACGGGCCTTTAAATTTTTTAGAGAAAATTGGAAATGTAGCTTACAAGTTGGAAATGCCACCTACTGCCAAAGTGCATCTTGTGTTCCATGTCTTAATTCTTAAGAAGAAAATTGGGAATCATTGCCAGTCATCTTCTTCTGTAGTACCTCCTCTGGATGGTTATGGGCATTGTGGTGGGAACCCCTAACAGTTCTGGACAGGAGATTGGTCAAAAGGAATAATGCGCTTCAGTTCAAGTTCTGGTCCAATAGTCTAACACACTTCCTAGTGAAGCTACATGGGAAGACTGGGATAATCTGAAACTGAAATTTCCTTCTTTTAAACCTTGAGGACAAGGCTCCTTTAAGAGGGGGTGTGGAATGTCATGTATTAGTTAGTTAGAAGAAGGGTATAGTAATCTTTAGCTTAGCTTCAGTAAGGGCAGTTTAGTCAATTACTCATAACTGTCTAACTAACTCTAGCTGTTGGCAGTTAGAGTATAAATTTGTTGAGTTGTAACAGAATTAGTTGTTTGGAATGTGATTTTGTTCTTCTCTTCTCGATTCTTCTTTTTTCTCTCTATTGCCTCTCTCTCTCTCTCTCTCTCTCTTGTTTAGCAGAACTAATCTCCATTCCAAAAAACGAAATCCATTCATCCGCCAATCCTTTCTATGTGAAATTAGTCACGTATGAATTATAAATCATTTTTTTTGTTTTCATTTAGATATTTTACAGTTTTAGAGTGTTATTTTATAATTATACTTTGATTGTTGTCTGTATATTATCTCAATCTATATGCTTTAATTTATTCTTGATATCCAAAATTTGAATATATGTTATGTGGTCTTGTTGGATTATCATACTTATTTGATCTTAACTTGGGATCGTAACTAGATTCATGCATCTTTTTATAGGTTTTATTTTTATAAAAAGCTTAAATTACTCATGTACATGTACATGCATGCAGTTTCATCATTGACAATTAATATAACTTTAATTTGATTATTGTTATGCCTTAAAAGTTAAAATATTCAATCACCTTTCTTGGTAGTCCTAATTATCATTTTTCACATGTATTTTATATGTGTCTTTCCATTCACTCTCCCTTTTGACATGAAAATTTTTATTGTGTAAATGCTCACGTGTCTAAACACAAAAAAGAAAATAAATATACTGCTAATAGTAAAAAATAGCAATGAGGCATTACTATTAGTCAGTTATATAATGTAGAGAAGATAAAACAACCCACGCCATTAAACATTAACAATATTTAAACCAATGTCGTTAATTACACTTTAATTTATTTTTTTTATATATATATATATATATATATATATATATATAGAGAGAGAGAGAGAGAGAGAGAGAGAGAGAGAGAGAGAGAGATAATTGATATTTTCACAAGAAAAATTAACATTTTTATAAGACGCTTCTTACATAAATAATAAGTGGAGCTCATCTCATGTGAGTGAAACCCTATGAAAATATCAATTTCATATATATATAATATCATCACAAAATAATTATCCATATACGTATTAAGAAAAAGTCAAGATACTCGCAACAAATTTAAATGCATTTATTTGGGTAGAAAGTTGGCGAAAAAATTAAAATAAAAAAAACTAAATAATAAATAAATTAGTTATATCTTAAATACAAGTTGAGGACGATATTTTAGTAACTTGCTTAAAAGATCTAGTTGATGGATAACTCATCCACTTGCTAAAGGGAGGGTGAATTACACTCTCTGTTAATTTGGATAAAAAAGATAAAATTTGCGCTTTTTTCCAAATTATAGGTGATTAAATGGTGGTTTTTTAATCACAGGGGCTAATTTACAAAAGTATGAATATCACGAGTGTAAATTGCATTTTATCCTAAGTGAAAATATAAATCAGAAAAAGTTATTTGGTATGATTAAACGCTAGATCTCATCTTATTTCGTATATAAATAAATTATATCATATATAAATAAAGTTTTAAAATTCGTTATTAATAAGATTCAATATCTGAAACTTATTAAAGTTAGAATGGATTTATATGTATTAAAATTGAAGAAGTAATTTTTTGTTGTTTTTTACAGTACCATTTTACTGTAAAAATAAGTTTTGCTTCGACTTTTATAAAAGAAAAAAATAGTTAACAAATAATATTTTTTGCTATTAATTTTAAAAGGTAAAAAAAAAAAAAGGTAAAAACAATTACTAAAAGAACTCTAATTTTTTAAAAAAAAAGTATAAGAGAAATTATGATTTAGCTTTCCCTTCTGGCATTTGGGTGAATCTTAGTGCAAAATTGATTCTAAAATTGTTTTTTGGATTTCCATTGTTAATTTATTAGAATAACTAAGGCTCCATATTTGGTTGGCCGATTTAATTTTTGATTTATTATATTATTTCGTAAAATAATATGATTATATTGTATTAGAGATATATTATTATTATTATTTATGAGGTTTATATTTTTACTCATTAAATGTGAGAAATTTATTTAATATTACTGTGAGATATTATTAAGACTGACGCTATGATTCATTGTGTATTCGTCCTCCACAATGGGGGCATTTAAAACAAACACATAAACTCGGTGAATCTTTGGTATTTGATATGATCCAGTACTCCTTTTAAGTAACATTATAATGTAATAGTAGATATTATGTGATGACCATTTTACCCTACTTATAAACAAAATATTAAATTATGTTTGTATATGGATGTAATAAATAAAAAGATAAAACGGTGTAATTTAATTATGGATTAAATTTTAATTACATCAACAACATGACTAGATATATTAGGATATTTTTTTGTCATTCCAAATCATAGGATCATTGTTGATATTTTTTTCAACTCTAAGTAGAGATGATTTATTAAAAATTATAAAATAATAAATATTATAATTAGTAATCTTTTTTATATGATTTATAATATTTATTATTATATTAATCAAAATTAAAACAATTAATATCTTAAATTAACTTTAAAAAATTAATATAATATCTTAAAGAATCATATCCAGTTAGGAAACATTAATATAATAATCTTTGCTACAAAAGTCAAAAGGTTACAAGTTAACTAGAAACCAATCTGAAATTTAGTAATGCCGGCAGGCGCAATAGATTTTTCATTTTTACACTTATTTATGTTGAAACCAAGCCGGCAAGCCCCAAGGTGTGAATTTAAAGTAATTCATGCTCGAATCTTGTTATACATGATAATAAATTATATATATATATATATATATATATAAGAATTAAAAATAATTAAATATTAATTTATTTTATTGTATAAAATTTTATATATAAATTATAATTATATTTTATTATTAAATTTATTAACATATAAATCATTGTTCAATACTTTAAAGTTGTAAAGTGATTTTGATAGAACTTGGCGGGGAATGAGATGGTGCGCGTACGACACTGACTCAAGTATTCCGATCTCAAAAAACTTTAAAAAGGAGGACTTTTATTGCTCCATCTCTCACTTTCACTTTATTATATTATTACCGAAAACACTTTGTTATATTTAGTTTTACCTAAAGACCCTAAACTTGTTTAGTAGTAAGCTATTGAGCTGAATTTTTTTGACCTAGTTTTAATTATTTAGGTCACTTTTAATAACGAGCTTGATTCATACACCTTCTATTCAAAATATTAAATTAATTTAAAAATTAAAATTAATACGCTTCGTTTAATTTTTGAAAATAATAAAATTTACAATTAATTGTATATTGTAGATAATTTATAAATTTATACTAGCACTTTTTTAGTATTATATAATTTCGTAATAATTCTAAATTTGAAAAATATCTAAAGAATCCAAAATTGATGACATATTTTGGAAGGGATGAAGTAGAATAATTACCATTAATCAAAATTTATTCAAGTTAATATCCGCTCAAAATTAAGTATAATAAAAGTTGTATTAATGGTGTCCGCAAAGTTTTATGCGCTCCTGAAATCAAAACTAAGACTGTCAATTTGACTATTTGAATTCAATATACATTATTCCCTCCATTTTTTATTATTTATTTTTTTAAAAGTGAACGCACGTATTAAAAAAATAATTAATACTATTATATTTTTTAATTAAAAATAATTATAAATATCAATATTATCTTTGTATTAGAATAAGAAAGTGTTATTTATTAAATAAAAAATAATGAGAGAATCAAAATTATATTTAATATATGAGCTAAAATTAAAAACTAAACAATTAATATTTATTTGAAATTTTTAAATGATAAATATTAAAAAATAAAAATATTTCTCTAAAACTATATTTAAAAAAAGACGAAGGGAGCGTTTTGAATTTGAGAATTATAATGGAGTATAGTGTTTCATTTTATTATAACTATAAATTCATTATTTTTAGAATATATGGTCAACATATTTTTAATTTTCCGGGAATGATTTTTATAGTGCATACAGATTCCATGCATTACAAGGTAGGTTTACAATTTCCGCCATTTCAGTTTCACATTTAAAAATATTTAAATTAAATTAATAACACACCAACACACGTCATTGAAGTATTGGCCAATTGAGAAGGTACGTTAAATCGGGCGCCCTGCCTAATCTCTTTGACTAAATTTTATTTTAAAATTCAGTCTCTAAGTTTAGAAGTTTCTATATTTTACCTTATACATACTTTTAATACTATTTTATTTTATTCTCAAAATTAAAATTCTAATTCTTAACGCTTAGTTTACCTAAAATAGAGTAATTATTTAGTAGTTTTAAAATAAATTTATATAATATTCTATGTCAATAAAATAATTTCATTTCAATAAATTTATAACTATCAATAATAAAATATCATGTAATGTTATCCTAAAATTATTTAATAATTTTTCTTTTACAAGATTCCGAAGAAATCCTATTTAATTAAAGGATTTTCTTAATGTGTGCCCTTAGGGCACACATTAAACGTGAAAAATAATGTATAATATTATTTGTTTATATAGGCACACTGAATTTAATGTATAAAAAAATAATATACTAATGGACCTCATGTATTAAATTCAATACAACTATATAAAGAAATAATTTTTAACGGGTCTCATTTTTTATTTTTCATGTTTAGTGTGTGTCTTTAGGGTACACATTAAGCGACTCTTAATTAAAAAGTGACTAAAACAGTACTTTACCCTCTTCCTTTACTGGTCTATTAGATGATTTCCATCTCGCTAATGTGTTTGTCATCTGTCGTCTGTTTTCTTTTTGACTTGATGGCCAAAGTCAACATAAGAGTGCTATTTTATTTTATCATCCAAAGTGGCACAAGCTTCACGCCTTTATCTTTTATGGCTACGAGACCACCTTTATCCACCCCATTTTATATCTTCAATCAGTTCAGTGGTGATCGTACTTTATATTTTTAAGAGTAATTTTTTACGGGCTCATGCAAACTTCGGAGTTTTCATTTTCTTTTATTTTTGAATATTATTAGTTTTTAATTATTTTTATGATAGTTAAAAAAGATGGGATGATACGCTACTTGAAAAGTTGAACACGGTTTTGATTAATTAGCAATGAAGATCTCCTCCTTGTAGATTGCTTAGGTAACTATTTTTCCTTGTCTGAATTATGTGTTTTGTTCTTCATTTATTCTCCCAGTGATGGACGTATATATTTTGGGCCACATTGGTATTGCAACCTCTCTACCCTCTAGTAATAATACGTGTGTACGGACGAAGTTTTCTACATGAATATTAAAGAGCTATTCAATGTATTTATGAATTTTCTATATGAATTAAAGAGCTATATAATATTTATGTATAGCTTCTGATATTACCTAATATACCATTATAATATTAGAAATGATAATAATAATAATAATAATAATAAGATGTGTCATTTAGAAACAAAAAATGGAAAAGAAGTAGTTATTGCTAATATTAACATAATGTTAAAGGGAAAAGAATTAAGAAAAACATTAATACTATGTTTGGAATTAATGAAGAAACCAATAAAATAAAAATATATATTTAATTGTTGTTGTTGATGATGTATAACTAGCGTTATAAGATAATATAATTGTCATACACACACACACACACACACACACATATATATATATATATATATATATATTTAACATGATAAATTTTATTCCATTACTTATAAAAAATTAAAAAAAATAATCAACATAATTTATCTACTAAATACATTATTATTTTATTTTATTAATTCCATCGTTCCGATCAACCGCAACCTACGATAGAGCAGGAATACTCTCCCGGTCAAAAAGCCTACCCAGATAGGAGTAATAACGAGAATTTAATTACGTTTAAGAGGGAGACAAAGCAAGGGCAATACTGTAAAGTGGTAATTCCAAAGACTGACAGTGACATCATCAGACACCGAACGCTCGGGCGACTTCAATTTCCCCTCTACACCTTGCATTCAGACCGACCGACTTTCTAGCACAGGGACAAGATCCTATTAGAGAGAGAGAAAGTAGTAAAAACTAGAGAGAGAAAGAAAAGAAAAGAAAAGAAAACTAGAGATTTGCGATGCTCAATTAACGCGGCATTATTACCTTGTCATTCACTCAAATCTCCTTTACTTCTCTTTTTTTAATTCATTCATTCCAATTCCAATCAAACTCATCATCAATTTCATTCCGATTGCTCACAATTTTCTTAGTTTTATTTTTTATTTTAAATATTCTTCAATTCGTAATTTGTGCTCTGGATTCAGTTGAATAGTAGTTGTTTCGGAGCAAATCACAGCACAATGGGAGGGGTGTGCACCGGTGGGACGATGAAGCATCAACCTGAATTTCACGACAAGAATGATTCAGGGTTTTCCGGGAAGCTGAAATCTGTGAAGAGTTTTGGTAAGCAGAAGAAGAGGAAAGATGGTGAGGACGCTGATGATGATATGTATTCTTCTGATTCCTATCATCCCGATTTAGAGGTTTATGAAAAGAAGCGGACTCCTTGTACTTTCGATTCCGGTGAACTTCATTTCTCCGTTTATAGTCAATTGAAGCCCTCAACGCCTGATCGAATAGCTGCCACCAAGGTACTACTATAATTCTGGCTTATCTATTTTTAATTAGTTTGATTTGCAGTGAAAGTAAGTGATTAAAAGAACTGAAGATGGGTATGCTTCCTTGGCCATAATTTTGTTTTAGGACGAGTCTTGTTGTTGCTTGAACATCTGTGTATTGGCTTGAGTGAATATAAATTCGTTTGTAGTTGACAGATAAAGATTTTCTAATAGAGGAACAAAATAAGAATCTGACAGGGCCCTGAAAGCAATGACGTAGATTTTATATAAAATATTGTCATTGGTACTAAAACCTCATCTACTACAATTTTATCAATTGCACTCTCAATGAACTTTTCTGGAATAGCTACACACGAGTTCCTATATTGACTGGATGAATTGAAATGTGTTGAACCGGAACTTTGCAAGCCTAGTATAGAAGGAATGACTTACTCAAATGTACTAATATGAGAGATAGTAGAAGGGCAAAAGCATAAAGGAGATTGCAATCACAATTTGCAAAGAATGAGAGTTTGGATACTTCGAGGATGGATCATGATATGATAAAATGTGCAATAGCTGATCTGATATTTGTAGCAGATAGATTATGAGGCAGAGAAATTGTGTCAAATACTCAAATATATGAGCCTGAATGAAAATGACAGTGTTAAAGCTATTTGAGAGTGAGAGTGACATGCAATGCTTGATTTTATTGTTAATAAGATGGGATTGCATGAAGAAATATTAAAGAACAATGACAAGGACACGGGTCTTCTTGTCTTTAATCCACAATGAATGTGTTGCCTAACAACAGCTTGTAATATAATAAAAATTTGCAAAGCATTTTGAAGGTGAAAGCACCACATCAGGACATAATGTCTAAATTTTATATTATCCCTCAGCCTTAGAGGGTATGTGATTTATTTGTCACTAAAACCTATGCAGGAGCAGAAATCATATACAAACACTCCCCCCCCCCACCCCCCCCCCCCCAAAAAAAAATTGTTTTTTTCATCTAATGAGACAATCAAAGAATTATTTTTCCATATATTGGCTTACTAATCATCTGTAGATTCCAACTTAAATTTTTTTATTTTTTTTGCACATGGAAAATCTACTGCGGTGATAATATTTGGGCGAACATTGTTCATGCATTGTGGTAGGGACCTCATATGAGCTCATTTCTTGGTAAAGCTGGCATTGTGGGCTTGGAGAGGGTAGTGGATGTTCTGGACACATTAGGAAGCAGCATGACAAATTTGAATGCCGGAAGCGAATTTGTATCTAATTTGGCTTCAAGAGGGAATAAAATATCCATCCTGGCGTTTGAAGTCGCTAATACCATTGCCAAAGGTTCAAACTTGTTACAATCTATTTCTGAAGAAAATATCCAATTCCTTAAAAAGGAGATCTTGCACTCAGAAGGGGTACAGCTGTTGGTTTCTACAGATATGACAGAGTTGCTTAGAATTGCTGCTGCTGACAAAAGGTTAGCTACTTTTTGCAAAATGTAATCCAACTAAGCTTTGTGCCATTGACCCATGTTCCATCATGAAATAGTAATAGTCAGAGCCTTTGTCATTTTAAATTTGTGTTTGTAGGGAGGAAATTAATGTATTCTCTCGAGAAGTAATTAGGTTCGGAGATTTATGTAAAGACCCACAATGGCACAATCTGGGTCGTTACTTTGCAAGGTAAGTTGGATTTAGATTTATGATACTCACTTAATGGTATGTTCCGTGATTTGAATCTATCTTTATGAATGGCTGTAACATGTCAGATTGGATACAGACCCTGCAACCCAAAAGCAGCTTAGAGTAGAGGCAGAGATGACAATGCAAGAATTGACCACTCTGGCTCAGCATACTTCTGTAAGTTAGTATTTTCATCTCATTTTTTTTGAGGGGTTCCTAGCAATAAAATTAAGGGAGGGGATAGTGTTTCTCCTGCTTTGTGATTACAAAATTTGACAGCTGTGGCATATAGTTAAGAATTCAATTATCATGAACGCACTATTGTTATTAACACATAGTTTTATTTCATTTCATATATTAGACAGCATATGTGATTTATTGTAAAAATGTTTGTGAATTAGATGCATTCTGTATGTTTCTGATGATTCATTTTCCTTTAAACCATTGACATGCTTTCAAAAAACTAATTACAAGAGACAGAAAGTAGGGTTTGGCATAGTGGCTAGTGCCATATCACGGTAAAAATCTGTTTTAGGCCAATCAACTATAATACACTAACTTGCTAATATTCTGCAGGAATTATATCATGAGTTGCATGCCTTGGACAGATTTGAACAAGATTACCAAAGGAAGCTCGAGGAAGTGGAGTCTTTACATCTTCCTCGAAGAGGTTAGACACGGACATCTTTCTCCTTTTGTTCAAGTGCTTTAAATATAGTTTAATAGAAATTCTATTTGGAAGTGCAATTTGATCCAATAATTTAATTTATCATCTATATTCAGATTAGATTTTGATGACTTTGGGGTATAAGTTAACTGGGAAAGCCTATTCCTCTTCCTCTCTCCCTCGAGGATATGCTGTTTAAAGTATGATAATTTGGCTTCAGGTGTTTCCACCGGATGCTTTAAAATAAACCTCCCCCTCTCTATAGGATTACAGTTTAAACTTATGATGGTTTGGCTTCGGGTGTCTTCAACAAATGCGTTATGGCTATAGTTTATTTATTCCCAATTTTGTGATTGTGAAAATGTCTGATTTGTCTTTTTCATCTTTTTATATTCTCAAAGCAGTAACTAGTCCTATATCTGATGCATGTAATAACATTTAAATAAAATCTATTTTTCAACATCGTGTTGAGTGAGCACTTGCTTGCCTAAATAACATGGCAGTACTTTTTTTTCCATATTTTGCAATGTTGTATATACAACCTAAAATTTGATAAATAAGAAAGCGTAATCCATGCTGTCTGCTAGATGTGATGGAATAACATATAACGTGATCAATCTTGAAAATAATGTAGGAAAAATGAACTGAACATTGTTCAGGAATTGTGGAACACGGGAATCTGCCTCATTTTCCTAAATCTTATTTCTGCTTTATTTAGAGTAAATCATATAAATGCCATGCCACATAGTACCTTCTAAAGTAGACTTATATATAGTTGTAACTGAAAAAATGTCTCGGAGTGAGCGAGATGGTTTGTCAGTCATTCTAGCCTAAAATTCGTAGTCTTGCCTGCTTTCTAGCTAACATAATTCTGTATGTACAAATATTGTTGTTTGCTTTCACTACTTTTGTATCTGCTTCCTTAAGATAGATAATCTGGATTAACATTTCATTTTTTTGGCTCTGTAGGAGAGGGTCTCGTGATATTACATTCTGAGCTTAAGCATCAAAGAAAACTAGTGAGGAGCTTGAAAAAGAAATCTCTTTGGTCTAAAAGTTTGGAGGAGGTACATGGTTGAAAATCGTTTACGAATTCTGAAAAAGCTAAAGTCCAAATTTCTGGGACTTTTGATTGGACAATAGTTTAATTGATTCTTTTGTATTCTAACGTTGCAAAATTTGAATCAGATTATATTTCTGAAATTGACATTCTTTTCTGGTGTGGATGGTAGTGAACCAAGGATTTCAAATAGAATGTGAAACTGTTGTAGGCCATGAAGAAGCCTTTATCCTTCTCCAAGTTGTTGTAATATCAAAATCTAACTTTATCTTTTCCTGCTGCGTTTTTACCTATATAGGTTGTGGAGAAGCTTGTTGATATAGTCACCTTCATGCATCAAGACATCTTGGAAGCATTTGGAGATAATGGTACGAGCACCATATATAGTAGTAATCTGATTTCATAAAAAGATTGGATGTCCAAAAGTGTGAAATGTTTTCTTCATCGATTGTATGAACAAAAGAAATTCTAGAAGAGATAATATCAGAAATGTAACAAGGGGAACTCATATACTAGCGATGGTTGCGTAGTTGCTGTGAATCATGGGACTTTGTGTTATCTTGCATATTTGGTATAGGTAAAAAAGTCTACCCCCTCATTTTTTGTTGCGCTGTGATTCAGGTGTGGCGTCTACTGGGAAGAATCCTTCCAGCAAACCTGAAAGATTAGGTGTTACTGGTCTTGCTTTACATTATGCTCACATAATCACTCAAATAGATAACATTGTAAGTGCTAGTCGTCGTATTTTTTCTTTTGTGCAAGTTTTTCTGTGATTATAATTGATATTTAACTGAAATTTCTTGTGATACTAGGCATCCCGTCCTACCTCTCTCCCTCCTAATATGAGAGATGGATTGTATAATGGGCTGCCAGACAATATCAAGACATCATTACGTTCGCGGTTGCAGACATTTAATGCCAAGGAAGAAGTATGTACTCTCCACAAAGTTGCTTGTAACAGTTGCTTGCGTGGCCATCCTTGTACCACCATTTTTGATAAATTTTTGGTTCCTGTATCTTTTTGCTTCATGGGCTTTAATTGTTGCATCTTACTCCTTGTTTTTCATCAATTGCCTTGCCACTTTTCTGCAAATAATTTATTAAGTGCTTTGTATGGTCCTATTTCCAGCCGATTGTTCCTCAAATTAAAGCTGAAATGGAAAAGACTCTCCAGTGGCTTGTTCCAATTGCTGCGGACACTACCAAGTATGTAGAATGAGTCTTTGCCACTTCATTTTTTGTTTGGTTGTTTGCAGTAGTTCTACTACTGATATAAGCAGTTTTACTCTTGCACAAAAGCTTTGATTTTTCTTATTCTTGGTTTGAAATTGAACCAGGGCGCATCAAGGTTTTGGGTGGGTTGGAGAGTGGGCAAATACTGGGTCAGTGGACAACTCTGTTGTGTTCATCAGTGTATGGATTTACATGTGCACTATACAACCAGTGCGAGAACTAACAGTGTGTGCTCATTTTTGGCAGTATTGATTTTGGCAAGAAGACCGCTACTCACAATAGTGTGATTCGTCTCCAGACACTCTATCATGCAGATAAACAAAAGATGGACCGATACATCCTTGAACTGGTGATTTGCCTTCACCGTCTGATCAGCCTCATAAGATACAGAGAGAATGGATTCAGGGCTCTGCCAGGTCGATCTCCGACTGGCAAAGGATCGATTCCACACATTGAGATGCAGGGACTGTCATCATCATTAAATAATAACTGTAAAGTCCAAGACAACCAAATTTCTTGGGAGGATAGAAATTTATTAGAAGACGTGCTGAAACAGAGAAGATTGCTTCCTGGAAAAAGCAAAAGCCAAGAATTTGTGATGGGCAAGAGAGGGTCGACTAAAGTTTGGGCACTAAGTAGGAGCGTTGGGAGCTCTCCGAGGAGAGCGTTGGAGCACGGGTACTCAAAGTCCAGCATTTTGGATATATTGGATGGGATAGATCAACATTTTGGGCTATCATCAATCTAAGCATATTGTTCATTTTTTTTAATTAAATTTCTTCCTTCTTTACTCATTGTATATATCCTTATTTGCAGTGAAGTATTGTGTAATAGAGTAGAACTAGTAATTGTCCGTGCCCGAAGGCACGACATAATAAAAAAATTAAGTTAAAATTCAAAAAATAAAAATTATAAATATTATTATTATCGGTATTATTATTATTATTATTATTATTATTATTATAGTTATTATTATTACTATTCTCAGTATTATTATTATTATTATCCGTACTATTATTATTATTATCCGTATTATTATCGATATTATTTTTATTTTTATTAATTATTATTATTATTATTATTATTATTATTATCATTGATATTATTATTATTATAATAATAATAATTATTATTATTACTATTATTATTATTATTATTATTACTATTACTATTACTATTACTATTACTATTACTATTATTATTACTATTATTATTATTATTAGGTTTATTATTATTATTAATATAATTATAATTATTATAATAATAATAGTTATTATTATATAGTTTATTATTATCGATAGTATTATTATTATTATTATTATTATTATTATTATTATTATTATTATTATTATTATTATTGTTATTAGTATTATTATTATTATTATTACTATTATTATAATTATTATTGTTGTTGTTATTATTATTATTATTATTATTAATACTAATTAAAAATTAGATTAAAATTAGATTAAAATTTGAAATATAAAAATATTATTATTATCTGTATTATTATTAAGAAAATTATAAAATATAAATATTATTATTATCGGTATAATTATTATTATTATAATTGTTATTATAATAATCATTATTATTATTACTATTACTATTATTATTATCATTATCATTATAATTATAATTATAATTATAATTATTATAATTATAATTATTATTATTTTAATTATAATAATAATTATTATTACTATTATTATTATTATTATTATTATTATTATTATTATTATTACTACTACTACTATTATTATTAGTATTATTATTGTTATTAATATTAATATATTAATTATTATTATTAGTGTTATTATTATTAATATTATTACAATTATTATTTAGTATGAGTTTTGGGAGGAAATTTAGTATGAGTTATGGGGAAAAATTTAATATGAGTTTTGGGGGAAAACTTGGTTGAAATGAATCAATCTGGACCATTAAATTTGGGTAAATAAATCTGAGACGTTGTTGTACTTTGTCAAATTTAAGATTCAAAAATAGTTCTACTTTATTATATAGATTGTTATTGTTATTGTTATTATCATTATCATTATTATTATTGTTATTATTATTAACATAATAATAATAATAATTATTATAACAATTATTATTGTTGTTATTATCATTATTATTATTGTAATTATTATTATTTTCATTATTATTATTATTATCATTATCATTATTATTATTATTATTGTAATTATTTTTTTTTGTTATTATTATTATCATTATCATTATCATTATTGTTATTATTTTTTTTTGTTATTATTATTATTATTGTTGTTGTTATTATTATAACAATTATTATTATTATTATTATTATTATTATTATTATTATATTGTTATTATTATTATTATAATTATTATTATTGTTATTATCATCATCATCATCATCATTATTATGATTATTATTATTATTATTATTATTATTATTATTTTGAATTCAAATATAAATGAATGGGTGTGAAATGTAGTGTTGATTTGGACATAATTTATGTATGTGTGAGATGTTATTTTTATTTTGAATTTAAATTTGAATAAATAAGTGTGAAATTGAGTGTTGATTTGGGGGGAAATTATGTGCGGGAGATGAAATCTGAGCTATTAGATTAAAAATAAAAGATCTTAACCGTTATTGTGGTTTGTCAAATAAAAGATTCAAAATAGAATTTATTTTATTATATAAATTATTATTATTATTATTATGGATTTTATTATTATCATTATTATTATTGTATTATTATTATTATTATTATTATTATTATTATTATTATTGTTAGTATTATTATTATTATTACTACTATTACTATTATTATTATTAATATTATTATTATTATTATTAATATAATAATCGGCTGTTATATATAGATAACCAATACAAAACCGAAACAGTGAGCCATTATTAATATTATTATTATTATATATATAGAAAACCGTGTTGGATTACTTTCCAATTTCCATATTGGTAATCTTATATATATATCAAATATCAAAAGTGCTGCTTTAGCTTTATCAATATAATTTCTATATATATTACTACCCAATGCCGCAACAACTGATGATGTGATATATATAACAGGTTGTTTTTGGGCTGCTTTGGGACATGAGCCTAATTATATAATTCATATTTTTGGGAATGAGTTTTGGGGGGAAATATGATGAATAAGAATCAATCTGGACTATTAAATTTGGGTGAATAAATCTGAAGTGTTGTTGTGCTTTTTCAATTTAAGAATTTAAAAATGGTCCTATTTTATTATATAGATTATATGGGAATTTTGCCTACTGATAAATCACATTGAGAAGAGCTAGTAGCGTGATGACGTACCGTGGCAAAAAAGAAAAAGACGAATGAATTAATTTTGAGATATTTTCACATTAAGAAAAAGCTGGAATAGACACTTGTATGTCATGAGAACATGATTTTGCTCTTCAAGGTTGTTGTCTTTTACTTCGATAATTTTCCTATACAATTAGTAAATTTAATGCTCCTCCCTTTCCAAAATATAGAATTATATTTTATCAATTTCAAAATTATTATGAATTAATTTTGAGAAATCAATATTAAAATTAGTATGAATTAATTTTGAGAAATCTATATTAAAAATAGTACAAACTAATTTAATTTTAAACAATAAAATTACATTTTTAATTTTCAGATATTAAAATATTCACATAAAAAATTCTCTATGTAATACTACTCTAAATCTGCTCATCGTTTTCAAATGTTACAAGATTTCAGTCTCATTGGGATCATCAGATGGGTAAAGACGAGAGTACCCCATTGTCGTAACCAGGATTGGAGCGGACACTAATCTCGCATGTCTGAAGTACGAGTTTTGATCACTCACCATGGCTGCCTGAAGGATCATAGTTTCTCCACAACCCCAAATCCACTTTCTTAAACTAACCGGGCCATGGTATATCTTATCTTCTCTCCGATGTGGAACTATAGCTTCATTCTCATTCTCTTCGTCCTCAACTAGTAACTCCTACTCGTTCTTCTTTTCGGTGCGCCATTATAGTGCTAACGAGCCTTTCCAACTATATAAATGATATCAAAGCCAGTAACCAAATAATTGAAAATTTAAGCTGATGGAAAACTAATGAAAAAGAATCAGCCTTTGCCAACGGTAGCATTCCGAATTGTGTACTACCTACCAGCTCACGGTTGTTAACTGGAAAAAAAAAAGGGAGTGAACTTTCTTTCTAATTGTATAAATTTGAAATGTCATTTCCAGGAATATGTTTATGTGAAGTGAGTGACATTCTTTGGATAATACTTTGCTCCAACTATGGCGATAAATTTGTGTAAATTATAATGGCAAAACATATTAATATATATGATTAAATAAAATTATAAGAATACTTTACTTATTACACAGACTTTCAAAAGAGTTAATTAACACTTATTCTTATTTATGTAACGACAATAAAAAAGATGGTAACATTCACAAAATATATATATATATATATCATTTTGTTACTCGCACCGATTAGGCTTTGTCATTGACCGACTAACACATAAGAAAAACAAAACAAATCCAGACTAAGAAAGCTTGTCCGCCTCATTATGAGTCCCAAATTATACGGTTACACAGGAGTGGCTAGTAACCAGCCTAATCCCAAATTAAAAGAAGTTAATTGGTTTATTGGAAGGGAAGAAAAAGACGACAGGTAGACAATGAGTCATAGGAGATAAATTTGTATATATGGCAGTATCCCAAAAATTTGGAATTTCATAATTTGTTTGTTCCAAGTCAAGTTCTGGTCTTGTTATTAAACACGACTTTACAAAACATGAGTTGAGATTAAAATTTGTTATTCTTTATTTCACACTTTTATATATATATGGACAATATATATATATATATAGTTGTGTAATGCACAGTCGGTCATGACGACGATTTTTTTGGACAAACCGTCGTCATAGGTAACAGACCGTGCACTATATAATTATCATCATAACTAATCGTGCACTACACAGTTATGTACATATATTTCTCTCTCTATATATATGTATATATAATGTTTTTTATGGTGTTGATTATTTGTAATTGTAAGAGACTATAATAATAATATAAAAATAGCTTAATAACCAAAGGCTAAAAAAAACAGTCACCGTCAATTTATTACGGTAAGTATAAGTGTATAACATTTAAATATTATATTCATTTTAATTATTAAAAAATGGGACATGATATTAATATCCGTGTCATATCCTATTTCTTAATAATTAAAATATATATAATATTTAATTTTGTGTTCAGATGTAAATAGACTGTCCATTCATTACAAAACACTTGGACAACACTGTTTTAGTTTGACTAGTTTAATATCATTCCAAACACGGCCTTTACTTGGAGAGGAGAGAGAATCAATTAAGTAGCGGATAGTACGGTACGAAACCGCCACCGACGACGTTTTGCACCTCTGCTGAATCAGCATACAAACATAATACCAATACTAATCCAATCCAAATGGACAACGCAAAGAATCTCTTTCTTCTTCAACATCTTCTTATTCTTAAGCCAGCTCATCCCTCCAACACGCATAACAATAAATAGCCCCATAACATTATAGTTCTGTATCAACTAATCACAATCGTCAACAATTCAACAGCATTGGATCCAAAATCCACCATTTACGAATTTATAATTACAGATCAGAAAGATCATGGCGTCCGTTCTCTTTCCATCAATCCACTTAGGCTCTAAGTTTGTCATTAACGCTCCGCCGCCGAGATGTGTCAGATTCCGTTCATCACATCGCGTCTCTGCTGTTTCGTCCACCGTTGGGAGGAACAATAGTTCCCGCATTGGTCCATCGGCATCGCTATACGAAGTCCTTGGAATTCAGATGGGCGCTACGTATGACGAGATCAAAACTGCGTACCGGAGTTTAGCGCGAGTGTTGCATCCGGACGTAGGATCATCCAATGGACGGAATGAGTCGTCGGGAGAGGAGTTCATGAGGATCCAAGCAGCGTATTCGATTCTGTCTGATGCCGAGAAGCGAGCAGATTACGATCGCAAGATGTTCCGGACCGGTTCTCAGTTTCCAAAACCGGCGGCTTTCAGATTTACCGGCTCCTCGCGCCGGAGATGGGAGACTGATCAGTGTTGGTAGCTAAACCTGCAACTCTAATCCTTTCATTAATTAGCTGTATTTTTACTTGGTGCTTTAAAATATGCTTTAAAGCACCAAGTGGCTAATAAGCACAAATCAACGGGTTTTGCTAATACATTGTTCAAATCGAGTACATATACAGGATGTATAATTATTTATCTATACTCCAAATCCTATATTTCGGATCAATTTTATTATTGATAGAAATATATAAACTTCCCGGTTTGAATATATGGCCTGGAATTGCTACTTTGTGTGCAGAAGGTACGGTATTGTTTCACTTTCAAATATAGATACTACATAGTCCTGTCGTTTCAATATGGAAAAATGTTGTCCCTTCAAATGCTTAAAGAACTGATTATTTGAACTTTCTTTTATTCAAATTCAATAACTGTCAGTCAATTTTATCCCAAAAGTGATTGAGTGGAGTATTTAAAAGTAGTAATCTGACGAACAAGTGAAAATTCAGCTAATAATAGCTGAAAACAGCTAGATTTTCTTATAGGAAGTGTAGAGAAGAAAGAAGAAGAAAAATTATAGTACTATTAAATTATAAAATGTTCCTGAATTACATTATACAAAGTTATTTATAGGTTCCACCTCCGGGAGGAACAATTAGCTCCCGTATTACTCCATCCGCATCGTTATACCAAGTTCTCGAATTCAAATGGGCTCCGCTTATCACGAGATCAGAATTGCGTACCGGAGTTTAGCGCGAGTATTTACATCCGGATGTCGGATCATCCAATGGATGGAGTGAGTGGTCGGGAGAGGAGTTCGTAAGGATCCAAGAAGCGTATTTGACTCGAGAGAAGCGACCCGATTACGGTTGCAAAAATGCCCACACGCAAGATCGACCATCATCAAAAGATAAGCAACGAAGATTCAAAACATACGATTAATATAATACTATACTATGTCATTGCACGCACGCAAGGCGCGTGAAACTTAGATTGATTTAGGTAAAAAAAAAAGTATTTTCTTATATAAGTAGAAAGAATAAGTAAAATATTTTTATTATAGCATGTGAAAAAATCGAGTGATTAAAACTCTTTACTCTGACTTTATAAGATAGAAAAGATAAATGCGTTTAAAATTAAAACCTAATAATTTAAAATTTTGAGTTGAATTGAGTTTCAAACACTTAATTAGAGTCATGATTAAGGCTGTCAAACGGTTCGAGTTTGATTCATACCAACTCGACTAAAAATTCGATTCAAAATATAAACGAGTTAAATATGAGTAAAATTTATAATTTATCAAATTATTTGAATCTCTTTAAATTATAATTTTTTATTAATACTCGGATCATATTTGTTCTAAAAGTTCAAACTGTTCGAACTCGATTCGAGATCTTGTTCGACGCAATAGTTAAACGAGTCTCAATTAAAATTTATTTCATACTCGATAAATTTTATGAACTAAATATGAACAACTCAATATTCGATTCATTTACACCCTTAGCCATGATCCCATGGTTCCCTAACAAAATCTTAATCATACAAATTACATGCAGCTTATTGTTTCTAACTAATAAACTTTTAAAAAAAATTAAATTAAGTTCAAAACATAAATTGCTTAATTTGTAAGTGGATTATTCTTGTTAATAAAAACTACCACACCTTTATCCACTCAAGTATGCGCTAAAGCCCACCACTCACCACGCTAAGGAAAAGTCTAGGGACGAGTCTAGCGATCGAATTTTTTTTTAAATGATACTTAAATAATAAATTTAAAATTTTGAAATTAATTTATTTGCGGAATACAATAATTTAGATGTATATAAATAAATAGTATTATATAATCTGTAAATATTGTTTGTTTATATACATTTAAATCGTATACTTAAATTACTGTATGTTATAAAAAATTAAATTCTAAAAAATTAATTTTTTTTTAAAAATCATTTAAATAAATAAATAAATATAACCGATCGCTAGACCCCTTAAAAGAGTCCGCACGCTAAAGAAACTCGCTCCAAGCGGACAACTACAGACATGAGACAACCATATTCTGTAAACACAATCGAGAGCGCAGAGCAGCCGAGAGGAAGATAGAAGGGACTGAGAGAAAATAATGGCTCATATGGTGAGACCTCTAGTACAGAGGTCGAGATGGTATCGTCATTGTTGCTCTCGCGCAACATTCTATCATCTATTCAGTTCACCCTCATTACTCTCCCCCATCAACACACGTCAGCGTCTATTTATCACCGGAATTCCTTCCTCTCACGGAGTGTCCATTTCCGATCACGCGGTCTAAAGTTACCAGACGCTCTTGTAGCGTCGAATTTTCCAGATACCGATAGCGACTCGGATTTCAGTGTAAAGAAGAGCCGAAACGAGAAGAAACGCGAGGCTCGCCGCGCCGTTCGCTGGGCTATGGACCTAGCCGCATTCTCTCCCCTTCAAATTAAACGTATTTTGAGGTAATTTCTGTTAGGTATTTTCGCAAACACCTTTTGGCAAATTACGAATGCGAGTAATTTAATGCAAAGTTTGGAGTGAAATGTTCGATAATTATTTCAATTACTTTATGTGACTAGGGACTAGGGTGGCTTCCCTTGAAACGTAGATGTTCAATGCTCTCATGCTGGTGAAGGTGAACCTTACATTTGGGTTTTTAATTAGTAGATTATGTGGTTTTGTTTAATTTATAAATGTGGTTCTGCTTGGTGGACTATCAGCTTAAGGTGTTTGTTTGTTTGTCTCAGCGATTAGGCAGGGATGTCCGAGAAGGAAAGCGCAGGCAGTTCAATTATATAGGTATGCAACTGAAACATTGAGACTTGGACGCCTTTTAAATTTTATCACTCATTCAAAGTGAGAGCACTGGGAGGTTACAATGTTGTAGTATCTTAATTGGGAGTTAACCTGTAATTATCCTCCAAAACATTCAAAATAAAGTTGCAAGAGTTTATTCTAGTGTTAGTTTCCCTCATTATAAGGGTGATTGATTAGTGAGAGATACAAATGGAAGAACCTGATAACTCGTTTGGTGAAGTATTTGGAGTTATACAGGTTATCATTGTTATTTATATATAGGGTAGTTAGCATCTCACCTATTTAAACTGTAAGAATTCAAAGCTTGATTCTTGTTGGTTGAAACAATATTGATTCAAGTGTATTGAAAGAAAACTCAATCTGTTATTAGAAAGGAAGATACAAGGCGGTGTAGCCGTGTAGGCTATATAATCTTTGGTCTACCCATTATGCTAAATGTGCATCTTTCACTTTTGTGACTTTTATGATTAAAGTCCAATGCTTAGAAATTAGTGCTTGTTGAACTAACAGTGGTTTCAGGCATAGTGTTATAAAGCTCATACCCTTAAGGAAAATTCTCATTCTCTATGCATGATGGTGACTTTGCATGTTCTTCCCTTTATTTCTTGTTCAGTTAAAAATATCCATAACATGAGTTTCATAGGGTCAAATGCATTAAATAATTGTTACCTTTTGATCATATAAAATTATTTGTGTTTGTCATTATCTTTAACCTATAGTAGATTGAATATAAGGCTATTGCGTTTCTCATCATCTTATGGTCAGATGTAGTTACTTTTTCACTCTAGGTCCAAGGGAAATTCTGTTTTGGGGCTATCATTGAGTATCATCACATATGGCAAACATTAACTTGTTGTTTGCTGGTTGAACTTCCCTTGCAGAAGATCGGGCAGTATCCTGTGTGGTTTGAAATAATCAATCTTCACTACCTTGCCGTGTTTCGCATATTTAGCATTAGAAACATGCTTTGCACAACATGAATAGGATTTCTCTTGATTGACAGGTCCTTTAGACATTTGTCGTGTGATGATAAATAACTTCTTGGTGTCATTCTTGTTTGATGTGATTGATATACCTTTTCTTTGGTCCCTTTCATTAGACATTGACATGCCTTTTTGCTGAAGACCAAACTCTTCATTTTTTTAATAGGTAATTTGGCCAGTAGTATGGGGGTTGGAACAAGGAAAAGACCACGTCGAAACTACACTAAGTCTGAGTAGAAAGTTGTTTCTTCTATAAAAACTTTCATAAGATCACAAGGGTCCGTGAGTTTTTCTGAGGATAATAATATTTTTTAGTAGAATTTAAAAAATGTTGAGAGTGAGTGAGATTTTTTCAGCCCAAATTAGTTTGATTGCAGTGTTTCTTGGTCCATTAACTGGACAAATAGTTTTGTTGGGTTTTCTGCTATATTCAGGCATATGTACAAATCAGTAAATTAAGTTTTAAATGTTTAGTTCGTTATACATATCTAGTTTTGATTAAAGTCCAGTAAACAGGATATCTTGTGCTGTGAAACTATTAGAATTCCGGCAATTTCCTGGTATTTTTGATATGACATTTTGTGGCACAAGCTTTTAATGTGCAAGTGGACTTAATTTAGCATTGTAAGTTCATGTTAGGAAGGTTGCTACGGGAAGTGCAGCCAGAACTGATGGATAGATTAATTCAGGCCACAAAAGATGGGGACCAGAGTAAGTTTCAGGCTATATATGGTTCAGAAACAGGGTTCATTGACGATAATGCTGAGGAGACTGAAGAAACTGAATCTGACGATGAAGTGGAGGTACAACATAAAACTAATTGCTTCATTTTGCATTAGAATCTCTTTGAAATTGTGATTAATAAATGATATATTGTTATTGAGAAGTTCAATTTGATCTAATAGTAGGATTCCTTCTAGATATGAAGATCTATAGAATAGTTTTAAGAAAGAAAAAGAGAAAGAAAAAAAAAAGGAGAACAAAAAGGTGGAACACTCTTCTTATTAGTACATAAAGGTTGAACATCTTACTTGCCCTCTGATATGCAGATTTCACTCCTGCATTCCTATAAATGCCATGCCCCAGTTTTATTTCGCTCCTTAAAGCCTCTTCGTTTTACTTCCCCCAAGTAATTGTTGGCCTACCCTTCACTTTCTTGTATCTTCCTCCTGATACAAGACTTTAAATATGACCAAATCATCGGTAGATCTTCCTTCATCATTTTCTCAATTGGTGCTATCCAAATCTTTTTTTGAATATCCTCATTTCTAATCCTTTCCAACCTTTTCATGGCAACACATTGACCTTTACAGTTTCTTTTCAGCAATTAATTATGCACATGTTGCTTCTTGGTCATGTTTAGCAACATATAGCATTGCTGGCTCACAGTCATTATATAGACCTTAACCTTCAACTTGGGTGGAAATTTAAAGCAAATTATCCTTATTTAGAAATGAAAAGTTTGTCCAACGCTTACTTCTCTTGAAAATATTTTTACAGGGCTCTCCTGACTGCATTAATATGGCAACTAGATGGTTTGATGACCTGATAAATAAGGACGTGGACATTACCAATGAAGTTTTATTCTATGTGCAGTGTTGAGTTTGATCGTCAGGTGCGTTTGTTTACTTATGCTTAAGCTGTATATTCACAATGATACCACACATGCAAACACAGACAAAAGCACAAATGCGCACAATAAAGAATACACAATCATACATGATGAAGGCTATCAGGCATTCTTTAAAAACAAGAAATTGTGAAAATAAGGTATCATCTTTTGTATGCATTTTCAGATTTAGTTGTCAGTCTTGTGAAAGTGCTGTTGATTCGCAAGCAGTTGACATTGAACTAACTCAAGTGTCAAACACATGCACAGTCATACATTTACACATGCACAGATGCAGGGAAGCATGGTTTTAGTTGCATGCAGATTAAAATTTTAACTGTAGAAATCTCAAGTTCTGTACACTCTGTATATATTTGCATCCTTGTTGTGCAGTTAACAGGTGTATTTTCACTCAGTTACTGTATGCTTCTTGTCAGCTCACTGCATGCAGGATAAACTTTATAATTCACTAGACTGCTACATTTCATAGAGTTTAAAGCTTGTATAGCTGACTTTTTATATTGCAGTCAGTTTGAGCTTTAGCTTGGGCCATGTGCTGGCCACGATTAACTGGAGGTCATCCTTGCCTTTTGGATGTAGCCTGTAATGTGAAGTTGATGTAATTGTAAACTGACTCATATGGTGTAAAAGCAATTTATGCCACATCATAGGAAAACTTGGTAACAAAATGCAAGCAGCAAAACAATTGGTGTCTCGTCGGTTAATATAAATAATTTACTTTCTCTAGTTGGGATAAAACATAGTGATTGAGTGAGCAACATCACAATATTATTTAGGTCCTTTATTCCACATCGATAGTATGTGCACTTGTCCCAATAGTTCGCAGGCTAGATGTATGGTTGTAACAACTTGATATGACGAAAGGATGACATTAATACTCTTAGTGAATGATTAAGGAAAAGAGGCTTAGCTTGTGATGTACGCTTGTGAAGCCTGCCAAGCCTAGTTTTATAGCCTGATATCCGTCTATATAGAGAAGGTTCAGGATATACGAATCAATGAATGTAGTAAAATATACTTCAATTTTTTGAAAGGATACGGGTGCCAGTTTAGTCATGCAAGTCACCCAAAATTGTCTATCTTTACCATAAGGTCTGGATTTTGGAAGGCTAGACCATTACACATATTATTGTGTCTAAAACCCAAAGGAGCATAATCTTATTTGATTAGATAGCTGTGTGCTGTGCTGAATTCTCAAGTTGGGGCTTGTACTGTAGTGGTGCAGGGCATGACTTTTTTTTAACTTTTTTCTTTCATCTTTTGCTTTAACAATATCCTCTTAAAATTAAGTAGTTCATATATTTGTTTTCCTTGCATCCGTGTTCGTTAATAGATAACTGACGGCTGTTGCGGAATATTTCTCATGTCCCGTCACTATTCTTCACCCAATTCTTGTTGATTTATATGTTGATCAGGTACTGGCTTTAATAGAAACAGAGTTTATCTGGTTCAGATGTATCTGAATTTTGTCAAAAAGAACTGTTATCTGATTGTATTTTTGTTTTGAATTTTGTGAGTTTCATTGTTGATTGGAAACCTTACTTGATCCAGCCAATGTTGATAAATTGTTATTAAGAATCTCTATACTGAATTTGAAATAAGTGTAAGCCTCAATGATTATCTTCAGAGTCCTTTTACACTTGCTCACTTTTCTTACCTACATATAAGACAAATGGGTGTGGGGCCCCACCTCATTTCACCTTTAACCCAAATGATTGGGCAACACTCATTTGTTTTATATGAGGGCAAGAAAAGTGGGTAAGTCTAAAATTTTCCTCATCTTAATGGAACTTTTTAATCTCTCTCTTTTTTCTCTCCTCTCACCCTTTACGAAAAGGTGCTGTGTCCTAGTCGTAGAAATTTAACCATTTTAGTATTTCTAAATTATAGTCATATGATCATATATCTTAATAATTTGGCTATAATATCAGCTTGGTTGACACTCTAATTATTTATTTTTTGAGCTTATGAACTCCTTTCTTTTTTGTTGGGGGAGGAGGGGAAAGAGAAGAGGGGGAGGTTAGGGGGTAGAATATGAACTGCATTAATGCATCCTATTTTAGAACTGAATTGTGTAATTCACTGATTTGTTCATTTCCTTGTTAACTCTTCCTTAACAGGAATTGTGTAGACTTGTCGGAAAGTATACTCTCTGCAAGAGCATGAAGTCGCTTCAGAGGAAAATGCAGAAGAAGATAAAGCGCTTATGGCTGCTAAAAGGTCCCTCACTCGTTTCTTACGAGCCATTGCTAAGCAGTTGCCAATTGAATGAGCTCTCTGTTTTATATCATTTCTGCAATGAGGTATATTCCACATGAATATATAATAATGGAATTCTGGTTGTTTACGAAGTGACGCCTTGTTTTCATGGTTTTTTAATTATTGTGACGACACTACTGGCACTTTTCCTCCTTTCTTTTTAAGGCCTAACCTTTTGCTCCCCATGCATAACACCATTGTGTGAATTTTTGTCTTGCTAATAACATGGCGCCTCTCTTCCCCACAACCCCTTCAAGTTAAACAGAAAAAGATTGATCAAAAAATCTCTTGTCATAGAGTTATTTATTCATCTCCAGTAAGTTTGAATTATATTCCTTTTAGGATTTTCTAGGCCTTAGCTAAATATCTTCTAGGGCTAGACTAATTCCAGATTGCATTTGCACCACTTGAGATTTGCAGTTATCCCTTTTCCTGCAGTGAGTAATTTTTCCCAGGTCTTGTTTGGATTAGCCTTATTATCAAATTAAGCAGTTAAGAAATAGTTTTAGGAAGCCATCATCTTTGTCTTTCATGATATTCCTTTTTGTTGTTTAGCAGATTGTAAAGACCTGGTTCCTTGGAGAACCCTAACCTTGAGTGGGGTTTGGTTGGGCATGGAAAGAAATGTGCCGACTCAATTAGCTCATATTTATTGATGGTAATACATTTTTTATTTCATAAGACCTGTTGTATTTCTATGTGTAGATGCTGTGGTGGTGGTACGTATTACGTAATGAAAAAAATTATTTTGGAACCTGGCTTGGTTCCTTGGCCCCTTTAGTGTGGTCATGTTAATAGGAATCCATTCTCCATGTAGTGGGAAATTTGCTTGCCTTTTCTGATATGGTTACTTTCATTGAATCAGTTATATATTCTATTACCGTCTTTTTTTATTGAATTGCCCACTCCAACATGCACCACCCCAAGGCAGGATTTTGTCATATTGGTGATTTCATCAATCTTGTATATAGGCATTTGTCAACACTTGATGCATTGCTGATTTGGCTCATTGGTGTAGTTCTGTATTCACGATAATTTTTTATTGATCCTCGGAAGAGGGTGGGGTAAGGCTGTAAGTAACACTAGTGTAGATCATGTTGGCAATCATATACTATGTATTATGAACAATTGCATGACATGAGGACATTGAGATATATAAATTTTATTGCAAAATACAAAAAAAGCTTGCAGAAGTTCAATCTCTTATTACTTTAATGAAGTTTTTCAAATTTAGATTCCTTTTTGCCTCAGCCGATGTGATTAAGAAATGACTCGTGCACATCAATGTTAGTTCTGCATTATTGTCAATCCAGCAGCAGGAAGAATACAAATTGAATGACGCTGAGTTTGGAGTGCGGTTGATCATCTGATCGTTTTCTGCTTTGATAGTTTTAGCATCTGGCAAATCTACTGCATTATTGCAGGACGTCTAAGGTATGCTGAGACTAATACTTTAATGGCAGCCATCTTTCACATTTTATGCATGATTTAATTCCAATTTTGACATTGCAAAACAAAATCCATATGTTTGTGTCGGTGTTCTCCTGGATATTTGTTTATAGCAAGTCCATTTAGTCCTATTTTATGGAATTTCCTTTGTGAATTTTTGTCAATTACTACTTTCAAGTTTCACCAATAACAGTATTTCTTATGTCCATAATCTTCTTTCATCCCACCATTAGTTAAGCTAATGGGCCCAATTTTTCCCGAGTGTAAAGCCCACGTAGCCATGTTAAAGGTGACTATCATTTAAATCCCACGTAGACAACAATTATACTTATCAAGAACGTGACTATCCATTAAAAAGGCACTGTACTGTGGGTGTCATTTCATTTTTATGATAAAGGCAGCATGCTTTATGGAAAATCATACTAATATTCTTGAGGAACCCAAATAGCGAGTGAAAAATAATAGCAGGAAATTTCATTTTCTATACCAATTTAGCATCCTTAGTCCTAGCACACCATGTGATTTTGATTAAGTGTCACAAGGAATAGTCTATTTGTATAATATCTAGCAATATTTCGGTTTTCCACCAAAATACTGTTATGTATTTTGACTGCCTTCTGTTTTTGGTCCTAGCATTTAATTTTGCCCATCTAAAGTTGTTGCTGTTGTATTACGCAACTTCCGCGACATAAATATAAATGTCAAAACATATGATTTGTCTATTAAAATTGGCATATTTTATTTAATATATCATTTAATTTTAAATTTTATAAATTATTACATTAAATTAACTTAAAAATACTAATTGGACCATTCCATCAAATTAGATAGATGGAAGTTAATTTTTTCCTATGTGACTATTTAAAAAAAAATGACATGGATAATTTATAAAAATATAAAATAAAATTAAAATGAATTTCTAAAAATAAAATAAAATTGAAAAATAATAATATAAAATTCAAAACAAAATAAATTTTTTTTTAAAAAAAAAAAACTAAAATAAACTTGAAAAACACAGCAAAAATTTTTAAAAAAAACAATAATTTTTTAAAAAAACAAATTAAATTAAATTAAATCAAGTTTATTTTAATTTTTTTTTATTTTGCATTTTTTATTTTGTATTTTAAAATTTTTATCATTTTTAAAATTTTTTATTGTAATTTTAAATTTTACCAAGTGTTTTTCATAATTTATTTTATACTTACAAAAAAATGTTTTATATTTTCAAAATTTTATTATTTTGTTTTTAATTTTTTTATTGTAATTTTTCAAGTTCATTTTAATTTAATTTGTATTTTTTAAATTTTATTATTTTGTTTTTAATTTTTTGTTGCATTTTTTAAGTTTATTTTAATTTTAGTTGTTTTAAAAAAAAACTTTATTTTTTAATTTTATTTGAATGTTTTCAAGATTATTTTATAATTTTTATTTAAATTTGTTGTTGTAATTTCCAAGTTATTTTAATTTTATTTGATTTAAAATTTTATTATTTTGTTATGATTTTTATATTATAATTTTTCAAGTTTATTTTTATTTTGCATTTTATTTTATTTGAATTGTATTTTGTATTTTAAAAAATTTACCATTTTAAAATCTTTTTAATGTACTTTTCAATTTTATTAAGTCTTTTTAATCATTTAAAATTTAAATTTAAATTTATTTTATATTTTCAAATTTTTATTATTTTATTTTTTAATGTAATTTTTTGAGTTCATTTTAATTTAATTTGTATTTTTTAAAATTTATGATTTTGTTTTTAATTTTATATTATTATTTTTGAATTTTTGAATTTATTCAAGATTATTTTAATTTAATTTTTTTTTAAAAATAGTCACATAGTAAAAAAGGTATTTTTTATTTATTTAATTTGACGGAATAACTCTATTGATATTTTTTAATTAATTTGATATAATAATTTATAAAATTAAAAATTTAATAATATGTTAAATAAAACGTATTAAATTCAACAAATAAATCATATATTTTGCCAAATATAAATTGACCCCACATTAGCCAAATTGATTTTAAGTGGGAGTCAAAGGGATAGATATGCCCCGTAGGACGCCGACGCACTGATGACTGTACAATTCGCTGCTGTCTTTTGTACCCAACAAATATCGTCCTCTAGTCGGAACAACTCTTACATATCAGATAATTGGGTGCATGCAAGTATTCATGAACTACTACTAGTCTACTACTTTATTTGGGATTTTTTGGGTGGTGTGTAAATATTCCTTGTCAATTTTCTGCAGCCTCCCCTTCCATTGAATTTCAATCATTGGATCAGTTGATCGAATTGGAGAGAGTTAGATAAACTATTTCAATAAAAAATTTATTCGCGCGTTATTAAATTTTTTTAAGACTAGAGTGGTCGTAGATTTGAGCCTCTTGGGTAAGAAAAATTGTTCTATAATCTTGGGAATGGTTACATGGTACTTCAAGACTATTCACGTGATATTATTTCAGCATGTACAGTGAAAATGTTTATTCTATATATACTGAAATGATAATATATTAGTGACCTGAGGCATTACGTGACGGTGTACCATCGACTCTTCGAGTAGGGATTTTGGTGAACCATCCCCATCTTGTAGTTCGAACCACTTTGGGAGAGAAAAAAAAGAAGAAAAATAATAATACATGCATGTGTTGTGGTAGAACTTGAACTCAATACATAGCTCTAAGTCGTGTTACCTTTAATTCGAGTATCGGGAACATCAAGAGGAGAGCACTGAAGATGAAACTGATAGGTATTACTTTCTTCTGTATGCATATTACTAAACAATTGTAATAACGTATGCATTTCAAAATAAATTCATCCTTTTGTGTGCAAGAAACCATCAAATACACAATATTGAATTATTAGCAACCATGGCTGCTATTCAAGCTAGTTGCACATTGTCAATTTTGATTTATATGCTATAATTAATTAAGTTGAATAATCCCAGGTCGAAGCTTGGGTGGATGCCCAGTCAATTTACAGTTCTTTAAAGCGAAAATTCAAAGAATACACTTTCGCACAACAGAGATAGGAACTGTATTTGTTGACTGTATTCACCAAAATAAAAATAATAAAAAAAAAAAAAAAAATATATATATATATATAACTTGTGTTAAAATACATAATTATTCATAAGGGTCTATGTTTTGTTAAGAATAAGAATTGTAGTATAATGGAAGATAAAAGCATTTCAACTAATAATGGTTGGACTTGTCAACAGTCTGGATACTTACTAAAGCCAACTGCTAACCTAACTACATTTCATTGGCTGCAACATTGACGACGCTTTCATATATTTGGTGGTCATTTGGGGTGAAAAGTCAAACGGATGGGAGCTGCTGCCTGATTACAAGAAGCAACCTTATGAAAAATCCTAACCAACTAGATTTGAAAATAATAAAATGAAAATGAAAGAAAAACATGTCCTAAGAATTTCTGGATTTGTCAATGAAAAAGGTGGCGGCTAAGAGGACCTATGCCAATCAATATGGAAGCCGCCAGCTTTCTGCTCTCGAGTATTGACTTCAACTTTGGTAACATTTCCTTAAAAATTACTTTATTATATATATAGGATAGAGTAAGCATCACATACTCCATCTGTTTTACCATTGATTTTTTGGTCGCTGTATTATTATGGGTTAATTTGTATTTTGATTACTTAAATTTTTTTCGTTACATTTGTATTAACCGAATTAATAAAAATACTTCAAAATAATAATTTTATAATTTTTTGTCTAAAATGTTAACGGAAAAACTTACGCGACTAACGTTTGATAAATAGACACTAGATATTTTAAGAGGTGGCATGCATATATGGGTCACCTTTTAGATATATATAAAAGAAGGATAAATTAAAAATAAAAATAAAACTTACCTAGAAAAAGAATAAAATAAAAAGTACTTTTTTCACAATATTATAAGAATAAAAAGAGAAAATAATGGTACACAATAGTCACATATCTCAGCCACTCAATAATGGTCTGACTGTGAATTGATTTGGTGTTCGGAAGATTTTGGTACTTGAAAATAAATATGATTTTGGGGAGGGAGTTTTTAGATTCACATCTGTGATGTGATGATATACATAGAAAACCCTTAAACTCTTACCCGTTTCTCTTTACTCGAGAATTTGATATATATATATAATTTAAAATTATACTTCCTAAAGTTCCAAAACAGAATTTCATTTTTTAAATTGGAGTTCAATGCCAATTTTTTACCTAATTTTTATTTACATGAAATTGCAAATGTGTTTTCAGTTCTAATTCTTAAACTTGATATTGAGTTGACAAACATAGAGCTTTAAATTAACATAACAATTTGATGCAATTATTAAACTAAGTACACTACACTGTATACGGGTAACTATAAAAGAAATTATATACTCATAAAAGTTAATAAGTTAAATTCTATTTCAGAAACGAAAATAATAACTTTTGAATATATTTTTCGCATGTTTTAAATCCGTGCAGCCGCCTATAAAAGTGCAATAAACAATTCACCATTTGTATTATTAGGAGGAGGCATCGTGAATTTTGACTCTGTTGCAACCTGAACCGGGACAAAACCAATCCCAATCCCCAGCTCGATTAATAAACTAAGCCACACCATAAATACTTCCGCATATTCATTCTCTTCTTAAAGATAAAATGTCAATGTGAACCCCAAAACCAGGTTCAGGTTCGAGTTTAGACAATTTTATACGTTTCGTTTGGGATTCGACCTCAATTTGGTTCATATAGCTTTCACAATATCTATTCGCTACATCATTTCATCTGATTTCAGATCGGGACAAAAACCAGAATTTAAAGAATCCAATTTCGCCTCAGAATCTGGGACTAAGCTACGTGTAGAGTTTTGGGATCAATTGACTCTATTAAAAAAATATAATTATTTTATAATATAAGATAAATTTTAAAATTTTAAAATATAAATTGATCCTATTCAAATTTTATAATTTTGTTACTATACAAGGTCAAGTTAAAAAAGTCTATTATGGGTCAATATGTTGTATATATATCATATATTATTATTTATTATATTGTTATTATAATATAGTGTGTGTGTGTATGTGTGTATATTATATATGTGACCCAATAGTATAAAAGTACTAAAAAAATATTGGTTCTAGGACAGAGCTCCCAAACTCCCATCAAATTATTTATAACTTCAGAATAATTTTGACTACTCTAAAAATTAATTCTGACTTCGTCATTACTCGAAATTACTATCCAATTGTTACAATAACTCCACCACACATGGTTTTTCTGTTCTTTGTCGACAAACAAATTCTGGACCATTGTTTAGGGTCACCATCGTATTAAGCTTTTTAGTGTGTTGGCGTTGTAAGACCCCAATTTTTATTGAATAAAATTTTTTTTTTTTTTTATATTAATCTGAAATAGTAATGTGTTAATTTGATAAAAAATAAAGTTAATAATATTTTATGCAAATTATAGTGTGTCGGAAAATATTTGATTCGTACGACGGCGCTGAAATAATCAGCTATGGGTGAACCCCACAACGAAATATTGTCGGATATAGAAAATGACAGCATTAACCTTTTAAAATAAAAATGGTCAACGGTACTATCACTTTTAACTATTTAAATACCGAGTGATAAAAGAATAGTAGCATACGATATTTCATGATATTTTATAGTAGCACACGGTATTGCACAATATTTTATATTATTGAACTGATAAAGTGACCATTGCACAGTATTTCATCAATAAATATCATTACACAA
Source organism: Hedera helix (assembly GCA_947179155.2). Lineage (NCBI taxonomy): Eukaryota > Viridiplantae > Streptophyta > Magnoliopsida > Apiales > Araliaceae > Hedera > Hedera helix. The sequence continues at coordinate 54,672,908 of OX359268.1, read as the reverse complement.
TATTTTACATTATTAAATCAATAATTGTCATTGCACAATATTTTACATTATTGAGTCAATAATCGTCATAATGCACAGCATCTTGTATTGTTGGACCATTAATTATCACAGTAGTAATCACGGGTATTAAATGGTTAGACATACTCATTATTTGAATAAAACTGAATATTTAAATAATTGTGATATTAAGTCAATAAAATAATAATATAAAATATAGATAATATAATCTTTGAATGTGTCGTGTGAAGCTTAAAAATATGAAACGTGTGATGGATAATGTAGTTTAAAGTATGAATCATGTGATTTACTAATAGATGGTGTAAATTAAGTTAGTAAAATGTGTGAATCATGTAATTTGCTAATGGATTGTGTAAATTAAGTTAGATTAATGTGTTGAATCATGTGATTTGATAATAGATGGTGTAGATTAAGTTAGATTAAGGTGTGAATCATGTGATTAGGATGTGAATCATGTGATTAGTTAATGAATGGTGTATATTAAAGTGTGGAAAAAAAAAATGAATGATATAGATTAAAAATATGAAAGGTGTTTTTGGAATAGTTGGTTATGTAATGTCCTAGAATTTTCACATCTTTATTAATTTAATTTCCAACGAGTTATTTTTACGAGATTATTTAAATCTTTTTATGTGATTAATTAATTATGTGATTAAATAATTATGTAATTAATTACTAAAATTAATTAAAGGAGGTCATTAATATGTTATTAAATTAGTGAACAAACCCTAAAGTTTTAATATTAAAATAATTGATAAGTTTCATATTAATTAAATATTCAATTAAATTGAATATAATGAGTTAATTAAATATAATAAATTAATTAATATGATTATTAATTAATGTAAATAATGTGAAATATTAATAATAATATTTATTAGTCCATTTAGTAATTTAATACTTATGGGTTAAAATATTTAATTATTTATTCAATCTAATTATTTATTTAACCATGGATTGAATAATTAATGTGGAAATTATTAAATTAGTCCAACATGGGTCAATTAGTAGCCCAAGCGGGGAATAATAAAATTTGACAATTTAGTAGCCCAAACAATTTAATAGAAGCCCAATTGGTATTTTAAATTAAAGCTCAATGATTGACCCACTTGGAAAATACTTAATTTAACTATTATTATTTAAAAAAAAATGGAAAGTGACAATAAAATTGGGACATTATGAAGTCCATCAGCCGACCATTGCTAGGAATAAGAGAGAAAATTGATTTTTGTTTTATTTTAGTTTATTTTCTTATTTATTTAATTAAAGGATTGCTTGGATTGATTTTTTAAAGTACATAGACACCATGCTTCTTTTCACCTAATGTGGCTAACTTGTGTAAGTATCCAAGAGGTGCATGATGGGCTAAAATTATTAGATATATTATGTATCTATCAAAATTGCAAGTATACTTACAATTTTGGAGCTTAAGTGAGCCATTTCTTCTTCTTCCATTTTTCAAGCTAAAGAGCATTTGAGAGTGTAGAAAAATTATAGTTGAGAGCACAAATACCAAGAGAATGAGTTCTTGGTTCATGCCTTCAAACCTCATCACCTACTTTGGAAGAAAAAGAAAGATAGCCATTAAATCAAGGTAATGGTTATTCTAAATCTAAGTTTTATTTTTAAATTAAATAAATCATCATGTTTGTATAAACATGTTAATATAGTTATTAATGTGTAGTTGTAATACTTATGCCATGCTTGAGTTTAATATGTTTGATTTGTATTTTGGTATATTTATATGCTAAAATATGTATTTTGTAGACACCCAAATTTTGCAATTTTGTACTAACCCTGACAGGAGGGCAGAATCGTCATTTGACCCGACGAGCGAAAAGGAAGGTGGACCCCAACACGAAGTCACCCCAACGACTTATGGTTAAATCCGCCACAGCAGACAACGAGCATCAGGCAAGGCAAACGACTGATCCAGAAGAACCTGGTTGGATCACCAAAGACGACTAATGGCCACTACGCTTACGATGTTCGGAAGCCAAGCACAAAGAGCGATTTATACATCAGGTAACAGCCTTACGAAATAATACAGCAAAAAATGACGATTTAAGACCGCGTGACACAGAAATCGAGAAAAGGAAGCCAGACAGCCGCGGATGCATCTGCGGCCAACGACTTTCGGGGTTTCGCGCGGCTCGAGGGCGGCACACGGCAGCCGAGGATTCGGCGCGGACGGCCACAGCAGGCAGCCGCAGATGCATCTGCGGCGGCACACGGCAGCCGAGGATTCGGCGCGGACGGCCACAGCAGGCAGCCGCAGATGCATCGGCGGCTGGCCGCAGATGCATCTGCGGCTGCCTGCTGAACCACTATAGATCGCCATTTTCCACTCGAGAAGAAAAAAAGGAAGAAAGAAGAAAGAAAAATAGATTTTAGAGAGAGTGAGAGCGCGAGGAAGAGAGAGAGGAGCTCGGGTTTGGCTCAAATCAAGTGAAACTTCATGTTCTTTTACTAGATAGTCGAATACTCTTGTGGTTAGGCTCGATTCGTGAAATATAAAACTTCGTTTGGTCTATTACAAGGTGAAAAAGGGTGTTTCTTTTGATTTTTTTCTTGTTTATATTAATGTGATAATCTTGTGTTTTGGGTTTGTTTAGTATAGAATGTTGTTGTATTAATGATGATCCATGGATTAGGGATCGTTAGCGAGGGTTCCTTTGGAACATAATCTCCTCCTAACGCCCCGATGACATCCGTATGGTGATATGTCGCTCGTTGTGGTAATGAGTAGTTCGTAGTGTTGGGTTTGTGATATTTGAGTTATGTAATGTGATAGCAATGTCTAATATTGTTAGATTTGGCTTAGTTTTGGTTGTGTAGTAATTTGGTGATTGTGAGCCTAGGGAGGAGATCCTCGTGATCGAATCCCGATGATGGACGTTTTGGTATATGTAATCGCGGTATAGGGTCCCTTGCGGTATATTTGTAACATCGGGCCTTAACGCGATACCAAATCGTGATCGGGTTAAGGCCCCGTAATAATAAGAGTGAGATATGTGATTGTGTGTGTTTGGGGTTGTCTGGATGGCTCACATGCCCATGGGTAGCCCCGACACGTTTTGGGATGCTTGTTTTAATCTACGACACAAAAAATGGTTTTCTAAAAATAAGGCGAATAATGAAGATTTTATAAAAGTGATCAAATTAGGATATTAGATCCACGAGGTTTAAAAAGTAAAGGGTTTTGGCGGAATTTTGATCCTTGTTTGACGAGAGGCTATATTTGGTTTGAAATGTCATAAAAGATGTCTTCGAAAAAAATAAATAAACGTTTTCATTAAACTTTGTGCATAGGGTTAAAGAGTTCTAGAAGTTGCCTTCATTTTATTTATATTTACTGTTAGAGGGCAATGTATAGTCTCGATTCCTATTGGGCAAACGTTTAAAAATATTGTTTTCTAAAATGACATCTAATAAAAAACCCTCATCGTTTTCGAAATTAAAATCAATCTTTCTTATAAAAAGCGAAGCCTCGTCATTTGGGTCAAAAGACGTCTAAACGCTTTTCCGACAAAACACATTTTGCCATATAAAATCAAAGCAACTTTATGCAAAAGGACACCACAAACATCCATTTAGGCACACACACACACACGCACGCACACACACATTTTAAGATTTAAAAGGATAGAAAAAACATCGAGATTGCGGTAACCGTATTTCACGGAAGTCGGGGGGTGCCTAACACCTTCCCATCGCTTAAGCAAGCCCCCGAACTCTATGAATCTCGGTTTGCGGACCATTTGAATCGGAGTCACATATGAGCCAGCGATTACGAAAACAAAACTCGGATGAGTTGGTACATCCATTTCAAATATACCAATTGGCGACTCTGGTCAATTGGCTCATAAAGAAATCGATCTTTTAAAATCAAGTCTTGAAATATATGACCAAAAATATTTTCGTAAAACTTAGATTTGATGTTCTAATATTATAGAACATTAAATCATGATAAAAACAAAGTTTGAATCACTCAAATTGGAGTTATATACAAAAAGTTATGATTTATGGTAGTTTATGTGATGTAAAAATTTTTATAAAAAAATAATGATATTAAATCATGAAAAATTAATTTTTCATGTTATAAATTAATATAAGGTGATTGGTAATTTTTTTGGATTTTTATTGAAGAGTTAAAGATTTATTGAAGGTATAATTTTAATTAAAGTGTGTATAGCCGGAGCTGTTCACATTCTGTGAAAGAACAAAAAAAAAAATTAAAGGTTTCCGCGCAATGCGCGGACCACTGTGCACAGTCGGACGCGGAGACCAAAACGGCGTCGTTTAGCCTCCAAGAAATATTACGCCGCGCGTACGCGCGAAAGCCAACAGCAGTGACTCCAAAACGGCACCGGGGAAATTACATTTATGCCCATCCGTGTTTTTTTCGGCGAAATTACCATTTTGCCCTCGGATCAGTTTTCTGATTATTTACGAAACTGCCATCGGTCCGGTTTTTCAACTTAATTACGAAAATGCCATTCGGGTTAATTTTAATTAATTTAAATATTTAAAAATTAATTTAAAATTATAACAAAAATAATAATAATACAAAAATAATATTGGGGAGGATATTTTTCATTAAATTTAATATTTAAATATTTTAAATATTAATTTAGTTGGCTAATCATGATTAAGTTAAATAAATTTATTATTTATTATTTTAAATGTTAATAATAAATAAAGATGATAAATTAGCAATTATTATTTAATGCCTATTAAATAATACTTAAAGAGAGATAAAATTTATAAATTTATTATTTATTATTTAAATATTATTAAATAATAAATAAGGATAATTAAGTAATTAATTATTATTTAATTAGCATTAAATAACAATTAATGGAAATTAAGTTATTAGAGTAATAATTTATTATTTAATTTAAATAATAAATAAGAATGATTTGATTATTATTTAACCTTAAATAATAATTAAAATTAATTAAATAATTAATTATTATTTAATTGACATGAAATAATAATTAAAGAGGATTAAGATTAGTAAACTATTATTTAATTTCCTTAATTAAATAATAAGTAAGGTTAATTACTTGGTTAATTATTGGTTGATTAACATTAAATTAAATAAGGTTAAAACTAAGTTAATAATTATTTATTATTTAATTATAATTAAATAATAAGTAAGTACAATTTGTTATTATTTATTTTAAATAATAACTAGAGTTAATTAATTAATTTCTATTTAATCAATATTAAATAGTAATTAAAAAGAGATTGAGTTAATAAAATAAATTGAATTTAATTAAACAATTATAATAAGTTGTTTAAAGGTTTAATAAGTGTCCAACACTTAAGAAAAATATTTTCTAACTTATTAAATTTAACCTAATATGATTGAGGGTCTATAAGGTTAATAATATTGTTTTGACTAATGTAATTTATGTGCTAGTACTTATGTGGTAAATAAGTTCGTTATTAAGCGTATAGTTATGCAAATACGTCGTACTAATTATTAGACCGACTTTATTAATGTTAGGTCTTTCAAAGCAAGTTAGTTAAGGCTAGACAATTATTGTAGCTGAGCAAACAGGCAAGTTCTCTAACCCTACTCATTTATTGTTGAACAAGTTTCTATACTTGTATTTATTGTCAAAGCTTGAAGTGGTTTAATTATTTAAAATTATTCCACATCCATACTGTTTATAAAATCGCACTTAGTGCACTTGAAGCTTATTAGTTCTTGATTCATGAACTGTATTAAAAATGTCAAAAGCTAATAGTTCAGCTAGACATTTCGTTTATAAATTCAATACTTGAATACTTTTAAAAGCTTATCCAAACCATTGTTGGGTGCGGATTTCTTATATTAAGTCTGAGAATTGAACAACCCTAAATTAGGGGATTTTGTGTCGGGAAACCGACTTTGGGCGCCAGTGACTAAATGTAATGCATATACAGCGGGTTGAATAGGCTGATCCCCTTGAAAACCAAACAACTCAAAGGGTCAGAGGAAACTCTATTATACCCTAGTTAGTTCAGGGTCCTTAGTGACCACTCGGCATTTTAAGATTCAAATATTCTGTTTATTAAAATTTGAATCCTGTTTCATTCACAATTGTTATATGTATTGTTGAATCATTGATGATATTTCTCATTCATTCATGATATAATAAATCTATATGATTGTTCTAAACTTGCTGAGCAAACTAGTTGCTCATTCTTGCTATATCATGAACCATTTTTCAGATAATCCTGATTGCTCAAAGAAGGATAAGGGAAAAGGAAAAGTCAGAGCTTAAGTTAGCTTATGCATGCTAATTAGATCTTTAATTATGTATTTACGGTTGTTAAACCTTTTGTAATTCCTTGTGATAGGAACTGTTATTATGTTAAGGTTGATAGACCCTGGTATTGTAACCTTCTGAAGGGAACCAATATGTATTATTCCGCGATGTTTAAATGCAATGTATGTATTTAATTGTTAGTAATGTGTTGAATAGTGAGAACCAAACTCGAGGTTATGGAACCCGGATTTGAGGTCGTCACAGGTTAAGTTTTGGCTATAAATAAGGGGTTTAACATAAAGAATTTTTATATCTTTCATTTCACTTTTTAAATATTCTTAGTGTAAAATTTTTTTTTAGTGTGTTAAGATTATTTTAAGAATTGGTGAAGATCGATAAAAGTACGGGTATTATCCAAATAAGTTTTTTTTTTCTATAAAAGATATATAAGCACTCACACACATCACATGTTATTTACAACTCTTCCTTTAGAAAACTCTTATTTCAGAATATTTATTTTGAAAACTTTTTTTAGAAGATATTATTTTGAAATATTATTTACTTCTCCAAAAACTATTTTAAAGTATATTCCACTCTACTACACAAATTTATATTATCAAATTACTTTTAATTATTTCATACGAGTTAATATACACCATAAAATCTATATGTGGTAGTTACTAATTAAATATATATATATATATATATATATATATATATATATATATATATATATATATATATAGGTTAATCAACTCTATAGAAAATAATATTCAATCAAGTGTTAAGGTAAGGGATATTATTTTATTTTATCCTTTTAAACTTACTATAGTAAGTATTATTCGGTAAAATTTTAAAATAATTAATAGTTTGCGCCTCATCTAATATCTTTTGACATAAGCATTTCTATTAAATTTTCATCGTTATATTTGAACAGTGAACTATTGGACATTGATTTTTTGAATTATGAATATTTACTTGAACTGTGAAATTATGAACTGTTAAATATTTTTTTTACTGTAAACCTTAGAGTTGAACTTCTTCCTTGTGAATCTTAGACAATAATCTTGGACTTAACACCTTTTTCTCCACATCATGTTGATAATTTGGATATTATTTGACTATGGACAAAGTAAAAATTATAAATTTTTGATATATATTTTTTTTCCTATTATTCTCTTTTTTCTGTTTATCATTTATATCACTGTTATTTTTACTGATCATCAAGAATCAAGTTATTGTGAATATTTGTGGCTTGGGGTACAGATGATTAGATAAAGACGATATAATGGTGAAGTGTCTTTTAGGGCATGTGGTGAATATTTTTTTTTTACTTGAGGCACAAAAGAACTATTATTTGACGTGATCATGATTAGTGGTGTTTCAGCTAATAAAGGTTGATAATGATTTTTCTGAAAAAAAGAAGATAGTAAACATCATGATTTACATGATTCTCCTAATAATTGTTATTTCGTTGCAGTTGCTGATCTAAATTTTGTTTAAAAACTTAACTACAGTTGTTAATTTAAAATTTGTTGTTTATATTATTCTATCAAGAACTCAACTGTTGAAAGCTAATGATAATTTATTCATTATTATCTTAGTTATGATATTCTTTATTGGGTTATTTGAACTAACTCTTTCCTTTTTGTTCATTTGTTCAGGAAATGAGAGTGTAGTCAAGACTAGCGGAGAGAAAAAGATAATAGAGTGATGGTCCGAGATAGTTGTTATATTAGTATTTACCATATTGTAAAATAATGTGACAATAATAGTGAAGATTTAATTGTGTATTATTAAGTACTGTATTGTTGTACGTTGTACTGTATTGTAATAGTTATTATTTGTTTTTTGATGACTCAAGTTTGGGTGGTGTAGTTGAGATATTATTGGGTTTTCTTAACAACAATGATAACATACGAATTGGTGGTTTGGATCAAATCAAAAACCCTTTTATGGACTGAGCATGATTGGGCAAAGACAATACATGTATGGGCATGTTTTTTTGTGGGCAGTACCTTGGACAAGTGTTTGGCTTAGTTGAAATTTTTTATGGGCTAGATTGACAAAGTATGGTGGCATATGTTGGGTAAATTCATGGGTTAAGATAACAAGATATGGGCTAACTTAATGGGTTAATTTGGATGTTGGATTGAATGAGTCATATAGTATGGTTGGTGGCAGTTACGAGTAATTACTCCATTCAGACGACATCACACATATTGGGCTTGTCTTGAATTCGAATTTGACATGTGGGCATCAAACATATTTGTTGTGGGCAACTAGGCAATTTAATGTTTGAATTTGAATGCTTGATAGCTATTGACTGAAAATTCTTGATCAGTTGGAATGTCAAATGCATACCTATTTTGTAATATATTTATATGTATTATTAGGGATGTGAATGGTAGACAATGCGTATGAGTCTGATACGCCTCTAGTCAGTGTACCCTTATTATTGAGAATGTAATAAAAAAATTGGAACACTGTCTTGTAAATTTTGGATGTGTGTGTGTGCTCACGTGCGCGTAACTTATGTGTTGACTGTTTAATTACATACAAATGTGTGTGTGCATGTGTATGAATATTGCTGATTGGTTTGATAACAAATCAGTACATCACAGATAGAACAACTAACAAAAAAAAAATAGTGTCAAACATATACCTTGTGACAATAACTCAAAGATATCATCAATCTTTTTAAGCAAAAAACAACACTTTCAATTGTTGACAATATTGTAACAGTACATATATACTAATCTAAAACTAAATTTTGACTTAAAAAGATTAATCTGTCAAGCTCCTTTTGGAACCTCAATCATAAAAATCTTAAACTACCAAGCTCTTCTTTGTATTCTAACCATAATTTTTTGAGCTTAGCATATCGGTCACAATAAGTTTTAATGTTATATTTTAATTTAAGATTAAGGCCAAAATGAGAGATAAGAGACACTGAATATAATTAGATAAGATGTTTCATAAAAACAACGTTTTTTGTAGTTGTATATATAAAAAATACACTACCCCTTGTTACGTACGAAATGATATTTTATAAAACTTTAAAGTAGTATTATTTTGGAGGGTAACTCACGCACTAACATGAGGTATCTCACCTGCTCTTTAATATAAATTAATTTAAATATTTTTTTATAAGAGCTAGTATTTCACTTTTTTTTTATGTTATAAAAACTAAGGATTTAAATACTTACCATGATAGACATATTAAATATCCATAAATAGAAATTTATGGTACAATTTTCATACTTAATTATTCTCTTATTTTCACCTTATCAGATTGCTGTGAATTCAGTTAAAATACGTGGAAAAAAGCAGCCGTCTTTTACCAGACCAAAAACCGAAAACCGCTTATCTCTCTCTATATAAACCCCATCCTACCCTGTTTGTTGAGATTCTGACACATTACCATTATCTCTCTCTCTATTTCCCAAAGGAGGAAGAAGAAGAATTAAGCCACCAATTAATAATCCTTCACCTTCTTCTTCTTCTTCTTCTTCTTCTTCTTCTCCCTCCTACTTTCTTCCCCATTACTACAATTAATATTTAGCCCCAAACCAAATGGCAAAACTCTGCTTATCAATCTCTCTATTAGCTCTGCTTATTCCCCATCTACTAATTTCAGGTAAAAATAAAGTAATCCTCATTCTCTAGTTTTTTATATATTATTAATTGGATATTTTTTTCTGTTTCCAATCAACTTGTTTGATTTAATCTGTATTTTACATTTTATAGGAGTGATTTCATCTGCAACATTTACAATGGTTAACAAATGCGACCACACAGTATGGCCAGGCATTTTATCTAACGCCGGAATTACACCGCTTCCCACCACCGGTTTCGCCCTTCAAAAGGGCGAGTCCAAAACCATCAATGCACCGTCTTCCTGGGGTGGCCGCTTCTGGGGTAGGACCCACTGTGCAGAGGACTCCACCGGAAAATTCACCTGCATCACAGGCGATTGCGGCTCCGGGAAGCTTGAATGTGCCGGCGCTGGCGCTGCACCGCCCGCAACGCTGGTAGAATTCACGCTTGACGGTTTCGGTGGGATGGATTTCTTCGACGTTAGCTTGGTCGATGGGTATAATTTGCCGATGATGGTGGTGCCGCAAGGTGGGACGGGAGCTAATTGCTCAAACACGGGTTGCGTCGGGGACTTGAACGGCGCGTGCCCGTCGGAGCTGAAGGTGACTGGCGCCAACGGAGATGGGGTTGCGTGTAAGAGTGCGTGCGAGGCGTTTGGGCAGGCTCAGTATTGCTGCAGCGGTGCGTATGGCACACCGGACACGTGCACGCCGTCTTCGTATTCTAAGCTGTTCAAAACCGCGTGTCCGACAGCTTACAGTTACGCGTATGATGATAAGAGCAGTACTTTCACATGTGCCGGTGCCGATTACCTCATCACCTTCTGTCCAACGCCGACCAGCACCAGGTAAATTTACTCTTTTTAACTCTCGAACTATTCCTAAGAAGTAATATTTTAAAATTAAGATAACTTATTAAAAGTAATAAAGTAATAAAATTTATAAGAAGTAATATTTTTTATATAGTTTAAAATATTTATTATTAATTAAAGTTTTAAAAATATATGTTAATTTTAAATTTTTTTTAAATCAATAATAATCAAATAATAGGTAAACAACTGCGTGTAAAATGGTAACTATAATGCTGTATAGTTTGGACCATCTTTACTTTGGATAAAGTTCTCAACAAAAGTAGATTTTTTTTTAAATAGTCATACCGAGCTATTGTTTTTAAAATTGTTACTCATGTGCAATTCCTTGCAGACATGATTGGTCGTGGGAATTCCAATTGTGGTGTCCGAGAGGCGAGGACTATTACTTGTAGTATAGTTTTATGGTAGGAAAATACTAAAATCCGGAATGAACCGTTGAATGTCACTGACACCTAGCACTACGGTACTGCTAAATACTACTAGTACAGTACACCGATTTGGTTTTTTTTTTTTTTTTGGCTAAATTACTTATAAGTACGTTGCTGAACTTATAAGTAGCTCTCGAACTATTCCTAACACTTTATATATGTATATACTTATTTTCTGATTATAGTAATTGTGAGAAAGATATAGTAACTGTATTCAATTTAACTTGGTGTTTTTAAGATTAGCAATCGTTGTAATGGTCAAGTGTAATGATAATTAATGTAATTGCAGTCGAAAATCATCGGATGGGCAGCAGAGTCAAAACGAAAATCAAAATAGAGGGGCACAAAACTCACCGCAGATGGTATACGAAGGTTTGATGGATGTGAGTGGTTCATCGTCACCGTCGAGGTGCATGCACGTGTTTTGTCGGCCCCAGTCGGTTGCCGGTGCCGTCGCAATCTTGGCCGCCTTATGGCGGCTGTGTCAGCTCTTCTAACTTCATATTATTATCTACGCGTACTACTACGGTACTACAGTATCTTCCAAATTAAATCAAGTAGGAAAATCCCTTTGACTTTGTCGGATATTGGGTGTAATTTCGTGTGGGCCTTTTATTTTTGGTAATTTGAGCAGAATTTTAACAACTTTGACTTTGTGAAGATTGAATTCCAAGACTTCATATACCTAAAATTTTATCAGTAGTTATTTTACTACTGAGCTATGAAAAATTTCGTGTGGGCCTTTTGTCCATGTGAGTTCCACTTGACATGGCTCTGACTCACCCATACACAGAAGAAACAGTTAGCTTTATACATACATTAATACGTCACCAGCAGCAATATTCTATATGCCCGTTGAAGGATGCGACATCGTTGTGATAACGCACTAGTAGAGTTTTGTGGGGTTAGAACTAGTATTTTTTTTTTATTATTATTTGTTTTAAAGTTTTTATTAGATTTTTCTTTGTAGTAAAGATATGGGGAGCAGATTCATTTCTTTGGAGGTGGGAAATATTACTTATTAATGTATTTCATTAATTCTGTATAACGTACGTACCACCCACTTGGTTTGGTGCCCAGCAGCTATAGCATATAAGTGGAGTTTAAACTTGATTGTCATTCTTTCTTTTGTCCCCCCATGTTTGTGTAATTTTGCCTGTAAATGATGTGTTTCTTTTCTTTAATTCATAAATGGATGCATAGACCTATTTGTTTGTGTTTTTAATATAAAAATAAATAAATAATGGACTACTACTTTTTTTTTATAATAATATAAACAAACAAAGGAGTACCGTAAAAGCCGTGGATGGTGATATTTGCCATCTAATTTAGTAACAAACAGATGACCAAACACCACCAATACATATATTAATTAATCTTTTTTTTTTGGGGGATTGAACAAACCGTAATCACTATTTTTCGAGTTTATACATACGAAAGTAAACATATTCCACAATGTTTATACATTTAAGCTCTGTTTGTCTTAATTTTTTCATTCTTAATTTCTACTTCTACTTTTAAGAAGCTGTTTCTAATTCTGATTTGTTTTAAAAATTGTTAACTAGTGTTTGTTAAGCTGATTTTGCTTCTCCAAAAGCTGTGAAGAAGCGTTTGACAAATAAGTTCGGAAGTAAGTTTCTGGTAACAAAATTTTAATTAATATATTTATTTGTATATACAAAATATTAATATTAATTACAATAACAAAATAAAACATTAAGATATACAAATTTAATATTAATTTCAATATCAAAATAAAAGTTTAATGTATATGCATATATTTGACACTTCTTACTCTCTTTTAAAGTATAATATATAAGTAAAAAATACTTTGTTGCGTTTTTTTATGCAATTTATATATACAACTTTTTTCTTATTACTCGATGTGTACACCAACAAAAAATATTCGCAATTTCATTAAGAATTCAATTTAGAGATCAATTTCGTGATTTAAATGAAATTTTGTTGATAAAAATATGATATTAAAGGATAATGTATATAATTTTATTTATATTTTTTATTTGACTATTTATTTTTAAATACTTTGACCCCTCCCGACTTAAAATTCTAGTGCCGCCACCGGGTAATACAATATTTATCAAATAAGTTAGTAAATTTGTCATGCGTAGTTACTCATATGCAGTACAACAACAGTTTGAAATGTACAATCATTTTAACTAGTTTGTAGAAATAAATTGTAATGATATAAAAAATAATTTATTTAGACAAATTTATACGACTTTAATTTAATTACTTCACGTTTTTTTAAACAAAGCACTACATTGTTCGTTATAACAATGTATTGTTGTCGTCAATCACAAACTTTTGTTCTTCGTATGTAAAAATTATCTACATTTACATACTCTATTAATTCTTTTGATTTTAAAAATATTTAAAAAGTAGGCCACTATATAAAATAACTAAAACAAACAGTCGATTAATTAATAAAATACTCCAAATAGGTCCCATAAGTCTTGCTCACCACTGCACATAAGCCGGTCATCACATCCATACTATATATGTATAATTTAAGAATATCAACTTTTATTAGCTTACTGCCCCACGTAGGCTAAAGTATATTTTATAATACGAAAACAACAATTAATTAATTAATTTGCTCTTCTTCAATCTCGTAATCATTTGATTTATAGAAAGCAATCGCCAACCATAAGTAATTCTTTGAATTTAAAGCTTGCTAAAACTTCCAAGACCAAATGATGAAACATGCTCTCTTTGTTTCAAAGTTTTCAAATTAATTAGAGGTAAAATTTTAATTTTTTAAAGTTAATTTATAAAATTTTTTAAATTAAAATAAATTTAAATTTCAAAAATAATAAATATGATAATTAGTTTACAATTATTAGAGTTGCTTGTATTACTAAATAATTTGTATTGATTTAATTTTTTTATTTTTTTTAAATTAAATTTAAAATATTTAAATGTATCCTTAATTTTAAAACGAAACCAATAATATTTTGAAGATCAACTGCAACTAGCCAGCCTAACCCACCCAAACACCTTTGCGTACAAGAATTACATCCATCCATCATCACATGGCTACAATTGTTTATGATTTGTTTATTTAGTTGCGTACAACAAAAGCCGATAGGCTACTTTTGTATTATGAATTTTATAGCGTAATCACTTTGGGTATGAGTTTTATCGAAACTTTTATGGATTTTTTTTTTTAAATCCTATTAAAATTGTCATCTTGTTTTTTTTATGCTAAATGACTCGATCAACACTATATATATATATATATATATATATATATATATATATATATATATTATGATGCAAGAGAAGAGTTGACAGTTACTTTGAATAAACAAAAAAATAATTTTTTTCCTTTTTTCTTTTTATTTTTTAAAAGATAGGAATAGTCATTTCTTAAAATAAAAAAATATATATTTTCTCCCTCTCACTGTTTTATCAATTCTTATTTTCTCTTTAAAATTCTTTTATTAATTTAACATGCGTAGCGTGTGACATGATACTAAAACAAAAAGAGAGTTGACAGTTATTTTATGGGAACGAAAAAGTGAAACTTTTTATTTTTCCTTTTTACCGTTTAAAAGATAGGAACATTTACTTTTTAAAACTATTTTTTTTTTCTTTTCTCTCCTCGCCTTTTATCAATTTATATTTTCTCTTCAATATTCTCTTATTTATTTTACACATGTAATATATGGGAGGATACTAGCTAAATATGATCCTAGCTCAGTGCTCACATTTTAATTAGTGTTTAATTAATTAATTAATCATTGTTATTAGATAAGTAAGTTACACTTGAGCAATAATTATAAATAAAGAATTGCATGGAGAACAGTGAACACGGTTCCTAGCTAATTTAAGAATAGCGGGTAACCTATAAAAGTTGCCGACACTAACAGTGACATTTTAAGAAGAAAATATTCTAGTATATTTTTTGAGATATATTTATCTTTTTTCACAATATTTCAAAGTTAGATATACATTCGTATTCTAAAGCTATATTTATTTATAAAAATTATAATTTTAAAATTATATTTTTATGAATTATAATTTTAAGATTATTAAATTTATGATTAAATAATTATAATCACATATTTATTTTAAATGAGATTATTCATGACATAACTTAAAATAATCTCATGATAATTTGTTTTGTCTACTATTTAAAAAATTGGATAATAATTTTTAAAACAAATAAAGGATTTAAAATTATTAATTCAATCTCAAATGTTATCCTTACAAACAAATATGAACTAAAAATATAAACTGATATAATATTTTTAATTGAAAAAAATATATATATATACAGTTGTGTAATGCATAGTCGGTTATACACTGTACAACTGTGTACATACATATAGCTCTTTTTAATTTGTTATTATTTTCTTAATACCACTTATATCACCACACAACTATTAAATTCTTAACTAATATCAAGAAACATTTGAGAATATAAAATTATTTTTAAAAATAGTTATTTTAAAAATGTATTTTAATTTTTAATTTTTTTTCGTTCTTTTAAATTAACAATTTCTCCCAGTTAATTATTTTAAACAACATTGGCATTAAACAAAAAATAAATTTAACCAGTTTTCATGAGGGGTAAATATATATGGAACATTGATTCTAATCTCAGGACACAAAGGAAATGGTACCATCATTTTCGGGACTCACACAAGGACACTCAATCTTGGATGTGCCGGGTTGTGTATACAGAGAATGATTCATAGTTAAAATTAGATCGGAGTATTATTTTATTCAATTCAATTTTATCTGTTTATTACGAGATTCAATAGGGAAGAAACAAATATATCGCATAATTGTTATTAATACCGTATAACAATTGTGCGATATATTCCCTACAAAAAAAAAATTCATATTACCCCAAACATATGTTTATCAATTTATTTTTTTATAAAAAAATTTCTTAGCGTATAATAGGAGAAGAAAAAAATACTAAAACCAACTTTGAGGTATATACTAACTTTGAGATAATATCTCTCAGTGTGATTATGTCATCTAAATTTTTCTCAACATAAATTTATACTAGATTTCAAAACCAAATTAAAACTTTATTGGATTATCAAACTATGCTGGATTCTAAAGCCAAATTGGCTCAAGTTTTCTTCGCCGCAAATCAAAATAAAACTCTCATTGTCATTTCTTTTTCCATTCTCACGTGGGTGTGTGTGTGTGTTGCGTGTGTACGTGTGTTGCTTGTTTTAAAAGTGACCTGCAGGCTAGATGAAATTGTAGCATCAATTAGTCCGGCCCACATTCAATAATTTCTCTAACCAGGCTGAGAGAGAGGTTCTACCTTACCTTGCCTATCATGCTTCAATTTCAACTATCCTGCAGGTCACTTTTAAAACACGCAACACACGTACACAAGCAGGCTGATAGAGAGCTACCTTACCTTGCCTATCATGCTTCAATTTCATCTATCCTGCGGGTCACTTTTAAAACACGCAACACACGCACGCATATATATATTAAAATACAGTACACTTTAATCACAGTTTGTCGTGCGTTATGCTCACATTAACTCAAAATATGTAATATTATCCTATAATTTTCACACTATAAATAGAGACTAACATTTTAATTCCAAATCACACCATCTCTCATTTTTATAATTTTCTGTTGTACATTAAGATTAATTTTTTTTATTTCTCTATTATTATTGCTTATTCATTAAGTTGTTTTGCCTCACCCGTAAATTTAACTTTAAAATTGTGTTATTTGATTATATCTTAATATTGCAGCAATTCCAAATTAAAATTATCCAATAATTTGGTTTTTGAATTATTTTATTATCTAATTTTTGCAAATAACTCTGACACATAAATATATGATATTATCCAATAATTTGAATTTTTTATTTTTTATTTATAAATAATTTTCAGCCACAATAATATATAATATTATTTCATAATTGGGCTTTTGAACTTTATTTACAGATAATTTTGACGTATAAATATATATATTTTTTAATTCCGTACTCACAAAAAAATATATAATATTGTCCCATAAATATGTTGCACATACAAATCTAAACTTATATTAAATTGCAGCAATTCCAAAATTAATATTATCCAATAATTTAGTTTTTGAATTATTTTATTATCTACTTTTTGCAGATAACTGTGACACATAAATATATGATATTATTCAATAATTTAAATTTTTAATTTTTTTAAAAATAATTCTCAAGCAAAAAAATATGTAATAATATCTCATAATTGGGCTTTTGAACTATATTTACAATAAAAAATCACGTATAAATTTTTTTATTTTTTTTAAATTCCTTAATTATACAAAAAAATATAACATTATCCCACATAAATACAAATTTAAACTGATATTATATCCTAAAATTGCATCAATTTTAAATTGATATTATATATAATAATTATATCTCATAATTTCAGTTTAATATTATCTTAAATTAATAAGTGATTGATCTAAATAATTATTAATTATATATATATATTTTTAACAAAATAAATAATCCTGTATAATACGTGGAGTTGTATCTAATATATTTATATTTTGAGGATATATAGTGACATAAGTTATTATATGGATAGATCACTTCATGTTTTTTGCAATGTTGAAATATGAAGAGTAACCTTTACTTATGAAAAAAAATGTATACTATATGGTTTCACAAAAAATCTCTTTTGTCTTTTTCTTGTTTTATAAGGACCGTGTTCTTTTTATTAATAATAGTGTAAAATATCCAAGTATTTTCAAATTGGACGTCTTAGTATCATTACCATTTCACCATAACTTAACTAATAATTTATTATTTTAAAGAGTACTGTAAAATATATATATATATATATATATATATATATATATATATATATATATATATATACACTCTACAACAATTAGCTTGTTACGCAAATTTTTAACTTAGTTAATTGTGTATTCGTTATTTTCAATGAATTTGTAATTTGTTATGTTCACTTGGACTTAGTTGCATGTTCAATATCATTTGTTAGTTTTCATCTAGACCTTTTACGGTGTTGTTAATTTGTTTTGTACTTTGTCGACGGTGTATTCTATCTGAGTTGTAAATTTTACAACATATCCATTAGTAATATTCAAGTTCTTACTCAATTGTTTGTTTCTAGTAATTAATTTGCATGTATCTGTGTATGTGTGATACTGATATTTGTTAGACAAATAGATAGATCAATTTATTTGGTTTATAATTGTATTTATCATATTTGTTTGTTATCATAGTTTAACTGATATCGATCATTAAATCAATAAATTAAGATAACTTAACTGATAACAATTAACTTTGTATTTATAATTTAGCTTAACTCTGCCTATAAATTAACAAATAGGCCAACTAGAGTCATTTATCCTTAAAATTATTTGTCTAACATTGAAATCCTTAATCAAATGCAAAAAGATTAATATTATTTCACAGTGAGTTCAGAGAACTCTGGTACGCTTACACACAAAATTATTCAAACATAACAATACGGATTACATTTTATTTATTTATTTATTAGTTTTCAAGTTATAATTGGTTCAACATGCATGAAAAAGCTAAGTCTAGCTAGTCATTACACAAAATTTGAACAAAGATGGAATGAAATGGGATTTTTTTTCTTTTTATGGTGGCAAAAACTTTACTAAAAATATGTCAAATGTGGGTAAGGGTGTTCATCCATTACGGTTTTCTCTATTTTTTGGATAAGTCTGAATCGGCCGGTTCTGGATAAAAAGAATTGGTCCCATTTCAATACAAAAAAATCAACATATATCGATTTTTCAATACCGAGTTTTTATAATTCGGTATTTACCGAACTGTATTGGTTATACCTGTTTTTTATTTTATTATTATTAATAATAATAAATAATTAATAACAATAATAATAATAATAATAATTTTTGGTATTTATTTGGTAAAAATCTGTACCGAATCGGCTTACCAATTCGGTATACTGGTACTAAGATTTGACTAATTTTAATACCGATTCAATTTGTCCCGTTTAGGTACAAAAAAATCGGTATATACCGATTTTTTGGTATCGAGTTTTTATAGTTTCGTATTTACCGAACCGTATCGGTTATATAGATTTTTTATTTTTATTATTATTAATAAATAATAAATAATAATAATAATAATAATAATTTTCGGTATTTATTCGGTAAAAATCAGTACCAAACTGGCTTACCGATTCGGTATCGACCGGCTTACAGATTCGGTATCGATCCGGCTTACCAATTCAATATACGAGTACTAAGATTTGACTAATTTCAGTACCAATCCAATTTTGGTTGGTAAATACGGGTTGCACGCCTGTATGTAGGGCTGTCAACGGGGCGGGTCTTGACCCGGACCCGATCCGTTTATCCGGATTTGGATCCAGTTTTGAAACCCGATTGACCCGATAACTAAATGGATCAGATTCGGATTGATATAAATCCGACCCGATAATACTCCGATCCGATAACATATAATATATATATATATACATATATACATTTTTAAAATTTTTAATACATATATATACATTTTTAATTTTTTTAATACATTTTTAAATTTTTTAATACATATATATACATTTTTAATACATTTTAAATTTTTTGAATACATTTATTACATTTTAATATTAAACTTAATCGGATCGGATTATCGGATCGGGTTATCGGAGTATTATCGGATTCGGGTTCGGTCCTTAATATCGGAGATCCGTCGGGTTATCGGGTTTGATCCGAATCCGATAATTTCTTATCGATTCGGATCCGGATCACCCCCGATCCGATCCGCATCCGACCCGTTGACATCCCTACCTGTATGTGGGAGTTAAACCCCCGCGCCCTCTCACGAGCAGTGGCAGAACCAGGGGGGTCATATGACCCTGATATTCTAACGCCGTTCATGACTCTGCAATATGCAAATTTGAAATATGACTTCGCAAATTTGAAATATGACTTCTATTGGTATATCGTTTAATCGAGTTGACTTTGGTTTTACTAATTACGACTGCTATCGTTGAAAAAGTATTTTCTGCGATGAAAATTGTCAAGATTGACTTGTGTAATAAAATAGGAGACGAGTAGATGAATGACAGTCTGATAATTTATATTGAGAAGAATATTTTTTCAACAATGAAAAACGAACAAATTTTGAGACGTTTTCAAATTATGCAGACCTCGTAGGATATAGTTATCTCATCTTAGTAGTACAACTGAAAGAAATACTCGAAGCGTCAATAAATATTTTTTTTTTTTTTACTGATGTATTTTAACTCTCCTCTAAAAATATTCTGGTTCTGCCACTGCTCACGAGAAAAAAATTATTTAATGATCTTGAGATAATACTATGTAGTATCTTAAGTCAGTAAAATCTCTTTATTTAAGTACTATCTCACTATTATAAACCTATTAGAATAGACAAATTTTTTTAATTTAAAATACCATATGAATTTATCTCAAGATCACGTATGAAGAATCTCTCCGAGGGAAAGCTGGTATTTGAGTCTAGCGCCTTAAACCATTCGGCAATCCCGACTTCGATTCTCTCCTTCAATTTGTTTTTAATATAACTAACGTAATCATAACACATGGACTCCATCTAACCTTGAGTGTATATGCTTACACTATCTACGCATTTAAGTCGGTTAACTATCTACGCATTTAAGTCGGTTAATAGTAAAATAACGCTCAAAGTTTCTTGGTATGCAAGTTTCTATATATATTGTCGCCATTGGCAATGCAAAATGCAACTATGGAGCGCCTCATTGATATATGCTACCTTTCTTGTAAAAAAGAAAAACATTAATTCTTTATATCAAAAAATAAAAATAATATTAATAAAAGAGAGAAATATTCTTCTCAAAGCAAAGGGGACATTTTTTTTATATAATAAAATTTACGAGTAACATGATCATCTGGGCACATAGTTATAATAATTATCAAATCTAATATCAAAGTAATTACAATTACGACGTACTCTCTTTGTTTCAAATTGTAAGATTAATATTAATTTTTTTAAAATTAATTTAATATATTTTTTAATTTAAAATTAACATGATTCATTTAAATTTTATAATCAGTAGTACTTTTTAGATAATTTATGACGGATCATCCAATAATTTTTTATCCATATTTTCAGGTCAAAGAATATTTATGATAATAATCAAGGTTTATAACACACTGGATTACGTAATTAAAGATCCGAATAACATGGACCAACTCAAGTTGGGCTGATGTTCTCACCGCCCCACGAGCTCAGATTGCCATATCAAATTTGAAAAGCGTACATTAAACATGGACATCAGTCAAACACGGACCGCAATGCTCTCTCTCTATATAAATATATTCTTCACATGTTAAATGCAACGATTGTCTCCACACTTTAGTTGACACTTGTTTTTGTCTTAACTTGGACCGCCACTAAAGAAAGTCATAAAGAATCCTGTTTGAGTTTTAAAAAAAATAAATTTGGTGATTTTTTTTTTTGAAAAATATTATCGAAGTCTAGGTTTAACCTTTGATATACATGCTTAATAGGAATTCAACAAATCAAAGGAGGAATACATGCTTGATGATTGTGATTTAATGTTGCTTTTGATTCTTGTTTTTGTTTTTGTTTTTAATTTTGATGTTGTTTACTCATTCTTATATTACTCTTGGTTATTATTAGATAGAAATGTTTGATAATATCGCTTGGCTGGAGTTTATCTTTTTATATTATAATTTTTTTTTGTGTAATTTTTTTTGTTTTTTCTGACAAATTGTGTAATTTATTTAATTAGTGTTAATTGTATAAATTTTTTAGTTTATGTTAATTGTGCAATTTTTAATTATGAAATTTCTTAGTTTAATTTCTTTTTTGCCCTTTTATCCGATACATTAAAAATATGTTTTCATTTTACACATAAGCACGCATTTGCCATATCACGATGTTACATCATTAGTTTATGATGTGGCATAATCAATTGAATATAGGTGAAAACAATTAATAATTTAATAATTTAATCGAAAAAATTAAAAGAACGATGAATAAAAACAGACGAATAGTTTAGGATCGTTATTTATATTTAAGTCTACTGTGCCATAAAAATAAAAAGAGAGAGTATATTGTTTTAGCTTTCTGGTAAATTGACGAAACCTTAGAATCCCAGCAAAAAATCAAACGCATAACCAAAAACATAAATCTTCTCCATATCTGATTAATTTAAGTTTGCTTTGTTGCTAGAGAATCAGATCTTCTTTTAGCGGCCTTTTTGTTTATTCATGGCCCTCCATTTTAGTTAGTGGTCTTTTTGTTTATTCATGGGTGGTTGCTATTAAAATTCTAGTAGGCGCAGAAGTTGTGCTTAAGCTAAATTAACGAATCTCCTGTGTGATGTGCCGCCAATCAATAGTTGCAATGCTAATGTGCTGATTTGAGCAATAAATTAACGACTCTCCTGTGTGATGTGCCAATAGTTGCAATGCTAATGTGTTGATTTGAGCAATAAAAGCAAGCATAATTTTTTAGATCTTCCTACTGTGGAATCATCCTATATCTTTATTTAGTGTGAATATTGACCATTATTAACTGCACAAAAAAACGAGAGGCGCAAAGGCCTGTTATTTGTACAATAGCTTTGGCCATGTTTCGATGTATTACACTAATGACAACACTAGGAAGCAACTGACTAGTCCAGGGCCCTGCAGCAGCAACCAAAGTTCAATTGATATCAGCATTTCAATACCAACGAAAACAAGCAAAAATGGAACAAACATGATGAGGCAAACACCGCTTAGCTTTCCGTAAGAAACACATTCAGTTACAGCTTCTAACAAACAACAAATAAGGACAGCAACTTATGTTTACATTAATCTGACTTGACCCTTCCTTTCCTAGAACCTCCTCACAGTATGCAACTTCTTGGGGTACTCTTACATAACAAGAGACAGGACTAAATAAAATTCGTCTTGCATAAATTAAGAAAAAGAAAAAAGGGGCTCACTGTTTTAGCAGTCTACAACTCATCCTTGACGTCTGTATCTTCCTCTTTAGCAGAACCAGACGCTTCATTCATGCTAGATTCCGTCTCAGTCTCTTCAACGTCATCTTCCTCCTCGGCTGCAGCATCAGGGCTGATGTTTAGACTCTTCTTCACTTGGCCATATACACGGGATGCAAAATCCTTGGGGTCACTGAGAACGAAGCCGCTCTCCATCAGCGCTGTTTGGTACATGAGCTCTGCTGTATGCTTTACACTTGCGTCCTGAAGAGAAAGTATACAATTTCAGACGCAACATATAACAATTGAATGAAATCAATAAACATTGTTCGAGCATTTATTGATCTAAGATAGGAATGAAGTCATTGTAAGTAACAATGACGGACACTTTACTGAAATTTGAATTATTTATCAAAGAGGTACCTCAGGGTCCTTCACAACTCTCTCCTGTAGCTCCTTGATGATTGGGTGCCTTGGGTTAATTTCGAGAACCCTTTTCCCACGCATGTATGCCTGTTTGCTAGCATCAGATAGAGTCTGGGACTGCATGATCCTCTCCATGTTTGAACTCCAGCCATACTTAGATGTCACAACTACACATGGACTGTCGGCCAGACGGTTGCTTATCTTCACGTCATCAACATTCTCGCCAGCAAGAATACCCTTCCACCATTTGGTCAAATCCTTGAAGGACTCCTTAAGTTCTTTGCCTTTCGAATCCTTCCCAAGTTTTAGACCCTCCTTGGACACATTTTGGAACTTCTTATCTTCATAATCCATCAGGTACTGCATGAGGTATTCATCCACAGGATCTGTAAAGAGAATAACCTACAAGAATATGATTCACGGATGAGAAATGAATGGCAGACAAGGATAACATAAACAGACAATTCAAAAGCATACAGGAAACAGAATAGGAAACATATAATTTTAGCAAAAATAAAATAAAAGATACCAAGGATATCTACCTCGTAATTTTTCTTAATAAGCCTTTCTAGGAATGGAGACTTCTCCAACTGTTCCTTGCTCATTCCTGTAATGTAAAAGATGTCCTTCTGTCCAGATTTCATTCGCTTAATATACTGGTCGAGTGAAGTTAGTTTTCCATCCGACTTTGTGCTGTAAAAACCAGTAAAAATGACACTTATCAACAAGCTCAAGAAAGAAGTCATTCTGTGGCAGATATGTATAAATTTTACAATGTATATACCTCTCAAATCTAAGAAGTTTAGCCAAGCGGTTTCTGTTAGCTGCATCCTCAATTATTCCAAGTTTTATCGATTTCCCAAACTCATTCCAGAACTTTGCATATTGACCTTTCTTCTCATCGTTATCACCAGATTCTTCAACATCTGCAACATGATTTTGATTTAACATAAAAGGAATCAGAATATAGAATCGCAATCAGATCAATAAGCCACCAATAACATGATAAAGGATACACGCAAAAAGCCAGAGAATAAACCAGAAACACACACTTAAGAAACTGAATCTGGAGGATGGTAACACTTGGTCCCCTTGATAACTATCATAATTTGACTGAATTCTTGATGTAGCAGATGAGTAGTTATATACTAGCATTCAATAACAAAAATAGTTTTTTCTTTGATTTCTCCTCAAGTGGTTTAACAACAACTATATGGTATATATATTATTACGTACCTTTCTTCTCTTTGTCATTAGATTCATCAGGATCCTCATCAGCAATCTTGCGGATCATATCAAGGGCCTTCCTGATGAGCTTTTTCTTGATTGTTTTCAAACTGCTGTGTTGTTGAAGCATTTCTCGTGATACATTAAGCGGCAATGTGTCGGAATCAACAAGACCCTAGTCCAAGAAATAACTATTAATAACCAAGCCCACATATTGCTTACTTTAAAAGGACAAATTAGAAGGTTTTAAAGACCTAGATTACCTTCAAAAAGCTCAGATACTTTGGCAGAAGTTCATCGAATTCATCAGATATGAACACCCTTCTAACATACAACTTCAAGTTGGATTTGTTTGCATTATAATAACTTTCATACAAATCATGAGGAGCCTTAGGAGGTACAAAGAGTACGGCCTTGAACTCAACATCTCCTTCTGCATTGAAATGACTCCATGCTAGAGGCTTCTCATCACTAAAGTCCTGTTAAATAATAAAAATTACATCAGACACAGAAAACAGCTGGAAATTATTTGTTTTCAAGAGAATTTGACATGTAAATACTATAACGTGTCAGCTTACCTTAGCAAGAGACTTGTAGAAGTTTGCATACTCTTCTTCTGTCACCTCCTTTGGACTTCGTAGCCATATAGCTTTCACATCGTTCAAAAGCTCCCACTCATAAGTTGTTTCTTTGACTGTCTTGGTCTTGGATTTATTTTCATCTTCTCCTTTCTCGGAATCGTCATCATCCACTTCCTCCTCAGAAGTGGTGTCAACTATTCACGTCATCAGAGAAAACAATAGGAAAAAATCAAGAAGCAATAAGAAGACAAACTTTGAAAAGTAATATGCATACATGTATATTTCGTATCAGTGGCTATTGTTATGAAAACATAAAACTAGTTAGGAAGTAGCGCTCGGTCATTTGTACCTTTCTCCTCATCATCGCCCGAATCATCTTCATCTGCAGGAACCTCTACATCAACCTCTTTGCTTGCCCAAAGGTGTATGGGGAAGTTGATGAACTCAGAGTACTTCTTCACCAATTCCTGGAGTGAAAAAAATAAATTAAACCATTAGACAAAATTTCTCATGGTCATCCATCGACAATGAGAAGTAGGTCGGTGGAGTATTACAAGTCATCAATTTTGTAGGAGATTCTGCTACCTATCTATATACAAGATGGGAGACACAAGTAACAAGGAATTGAAATTTCAATGTGTGTGAGTAGATGTAGCTTAAAGATGAAGAATGTAGCCCTAAAACTAACCAGGCAAGCTTGTATAAGCAAAGTTGAAGATTTAATTCTCCATCTTGAAATAAGTGTTCACCCATTGACCATATTGACATCTTCCTTTCCAGATTTTGAACTTAATAGTTGGACCTTATTTATTTGTTTGGTAATTTAGATAAATCTGTGTTTTCTTAGATGTGGAGCAGTAAATTATAAATAATAATCAAAGAAAAACAGAACAGGCACACTGCCTTAATTTATAGTGTCCTAATTTCCTGTAAAACATCATTACACATTTGAAAGCATGCAATACATGCTCACCCTTGGCATGTCAGCGATATTGAAAAATAATTCCCTTCTCTTTTAATCAGATTGATGTCTAATTCAAAAGCCACACAAACAAATGTACATTTACGTGGATCTATGATAATTCCACTGCCACAAACACCTAGAAAAAATACCTTTCTTTAAATCGTTATTGTTCTTACCACTGAGAACTGTGTGATATAAAGGACACGTCAATGCTAATTTTCAACTTATGGAAATGTATCATTATATAAAATAACTTTACACCTTTAATTTGGATTCTTCCAAGTACTCCCCAGCTTCTTCTCTCAGGTGCAATCTGACTTCAGTTCCACGCCCAAGTGGTTCATTCCATGTGTCCTCTGAAATTGCAAAAGCCCCATCAGCCTTTGACTCCCATACATGCCTGAAAAGGAAAGGAAATTTAAGCAGGGTCACTGCATTAATAAGATTTTCACTATGAAGAAAAGTACATTAAAGCATAGTACAACTCCAAAATTCATACTGTTTGTCATCATTGTGCTTGCTAATGACTTCTACATAATCCGCAACCAGATAAACTGAGTAAAACCCAACACCAAACTGCCCAATCAAATTAAGGTCTCCGCTTGTCTGAATTTTCTCCACAAAAGCTGGAACAGAAAAACTAAATTAATTAGATCATCAATTCATAATATCATCAAAAGACATACTGATTTTGTAACTCTGATATCTCCACTTTTTTTACCTGAAGTTCCAGATTTAGCTATGGTTCCCAAGTTCTTGATTAAGTCCTCCTTTGTCATGCCTATACCTCTGTCACGAATTGAAATAATTTTCTTTTCTTTGTCTACTTTAATCTGCATATTGTATTAGATAATAAGCTCAATATCCGCATATTTGAACATTGAAACTGATAAAGTACAAAAACCGCTAGAAAGCGCTGACCTGGATCTCAAGCTTAGCAGTGTCATCTTCACCAAGAATCTCCTTATCGGTGAGTGATAGAAACCTAATCTTGTCCAGTGCCTGGATTATAACAAATGTGTGTCATAAACATATATCCAGCTAATAAAGGCCAAAGAACTTAGATTATCCAACAACCAAAAAAAGGAAGTAACTCAAATTAACACTCAGGAAGGGGAATGCTTACATCGGAGGCATTAGATATCAACTCCCTAAGGAAAATATCCTTGTTACTGTAAAGAGAGTTGATAAGAATGTCCATAAGCCGCGAAACCTCAGCCTGAAACTCAAACTTCTCAGCATTACTGCGGAGCGTTTTTCTTGACATCGATTCAGCTTCTCTGAAATTAGTAATACACCACTTCGTCTTAATATCCAAAGAGAATTAAGTAAACAGTTTGAAAAACTGAGTAAATTAATAATGAATTAGAACCTCTTGGCCACATCTGAATCAGTTGATAATCCATGAGGAACAGCACCAATCTTATCTTCAATCTTTGGTGGATCTACTAATTCTTCTGAATCACCTTCAGCATTAGCATGTAACTTCCTCCCTAAGTAATAACAAACAAAATTGAATTCAAATGAATAGAAACTCACTGTCAATTCACACAAATTCAGTCCTATCGATCTATCTATCCACATACTAGCGACCACCATCTTATCTATCCACATACTAGCAACCAACATCTCATCATACTCCCTCTGTTCCAAGATGAGATGGATGACTATTTTTTTTAAGACTTGTACATACATCTCATTATACTCCCCCTGTTCCAAAATTGAGAGCGATGACTAATCTTTTTAAGACCGGTACACACTAAAAACATAGTTTATTTTCTCAATAATTCTGTTTGACACAGAAATTCTAGTCTTAAAAATTAATATAAACAAAATAAATAAAGCAATAATTGTTTCACACTGCGCATAATCCGGACCACTGGATTAACAAACCGACATCAGGAACATGCATCTATCCAAATATGGATTTGAACAAAAAAGTACATGAGATCTACTATTAAAACGAAAGATACATATGGATAAATAATGCCAAAGTGAAAAGAGAAACCCTAGTATACCTTGATCTGGAAGAAGAAAAAGAAGACAAACGAGAAACAGAACGGACGGGATCGTCCACTTCCTCATTGCTTTGCTGCGATCTCCCGTGATACTAAGTGAATCGGGTCTTGTTAAGATTTTTGGGTTTAAGCACTCTTTATTAGCTGTTTGGGTTTAGTTATAGTGAAGTGGACTCAAGAAGCGAAGAGTGTGGGGAGACTTGAATTCTTCACGTTCCCCACTGCCACGAGTTAGAGCGATCTGATTGGCCAGACAATGCCAGCGTGGAACGATCTAACGGTTAGTGAACGATCATCAAGACGTGGCGAAGTTTTATTGGCTTTTGTCGCCTCACTCGACGTGGAAGAAACTACAGCGTTCCGTGGAAAGTTTACGAGACGACTTGAAAGACATGGGTTGTCTCGGTATGAATGTTTTCCCGTGAAACTCACGTCCATTCTCTTACTGCAAAAAGTAGGGTCTTCAAACAAATCAGTTCAATGGTATTTAAGGCATATTGAATCAGTTTAAATTAAACAGTTCGGTATATTGATATAATCGATTCAGATACTTGGTGATTCACTGTATATCGAATCGTATTAATTATTCTATTTTTTAAATAAGGACAACTTTACATACACAACATCCAAACACTACTTCAAACACTACATACATCTTAACCATTAAAAAGTGGGACCTGACACGGATTTCTGTGTCAGGTCCCATCTTTCAATGGTCTAGATCATTATGTTGTGTTCCATATTGTGCTTCATGTTGTGCACTTATACTTATTCTTTAGATAATCTTCACTCTCGAGATACTCGTTTAAAAAATTATGATAAATTAAAACAAAATATACTACAATATAATCTAAATTTACATACTGGGACTAAAGAATCACATTTTTCCTATCAAAAGTCTAGTTGATTGATTTCTTATAATTAGTTTTAACAAATTGAAAAGGATTTTCGAATATGTTTGGATTAGTTTAGTTAATCTAAACGATCAAACTTTAATACAACTTAAAATAAGTAATGTTTTAAAAAACACACACGTACAGAGAAAGAGAGCTATTTTTTTGGTATTTTTTATATATTTTAATTTGGTTCAGTTTTTAGGATAATATTCTCCTAAGTTAATCTTGTTTTCTTTATACTTCGGTTTAAAGTTTAAATTTAGTTTTAATAAAGAAAAAATAAATAAAAGAAAATTAGAGAGTGTGATCTCCAAAATATTTTCATCTTTAAAGAGAAAAGAGGGAAGACCAAGTTTTTTTCCGGTTCAGGTTTCCGCTACATTAACCCTACGACAACAACAATCGCTTGTAAATAAAATTATAAGTGATTTTACACTTACTCTCAAATTTGACCCATAAACCTTACTCTCATATAAGACAAAGAAGTATGCTCCCATTTTATTTGCAAAATACAAATAAAGTGGAACTATACTCTTTTATCTTTTTTGCGGGTAGAGCTAGCGGATAAATTTTAAGAATAAGTCTAAAATTTTCCTAAAATTATTAATGATTATCAAAGCAAAAGTGAGAGAATTTTGAGTCGATGTGAGCAGCCCAATTTTGCTTTAATAGCAGCGCTAGTAATCCAGGTTAAATACCATAGAGGAGAGGGGACTGGGAGAAGTGTTTGTAAATTAACTATATGTAAACAGACTTTAGATAAATAAATATGTTTATGTTTATTAATTAATTCTAATTTCAATTTTGTTTCTGCAAGATTTTATTTGTCGTCAAATATGTTGTAAATTGTAACGACAAGTGGACATTATGTACCAGGTGTGAACTTTAATTTTGAACCTTAAGACAATCATTTTCTCAATAGTAAAGTTAAAAGGAAAATTATTAATTGTAATATAGGATATATTACTCTTGTCAATTCCAAAGAGAATGACCCCTTCAACTTTTTTATTTTATTCAATCATATGTATTTATTGTGTGTGTATATAATCTATTTTTTTTTATATAACAAAGTTTTATTTGGTAACCTTTTTAAAATAAACGACTATAAATATAAATATGCAATTTTTAACAAGTATAATTATTTATTAATCTACTGCACAAACACTAAGGGATTTAATCATGTACAATAAGGCGGTCTGGACCTGTCAGACCTTACCCGTTGACCAGGTTAAATCGAACTTTTGACTTTCGGTCTGCAGGGCCATACCGAATTTGGTGCTTGAAAAGAGGGCATGCTGAGGCTGGCTAGGTTAGCTAAGCAGGTCCAATATAGTTCGTTTAATTTTTTTTTAGTAATTTTAAATATTATAAAAACATCAATTAAAATTTTAAATTTAATTGATATATTATTTAAAAGTAATGTATTACAAATTACAACTTACAACTTACAATAATGAATTAAAATATTGTACAATTTTAAAGATATTGTATTATTTTGTACTATCATTAATAAATAAATAAAATTATTTATGAAAAATATCTTTTTATTATTATTTTATAAATGACTTTCTAATTTTTACGCTAAGTATTTATTAAAATGAAGATACAATGAAAGGTCTGCAAAAAGTGTTGGTTGTTAGTTAGGCAAAGAAAATCCTTATATATCACATTACTCAATGTGTTTTAATGAATTTCTTTATTCACATATAAACAAGCATACATGAATGAACGTATTGAAAGACGTTAATTTTGTTTGGTTTATTGAATTAGTTGTCACAAAGAGAAAGTTTTAGTTTGTAATGAGAGAATTAAAATAGTAAAAAAAAAAATTTGGCAAGCCAGAGCAGATTTTGGATGAAACAAGCTAGGCTTCAGACCAAATAAAGTCAGGCCTCAGATCAGGTCAAATTTAAACAAAAAAAAATGTAACTTATTAATGACTTACGGATCGAATCGAGTCAAATCGAATTTTGACCAAGTCAAACCAAAGTTGGGTTACAAGCCGTACTTCATTTATGCATCAATATGAAGGAATAAAAGTGGGTGAGAAAAAGTAGGGATAAAAAAATAACTCTGTATTTAAGAGAATTAATAAGGATGTAAATAATAAAAAAGAAAACGCAGAAAATTATTAATACCAAAAATGACGACTTTTTCCTTCCACTTTATAAAATGACTACTTTTTCCGTCACAATCGCCGCAGAACCCTCCGATTCAGATCAGCTAGAATACCGGTGCTATCAGTGCGACAAACGAGTCTTCGTCGAAACCCAAGCCGATTTTCCGCAAATCATCTGCCACGACTGCCAGAGCTGCTTCGTTGAGTCCATCTCTCCGGCCCCTCCTCCGATCACTCTCAGATAATCCAAGTTCTCCGCCGCATGGTTCAGGCCGCCGTGGGTAGGGACGCGCCTCTTCCTCCGCCCTTATAACCCGCGGATCCATCGGACGGCCGTATCGAACTAAATGGTTGAGACGACGTAGACGAGGAAGAAGAAGAAGAAGTAGAGGAACAAAATCTGTAAAAATCAATATAACCATTGCACCGCACAAAATGAAAATCCCGAGCCCGAGGAGAGCAGCTTGCGACGTGGAATGAGCGTTGTACTTTATTTTGAGGCACTTGCAACGGCCTAGCGCCAGATGATCAATTGGTATTTGGGACGGAATGATTATTTACGCCCATTCTTCCGCGTGCATTATGTGAACTTAGCTTATTTTGATCGGCAAAAGGTAAAAAATTTATTTCTGCAAAATAAAACAGAATCCATAAGATCTGGATTCAATTTTAAATTTTACATAATCTGCAGTTATACATCATCATCTTGTAAACTGATTCTACAAATGCATAAAAAAACCAATCATAAAACCCAACTCCCATTGGAAGAAGAGGGGCTCCTCCAGCTGCGAAATCAGCGGCGTCAGCTCTAAAATCGGTTGAGATTAAGTTAGAAAAAGATGCTAAGCATTGTGCCATATGTAAGGATTAGTGAATGTTGGAGAGGTAGCTAAGGAATTACCTTGTGGACACGGATACCATGGAGATTGTATACTGCCTTGGTTAGGTTCCAGGAATACGTGTCCTGTGTGTAGGTTTGAGTTGCCCACCGATGACCCAGATTACGAAGAGAAGAGGAAGAAGAAACCACTGAGGCTTTATTCAGGTGGTGGTGGTGGTTCCTAGAGCTCTGCTTATCCTTGGATAAATTAGACTAGTTCTTAGGAGGTTCAGATTTAGCTTTTCCTTCCCGATTAGTAAGTAGTGGAGAATTTTATTGTGGTTTCATTTTTGTTCTTTTGTAAATGTGCATATCTACTTAGTTATTTGTTTTATGTTTATTTTGGTTTTGACACACTTATTTGAAATGGGATGGGATGCAGTCAACTTAAATGGCTTCTTCTTAGGTAATGTAAGTTTGATAATCCTTTGAATTATATGTTGGTTTCAACTAAATTGATTATAAATTCAAGACTGAACCTGATCACGTTTCATAAATTAATGGATATACAATTATCTTTCTGCTTTATACTGAAGTAAGCTTAATTTCTTTTGTTGTCTTTAATATTTGGGTTACTGTGAGGACTGATGATTCCAAGTGCTAATGATTGTTAATGTTGACAAGAATATATCTAATGAGTGAACCATTGTAGCTTTTACAAATAATTGAGAGTATTGCTTTGAATTAGCTGTGCAGAATTCTGGCAAGATTGTTTGGAGTTGTCTGGCCAGAACTTCTTGTCAATCTTACTGTTATCTGCAAGTTGTTCCTCTTCAGGGAAGCTTACGAGTGTGTTTTTGCTGCTCAACTATTCACATATGTTTCTTTTTTAGGGTTAGCTTTGTCGTTGGCATGTAAGTAGCACGTTCATCGGTGGGCTAACATGTAAGTAACACAAGCATCAGTGGGCTAACAACTTGACATTCTTTTGAAGGGGCTGGCCAAGAGAGATGCTGACATTGTAACAGAGTATATTCTTAACTAAGAATGTATATGTGCCCTTGAGCCTATTTAAATATGGCAGCATGATAGTACTTTATGAAAATCTTTAGATTACGGCTAATGCATGTATCATCCTCTTTAAATCAAGGAAAGAAGAAAGGAACAGTAAAAGATGTTTTGTGAAGTCTGTTGTTAAATTTGTGGCATACATTGATTTCTAGTGGTGCTTCTGGCATTCTCTAAAATCCCCTTCTTTCTCTCTTTAGCCTTAGCCACTCTTTCTTTTCAATTTATGACAAAAATTGGAGCCAGATTTGTAGAGAAGGATTCATGGACAAGCTTTTAGAGTCATATGGTATTGGACATTGATGTTGTTTACCTTGTGTAGTCTACTATAACTGTAGTATGCTCCATTGGGAAGATTTAGTTATACTGTCTAGCTTGCTTATCCATTTATAGTTACTTGTCAATGGTGTCATTCTTATAGGACAGTTGGGTGTGTCCCCTCTAAGCTAACAAATGATAAAATTGTTCGCTGATGCAATT
Organism: Hedera helix; assembly: GCA_947179155.2. Classification (NCBI taxonomy): domain Eukaryota; kingdom Viridiplantae; phylum Streptophyta; class Magnoliopsida; order Apiales; family Araliaceae; genus Hedera; species Hedera helix. Next base: position 54,639,148 of record OX359268.1, on the reverse strand, counting down.
TGGATTTAGGTGAAGATGTGTTAAATTCCTAGTAGGAGGCAAAAAGTGATGTTTCACCTCCGTGCCATTGCCATGAAACTTTCTCATACTTTAATATGATATATGATGCTGCAATAGGGTATTCATCTTACCTAATGGGTAAGCCCTTTTATATGTATGGAATTGCCTCACATATTTGATTATTTTCAAAGTTCCACATCTTATACATACTTTCATGGTGTTACCTTTGTTTTATAAGCCTAATTTTCATGTTTATAATTATCGAAATTTGTAGATGCTAAAACTTTAAAAATTAATCCACAAATTTATCTAAAATAGTACTAATCAACTTATATATTAGTGTTGTACTCGGTTAGTTGAAGAACTTGTAATTGTTACTACACTTTGATTGTAGACACGCAAGTAGTAGGGTCAAACACACGGTTAAAGCATTTTCTTTTATAGAACAACAAAATGCTGGCCTGTATTGCAAATTTGCAATGGTGTAGACCCTAATTTCAAAAACTTATCATAGTCGAAGATGGCAAAGTGTTGTCAAGTGAATATTCTAATGTTTCATAGACCCAACAGAGAAAAGGCTTTATAACATAAGGCCCATTATAAATCAAGTTTAGGGTTTTCGACACGCTTCGGCAGTTACAGTTAATTGAGATCAATCTTGTTGGGAACATTGGGTCAAGGCGTAGTAATGCCTTTTCTTCTACATAATGAGTTTGTCTTGGATCCTGTTTTTTGAGTGAGCTTCTTGTTCTTAATTATCTTCTCTCTTTTTTCCCCTATAAAAGTGAGAGGTAAACATATGAAAGATGATTATAATGTCTTGTTTTGTTGGTTGGGCCCGCCAATTGGATAGTAGAATGGCCGGATGCTCTTTTAATTAAGTAGTGATTATCGTAATCAAGTTATGATAATCGGACAATTGAACGAGAACATATATAGATTATCATAATTAGCTTATGAAGATCAGAATTTGAAGAAGAGTTCCGCTATAATAGTCTGACACAGGGAATTCAATTTATAACATAATATTTTGTACCAAACTAACACACATTTCGGAATTCAATATATGTGCATCTATCCACAAATATTATGTATTGTAAAAGGAACGAGATTTCGCCATACGCATTACTAGTTTCATTGTACTCGTGGGTGTGTGAGGTTGTTATCCAAAAGAATATCATCAAGGATACTGGAGTTAGCATTCTTCTGGTGTTATAGGTAAAACTTTCACGTAAATTAAGGTGGTCAAACTAAGAAATACCCCCGTTTGCTAATTTTATAAATATACTCTCTTTTCGAGGGACAGAGAATTAAAACTGAGAGTAATAATAATCGTAATAAACCACACCATCAACGCACCTCATAATGCAAAAGAGAGAAGCTGAATTCTTCATATTGTCAAAGGAAGCGTGAACTCGTGGCTATGAATCAAGTATAACCCCAAATAAAGTAAATAAGGAATATTGGAAAATATTATGCACATGTGGAAATTATAAATTCTTCGGTAATTCTTCCGTGAGCAACACTTCTAACTAATTTAACCCTCCTGGTATCTCACCAAATCAAAGCCAGTGTGGAAAATTAAGAAAGATAATCATAATTAGGACTGGCAATAACGCCAAACAGACAAAAATTAGTAGTGATTCTATTGACTTTTACCCGACTCGGTTAGGTTTCTCATGTTGGGAAATCATAATTTCTATCTGCCGGAATAGTCATAGATCCAAATATAAAGTTTGAACATATGCAGAAACCACTAAACTACCTCGGCTTATTAAATTTATCAGAGAAATGATGAAACGAAAACAGAGGTGAAAACTCAAAACATGAATTTAAGAGAGATTCAATGATATTAGCATTTGCTATCTCACAGCTTTCCTCTTCCCAGATTTTACGAATTTATAGCTTAACGATTTTCAAAGAAATTGAAGATTACAATCATGACAATAGCAGCAAAATAATTCTTAACCAATTCTTTTATAAAGAACCCAATTAGCTCAATTACTAAATGGGGCTGGCACCCATGGTTTCCAGCCTCTGATCTCGGCCCTCGTTGAGCTGCAAAGAATCCGCAACCAACATTACTGTGCCATTTGTCTAGATTAAGATGTAAATATGGCATTCAGACTACCAGAAAACCAATAAATTTCTCCTACTCAACTCAACACCACCTTCTATCCCAAACTAGTTGAGGTAGGCTAACTTTCTGTGATATATATGGGAGAGAAATTACAGCTACATGTCACAAGTTCTCCACTGTAGCAACACCCTCTATGAAACAGAAAAGGAAAATAAGAAATAAATCATATGAAAACAATAAACCTAATTTTTTTTTTCTTTAGCAACTAATCTCATGAATCACATTACATTCATAATTCCCCGTCTTTATTCAGTTATACTAACCAACCCTTCCCACTAAATTTAGTTTGCTCACCTGGCTGTGGATCTATGGCTACAGAAGCACTAGCCTATTTCCTTTGTTCCTAAACTCATTGCAAAGAGGGAGCAGAGATAAATAAATCCTACTTCCATGGTGGCTAACGATGTTTGTAGTTGAATGAGTAAGGCTCCCATCCACCATCTGTTTCTTTGCGTTTTCCTCCGACACCAGAACTAGAAGTAGGTTGTGAGTTGGCCCCGGAATGTTCATCTATTGATCTGCTTTGACCAGAGTTAAAAAGCTGCCTCAAACCCTCCGTCTCCCTGTTTCCCCCCTCCATCATCAAACCAGAATTCAGATCAAAATTATGCCGCAGAGGCCCAACTCCATTTGAACCAGAGGGTGCACCAGTCATGCTCATTAACAAAGGAGGTTGAGAGAAGGCAGGGGGGAGAGCTGAAGCAGAACCCAAAATTTGAGGCACAACAGGGGATCCTCTTGAATTCATCATGTAAGGGATATGGCCACCAAGTCCATACATGGCCGAGGAAAACGGTACAGTAGGCCCCAATGGAGGGCCATTGTACCCATAAACAGGAGAATGTGCATATGGCAGGGTAGATCCCATCCCCAAAACACTCCCAGTTCTTGTGGAACTAGTATCCACTGCCAGGTCTAATATCCTGCCGTTCGGCAAGGGAATAGTTGGAGGAACAAAATCTTTTCGATTGACCTCAACTCTGGCACCCATAATGGAAATTACAGAGTCATCTGGTTTAAACCCTCCAGAAGCACTTAAATTTTGAGATGATTTACCCAAAAAGGCAGGATCAGAAAAATCATTAAAAAGAGATGGCTGGTCATTCAAATCGATGTTTCTCAAGGAAGGCTGCATTGATGATGAGGAAGAGGAAGGAGATGGACTGCGATGACCATTCCGACGCTGTAGGAGCCACCCCTCCCTCCTCCAATATGATGGAGCATCACCACCATCACTGACACGGTTCAGATCCAACTGAAGCCGATCTGATCTTTTTGGACTCGCTTCAGCATAAAATTCCCCATAAGAACGGCAATAGGGTTTTGGCATTTCTTTCCCCAGCATCAGATCTGCAATTTTATCATCTTCACTCTCAGCCACATTCAGATCAAAGTTGAGGTAGTCCTGCCTCTGTCTTGAACTGTTGTGACTGTCTGATGCTAAGAGAGACTTCTCACCTTCAGAAATTCGACGTGATGGAGCAGGACGAAAGGCACTAGTTTCAGCAGATCCTTTCCATCCAAGAGTCCCCTCAAACTGCAAAGGGGCAATAGGCAATCCAGTAACTGCTGCTGCCCTTGAAGCAGAGACAACAGATATAGGAGCAGCAATTGGATTAATGTGGGGATCCATATCATCAGATAACATTTCTTCGTTTAGATCGAAACCACAGATGTGTTTATCGGTGTTAGGGTCTGTTATCTGAGCCGCCTCAGAATCCTGAGACACATCCATATCATGAATGCAGTTTTCCTGTTCAGCAATTAGGTTTTTGGTGTTAATAAAGGCCCCATCTCGCAACACAGCAGAAAGATTCGATCCACTAGACACGTCTTTAGATGGGCCATGAATCACTCGGACTTTTTTACCATTTATAGAGTCTGGGCTTTCAGCCAGCCTGATTTCTCCACCATCAGATGTTCTCTCAGAAGAACTACAACTTGGTTCTCTGCAATCTACTTCTCTCTCCACTTCTATAGCGACTTGTCGAGCAACCTCTAGTGGATCAACTGTTACACAATCAAGTTCAATATCAGACCTCTTGTCAATCATATCTGCTTCTTTGGCATTGCCTGCTGAAAAATCAGAATCATTTCCCAATTCATCCTCAGCTTCATCACTATCATGCTCACTAGATTCTTCAATCGCCCCAGTGTCTTTTAACCTCAATAGATCCTCACGAAGTCCCAATTTATGTTCACTAAGAGAAGAATTCTGTAAAGCATCAACATTACACTCGTTACTTTGACCTGTACTCTCAGACACCAATATGTTTCTGCAAGGATTTAGTGATTTACTATCACCAATCCTGCTCTTCCCCTCGGATAAATCTGAAGTTACATCACCCGAGGGAAATACCTTTAGACAAGGATCTTCTTCTTTGGCATCAGCATCTTCTTTCACGTCAGGGTCTACTTTAGATTCCAGAGCATTTGTAAAATCAGCACTAAAAGAAGTGTCCATTGCACCTAATTTGTCACAGCTTCTGATCTGCTGCGTCTGCTTTGCATCATCAAGCTCATTTGCGTTAGCAACATCTAAATGCCCTTCAAGAGTCCCTTCTTTTGGAACTTCAGATTCACAACTTCCAGTTCCTGTGTTTAAATCTGATCGATATGTTGGGTGATTGTTCTGGAGAGAATTGTTTTCACCAACAGGCTTTAACATATCTGGGGAGCACACAGGATCTGGAGGAGGTCCATCTTTCGTGGATGCTTGGTCCAGAGTTTTGTCAGATGTTTCCGTATTTATGGCCTCAACTCCTTCATGTTGAAGAGTTTTGGTGGATAATGATGACATCATTTCATCTTTAGCAGGTTCTACATTTTTTTCTTCAGCATCACTACCTCCAGAAGGAGAAATATCATGTGAAGAGCATTCTGGATGTTCAAGCTCTGCACCAGGATTTGCCCTTACATTCATTCGATCCTCACAAACTGACTCAAGTTTCTCAACATCATGGGGAACCACATTACTGTCACTATTTTGCTTCCAGCTATCAAACAAAGCTCTAGCCTTATCCTTAACTCTGGAACTATTGTAACCGAGGAGATTCTTGACTGTCATCAAGATTCCAGAAGTAACCAACTTCTTATTATCAATATGCAGCTTTTCAATTGCACCTAATAATGCAGTAATTGATTCTTCCACAAAGCTGTCACCTGTTTCATTACCAAACTTCAGAGCATCCTTGAGCCAACTATCAAAATAACAGAGTCCATCTAACTGGAGAAAAATATCAAGACAATCCTTGTTTTCAGTAGCTGCTATAGTGTTTGCAACGGTAGACCACTGCCTGGTTGCGTCACCAACATTCTTCATAATATTGAATTTCTCTTTCTGCATTATATTAACCAGCTCCTTCACTCGAGCAGGAGCTGTCAGCCCATCTTTCATCTCAGTCAGGGTGAAGAAGTCCTCGAGCGTCATAATGCCTTGCCTAAAATCAGGATTTCCAGAATTCAAAGAAATCCGTGCACTGTGCTACCACAGTTTCTTTCATTTAAGAAAAATAAACAGCAGATGAATTTCAGCACATTCACCTGCGCAGACCACATTACAAATAGTTTTAAATTGTAGTTGCAGAATATGGGACAAGCAACAGATGAATAACATGAAAGATCTCTAATGTAAGGAAATACAGAAGATGAAATATTGTGCACAGCCAGAAGGCTCTATCAAAATTCCATACTCACGCCCGATCTCAGTATAAAGATAAAATTAGGGTGCAAGTTCTCTTTGGCTTCAAACCAATGGAAAAATGGACAGGAGAAAGATAGAGAAGCGATGCAAGAGTAACCACATAAAACTTTCATTTTTATGAATGTGAAAATATATCAGCTAATGTTCATGTTTCTGCTAAATGATTTTCTTTGAAAGATACACTGTTTAAAATACTCGTAGGATACAAGCATATAGCAGAGTCACAACCCACTAGGTCATAGAACACATTCTCATTCCAACATAAAACTGAAACTCAAAAATATTCTGCATATATAACACAATCACATTTTCAACAGGGTACATGTTAAATAATAAAAACTGAAAGTCTTTTAACCAACGTGTCTAGTGAGAAAAATCAAACAGGTGTATGCAATTTGTTTGCATATGCAACAACTGCATAACAATTATAAGGCTTGATAACAAAACAAAAAATAAACTATAAGGCATGATTAAAAAAAAAGTAATGGGAGGAAAAAACAACTCATCAAGTATTACACTTGTCCACCGAACATAAATACATCATAAAAGTACATTTCAATTCTTAAAGAATGGTAATTTAAAACTAATATGGAAAATAGACAGCTATTACCACAGACATGATTTTACGGACAAAAGTATCAAACCACAACCTTCTTGCTTTCATTAATTACTCTACCTGTCAAATGCGGTATAAATTATGCATTTTATTCTTCACCACTTGTTAAATCTAAGCAACCCATATTTATTATTTTTCCTCTTGGTGATTAGTGAAAACTCCTGCTTCATTTATCTGCATTCCATTTTTGATCTTCCAATATAAACAAGGGCAAACATATTCAACAAATATATAAAAATACACAAATTAAAACAAGCCCTGATACTGAGTAATTCGATCCTTAAAATCACCTCACTATCTCTGATAAACCTAAGCTTTTGAAACATGTTTCTAGCTTGGTACAATTAGCATATAGAGTTCAACTCTGGTTTTTGAACTGTACATATGAAAATTAATGGGAGAAAGAGGGAGGTTGAACTAATGAACTTGAATAATTTCTTGTATTGAAAACCAAGAACATTAGGAAATTTACCTAAAGAAGAATTGCTCTAATTTGCGAATATAAAATAAGAGGTAGAACTGTGCCACATATATGGCTAGGTAAAAACATGGCAATACAGCTACTACTTCCTTCGTCCCAATTCAGGAGTCCGTCCGTCTTTCTAAACATACCAACATAAGAGTCCTTTTGTGATGTTCCAAATTTACCATCTAAATGAAAAATTCTTCTTCCAGAATACGTGCATAAGACAATTCATAATATCTAGGGCTTGCTGACGGAGAGCACTACTGGGATCTTCATTGACCGCTTGATGTCTTTGGTGCGTTAAGTTTCCTTTCTTGCGTCTCTTTAGGCATCCACTGTGGGGGCTTTTATGGGGTTTCTCTTGGATGTTCACAGGGATTGGCTGACAGCCCTTCTCTGAGGACTGTGTATCATACTTTCCTCTTTTTTTCTTTTTCTGTAGTCCCTTTCTTCTCAATTTTTCCTTTTTCTTAGAAAGAATTAAGAGTGTCTTTATATTGAGATGGAGTATTACAAGTAAATGTTATGTGCTAAGAAATGAATTATAAATATAAAAGACAGTTCAACAATGATACTCAGCAGAAGAGAGAAGTTAGGCAGCAGAAACTGAACTCGTACCCTCAGCTTATACTTACTTTGCCATTTCATGACGATTCTACGAATCAGGAATTTATAATCACGGGATCAAAGATTATCCACTCCTAGACTAACGTATGACAAAGTAAAATTTTGCTAAAATCTGCCAATAACCATTGCTGTGAGTAATGATAAGTAAATAATGATAGCTTCCTTATAGAAAAAAAAAGGAAGTACAAAAGTTCAAAACTGATAAAAGGTTAGATTACTTGATACTATAAGTGATGGGGGGGACGACAAATTCAAAACTAAGAAGAAATTTATTTTTATTTTTATGAAAATTTTATTATATTTAATTCAGGAGAAATTAATGTATGTAATTATTTTATTTATTTATTAGTTGTGATTAAGGATATTAATGGTGATTTAGATATTTTAATATTTAGTGAGAATTTTAGTCGTTTAAAACTTTTATTGTTTCCCAAGTAATATTACGGTTTTGAGTCTCTTTGAATAGTTATGTCCCCACAAGTTAATTACACTATGGGATAGACTATTGGTTATCGATATTGAACTCTGAGCTATTTTACTTTCTTTTGTGGTTGAGAAGCCCTTGGAGTAGTGCTGTGTGGAGCATTATCCAAAGTAATAGATCCTAAAGATAGTGAGGCGGGGTTAGTTATTCCTAATTTTACCAATTATTTCAGAAATTATCCTTCTCCAAATATTATCCTACTTGGCACATGTCTAAAATTGACATGAAGTGTTTTGAATGAATGTATTCAGAAACTTCATGACGTGGTATAATGTACACATATATACACCATACGAACGCCCAATACGTGCACCTGTGTTGAAGCCAAGTATTTAGAGAACTAATTTTTCTTTAATTTTGTCATTTTAGAAAGCTTTAAAACAATGAAATTTGGTGTATTTTCCAAATTGATGAACCCCTCTACAAATTTCACTCTTAACTGTATTACAAATTGCACAAATTCCTAGGGAATATCTTTTGTTTCAATTGAAATAGGAAGAACTAACATTTCTTCCACATCGCAAAACCACAACACGCAAGCAAGCCTGAATACGGAGAATAATAACAAACAAACTTATTTCACATTTCACAAGGAAAAGGTTAAAACGCAATCGGTAAAGACTAATAATAGTCAGTTTGTGATGCAAGCAGAACTACAAGGAAGATTGGAGTAGAAAATAACTAATATTTAGAAAAGGATAAAATCTAGGAGATAACTAAAGCAACAAGTGGAGCAATCCCTTCTAAAGACCCACCAACTAGAAATCTAAAATCCCGAGAGTCATCCCCTCTCTGTCATATTTTAACTGATAATTTTGAAGTGTGTTCGGCAAGGATTTAAGACATGCTGACATCATAATTATACAATATTTAGTAAATTCTTTTATACTATATTTGATACAGTTAATAACATAATATACAAATATAGTGAAAATATAACTATTTAAAAGATATGATACTCCCTTCCAAAAATGAGATTCCTATTTGACTTGCTGACCTTTTCTTTACTCGTATTATTTAGATTTGTATAGTAACAAGTTAAAATATTTTTTTTTCCAATAATTTTTCCCTAAGTAGTGAAAACCTTATCTGTGCCCTAGGCAAACCTTAATAATGGGAAGATTTTTTTTTGCCAGAGGAGCAAAACAATATGTTTTCAACACCTCGTCAAATTCATGCCAACAAATCCTAAAAAAGTGCCATTTAAAATGGAACGGAGAGTGTACAAGACAACACACCCTAGATCACAGCATTTTAATGTGAAAAATGAGAGATATTCTAATTTAGAGATGACTTCTATTATGCTAAAAAAATTATAGAAAATTTACAAATACAAGTTGATAATTTCAAGTACAAACTTTTACATAACTTGATCACAACTGGCATGCTTTACTTCTGACTGACAGCTACACAAACAAAAATATATTTCCATTCTGTCTCTTTATTTCTATTCCATTGTCAATGCAAGGTTAGTCATTATGCCTAAAAGGGGAGCAATAAGGGACAATGTGAAGTTTACTTAAAATTTCAATCAAAATGGTAATTTACAGCATCTATATGCGTAAAATAACAGATAAAAAGAAAGAGCACAATAGCACATATTGTAATTGCAACAATCTCTAAAAATAAAAATAAAAATGATTAACGTAGATTAAGCAGGTAAAAGACAATTACTTTCATGTGGAAATCAAGAATATCCACTTCAGACAACCCATAAAGGAGAATATTTTCTAAAACTTTTAAAGCGACTTCATGGGAATCAAGATTTTGAGCTCTTAGAACTCATAAGCAGATGACAAAAATTGACAAAGACAAAAATTGACAAATCCAGACACCTAATATCAATCTTGTAAAGAAGAATGTGCATATCTGCACCATTAATTGCTTGAAAGATAAGTCAGCAATTCTTTCTTAGATCCCATTAAATAAGACTCCAACAAGCAGAGAAAGTTTAACTTGAATAAGAAATCACTAATGTTTTTTTTTCTATTTTGACAAGTACTAAGCATGGAAGTCTCCTAGCATTTATAGTTGATACTTTAATCTCAAGTTAAGAAGCCAAAGTAGCAGTAATTCAGTAACTTCTGTCTGAAAGTGATCAGAGTTCAGCACAACTTGTTTTTCTGAAGTCTAGTATACTGCATGATAAAATTGAGAACTGGAATCCATTCATCAAGTATAGAAATGACACACTGATAAAGGAAGAATAGAAAGATGGAAAACATGAATGTTAAGGTCTTTACTCAGCACGAAGACAGAAAATTTAACTAGCATCAAGCTTCATCCATAAAAGTTTTAGTTAAACTCTCGTTATTGGAATACAAGTTATCAAAGCAGTAATTTAAATAAAACGATGTCCATAAAATAAGAAGAATGAGTTAATCCCGGATAACAAAAGGAATTTCTAGGTGAAGTTCACAGGTAGTCCCCAAAGTTCAGACTTCCTAGGAGCTTGAAATTTTTCATTTCAATACAATAACAAATAATTATATCTTTACCGCACCAAGTTTATAAACAACAACAAAAAAACTGTTTATGAGATCAAAAATGGAAGATTGTGCTGTGGTTTTATGTCTAACATCACACATGAAAAATAACTATTAATAAGAAAGTATTTATCAAGTGATCCAGATGCAAGCCACCTTGCCCCAAACGACAGTTGAATGATCAGGAAACAAGTCACAGTAATCAACAAAACTGAGAATATTTTCTATTTTTTACCCCAATATTTTTTTTTTTTGGGTACAAGTATGCAATTAGCAGAGAATGTCAAAATAAAATGACTGGCATTGAATAATAAGATCTTGCACATTGTATGGGTGTTGCTGAGATGGTCCATTTGTACACAAATCAATAGCTATGCTACGAAACTGAGACCGACTTTAGTCATAGTCATAGATACTATGAGACTGTGAAATAAGGAAAATGAATTTGAGAATTGAGAATAAGAAAAGATGCGACACATGAAAACAATAAACCTCTAGAAGACCCCAAGAAATGGGTAGTTAATGTCCAAGACACGCAGCATATATCCAGAGTCCCAGAACATCACCATACTACCAGTGAAACCACTACTGTGATTCTGTCCAAGCTTACTCTTTGGAAGAGATCGACATCATTAACCTTGAAATTATAAAAAATAAAATAAAATAATATTGCAGTTACATATTGAATCCGTTGAATTTTAACACGTCTCCAGAAACAGGAGCCGTTTAAGTGTGTTGAGTTTCCTAACATAATATAACTTGCAAGAAAAGCACAGAAAGTTCAAACACATCAAGTCTCAAACAGAATCCTATGTGGCCCCAGGGGGGTTGCTACTCTAATTATTTTCTTATTTCTTATATTCTTCAGATAAATGAAGAAGGTCATGCCAATACTGAGATATGGGTTCTTCTAGAGACAAAGAGCCACAAGCAAGCACGCTATCATCCTATGACGAAGACAATTACCCATCTTTCAAAACAAATTATTGATTGAAAAGTTTCAATGGTTGTTCAAAATTAGTTACAAGAGCTTATTGACAGTTTAACAGTACGAGCATTATAAGAACTCACAATAAACATGAAAGGTATAAGAAATCACGCGGTGGCCTACTATCTAGTTAAACAATTCCTCTACCAAAAGAACACCACCATGATACTACTCATCCTAGTAGCATTAGACCAAAGAATAGAACATGATTAGACCTAGAAAATATAATCTAATACTCTGAGCAATAAACTTTATAAAGATTTAAGTAAAAAGGTATTCAATTAGCTCCTGAAAGATATCAGCTATTCATAGTAGTGAAAGAAAAAATTCTAGTCCAGTAGGGAAAAAATTTGCCTACGGCTAGCATTAAGATCTAACAGTATATTCCACCATATCAACAAAATAAAGGAATAGTTTCAAAATTATGCCTTCCCGTACGTATAAAAGATTAAGACAAGATAGGATAACATCTGTAATTCATAATTCGGACAAGCTAATCATGCACAAGAATTCAGTTACAAACTTTAACAACAAAATGTTAACAAAACTAAAAAACGACAAGAACACACCAACACGAGTCAAAAAGCATACCAAACTAAAGATGTTTAAAAATAGTAATTAACAGTTGCTTCAATGCCGTGTTGAAGAATGCAATTTAAACCAGCAACTTTTCCCAATCTAGATGGCCAATTAACAGTGTACCAAACCTGAAAAACAATAAATAAGGCACCATATTAACATTCAGACGAAAATCTCGACATCAAAACCCTAAAAAGGTTAATTGAAATTGAATTAGGTTAGAGCCTATGTGCAGAAAATTGAACAGGCAGAATTCAAACATCATCATAAAAAGGGAAATAATCTAGTGTTTTCAACAAATTAAAATAAAATTCACAAAAACAAACCAGGTAAAAGAGTGGTGGTACCATATGAAGAAAAACTAAGAACCCTAAAACTCAAATAGGAAAAAGTCAAATTCATTAGAACCCTAATGAGGAATAGCTAGCACGGACTAAGGTGTATAAACAAGGAGCGAAAGATAGAGATACGATATAACTTACCACGATTACGCCAATTAATGCAGTAAGACAAGAAATTTAAAGCTTTTGAACTACTGCAACATGCAAAATTATTATAATTAATAGTTATTGAGCTGTAATTTTACCTTATTCAGGATAATGAAACCTTAAATGAAGCTTTACAGGTAGAAAAAGACGAACTTTGAACCAGCAGAGGTCGTACTGTTGACAAAACCCCTTTCTTACCTCCTGACTTTCATTCTCTAAATCTCAATACATATCTGCTCGAATTTCTCTCTATCTATATACGAATATCCCCAAGTTTATGAAATTCTCTCTCTCTCTCTCTCTTCATAAAACCCTCGCTTTGTCTTCTTTGTGGCCTTTTCTGAACCAGAGAGAGTAACGTTTCTTTCTTCTTCACTGCTCAACTCCGTCTTTTTCCCTTTCTTTTTTATTTTTGAAATTGGAGTATTTATTTTATTCTATCTTTCCTCTTCCTAGTCATAGACTCATAGTTCTCACTTCTCAACTGGGTATTTTCTCGTGTCCGGAGAGAAAATAGCCCGTAATCTAAACCCGCTTTTAGTCGGGTTAATTCTGGCCGGGTTGATCCGTTCATCTTGTTTCTCCCTTTTTTCAGAAAAATATTTTTAGATTTTTTAACACAAAAGGGAGATCATAAATTTAACTAGATACAAAATTATTTGAACAGTATAATTTGATAAATTATTCTTGCATTCTCTTCTTTTAATAAATTATAAGATTGATGTTGGAACTTTAATGTTATAAAGAGGTATTCAAAAAATATTCAATTTAGTCGATGTTATTATATTTTTTTTTTACTTTTTTGAGAAAAAAATTAAATTTTAAGGTATAATTTTAATCGATATACGTTTAGGAGGAGAACTAGAGAGAATTTACCTTCTTCATAAAGTGTTTTGATTAATTATGATTTTTTTTTTGCACTCAAATTTGAGACTTTAAAATGTTAAATGTACCTCTAATTTAAATTTTAAGATTTCGTAAATTGAATTCAAAAATTTAATATATATTAAATTTTGAAATGCACTCGCATATCATCCTTAAGCGAATTTATTTTCTTCTACAACCAATGTTTTCACTCATCAATTTATAAAATTCTCGTTCTTGGTGGTGACTTATTTTAAGATATAATGTCTTGAAAAATGTTTTTGTGAACGATATTATATTATCTTATTTTATAGTTTGTGTAATTTTGCCATATATATTTAATTTTTTATTAAAAAATAAATTATTGTCTATTCTGATCTCAAATTCTAAATCCCCGATTGATGTGGTGTGTTGAATTTAGTTTGTGTTTGGAAGAGAAGCAGTGTAAAAAAAAAACATGGCTTGTCCAAACGCTTATCCTTGTAGACATAAAACTCCAAAGTCCAACTTTCAACTCTATATAATATTAATCATTTAATTAAATGGATTGTTCCATTTTTTGGAATTTGTCATGAGAAAGTAGGCCTAAAAGACAGTACAGTTGAACCAAAGACGACTCCAAAAACTGTCAATTCAAAAGGGGGAGCTTTTTTTCTCTTCTATATAATGAGCTTTTAATAAAAGGAAAGGTGGAGGTGGTCCTCCCTGAAAAGGAGAGGAGAGCTCATCGTTGTCACTGTCTTGGCTCGGTGGTCCTCGTCCTTCTCTCACGTGGCTAACACGTGGTCATATTTCCTTAGGAAAACAATGTTGTTGATTTTTTATTCATGCAAATAAATGATCACTGATTTGATGGCTCAAGTTACTTGCTCGACAAAATACCATCATTTTTGGTTACCAGGACAATGAACCGCATGATAATCCTCTTTACTTTGTTTAGGGGCTGATTGATAACTTAAACGTGAGTCTACTTAATTCAATTATATGTGATTTAGAATAGTTGGTGCAAGTTGATATTACTTTAATAAGATTATAACATTAAATTATTAATAATTATTTTGTACTGTCTAATATCTGTGAATAACTTGATCATCAATTTATACTCTGATTGTCACACCTCTTAGTACAAAGATATTAATGTAATTAAATGTCAATTCATAACACATTATTAAGCATGCAAGTAATTGTACTCCACTTTAATATTTACAATTTTGGGATGATGTGGTTACAACAATCAGAAGGGAGTGTTCATAAAATACATTTTATCTTATTTTAATGTCAAATTATTTGAGATCAAAATTTGAAATAATTAATATTACCTTCAACACAGACCCCAAAATAATATTGAAGAAGCGAGAGAAAATTTTCACAAGTTACTTCATTATCAATTACCCCTATTACTGAGTTTTAAAATAGACTAAAAAAAATGAATGAACGAAAAAGACGGGAAATTAAAGAAAAACTTAACCATTTTTTTTACCAAACATTTTAGTCCAAAAATTGACGAATTTGGATGAAAAACTAAATAACATAAAATTATATTTTATAATTTCTATTATACCCTCTAAATTATAAACATTAAAAAAAACTAATATAAGAATAACTTAAATGTAAAATTTAAGTTTTGTTTTTTTCCCTTTATAAATTATATTATTAATCTAAAGATTTAGATCAAGAGACTATAACCATAATAAACTAGAATTACTACTAACGTAATTATGTTACTAGTAATTGTGAACATTACGTTAGTAGTAATTCTAGTTTATTATGGTCTCAACATTCAACTATAGCTAATGCAATTCATAGAATTGGAGACTTGTAACTCATTAAGTCTATATAACTGGCCAATATAATTACAGAAGACTAAGATTTACTGACGGTTAGAAAACAAACAACTACCTTGCAGTAAGCACCAAATTCTTTTATTACCCAGAAGAAAATACTATTAGCATTGGTTTGAAGCACAATTTCATTAAAGAAAAGTTTCAAATACATTCAATGATGGGGGGGCTAAGAACATTTTAATCAAGAAAAAGATACAACAAAACTCGGGGGTTAGAATGCCTGCGTATACATACAAAACGATACTTACTACAGCCAAACATGCGTTGTTAGCATTAGAGATTGTTCTTAAGCAACAGAAGAAGAGACATGCTACCTTGACTTCTCTTCGTAACAACGATCTAACCCCATTTTCCTTTCTCCTCTAGGTCCCTGAAAGACGGTTCACAATTTATCTGTTATGGTTTACGGTTATACCTATTTACAAGGGGGTCTTAAGAAAAGCACATGAATTTTTTGCCTTTTGTTGACTTCAATGCAAAGATGCTTTTGGTTCTGGAGAAACAGAATAGAGCTGATATTAGATTACCTTTGGCTTCTCATTCTCCCCCTCAAACATCTAAACCACTGATATTCTTTAACAAGATGAAGGAAGCTGGTTGAAGTCTCCTCAACTATCAACTGAGCACTTTAATTATAGCATACGTATAAAACATGCTGCAGTTCCTAAAAGTTTGGTTGCACAGTTTCTAAAACCAACAATAAATGTGTAACCCAAACAGAATTTTCTCTCATATCACTTTATAGAAGTTACTTAAAAGACTTTTACTCATGATATTCCATGATAAAGTCCAACAAAAGTGAAAAGGATGAAATATATATCTCGAAAAATTTAGTATAAAGTCCAAAGAATAACGATCCAGGTCTTGTCCTAGAACAGAATCATTTCTCCAAGAAAGATCTCACAGAATTTCTGAAGGTCACAGTTGAAAATATCCAACAGTTGTCTTAATTGGTATGAAAGCAAAGTCCAAAATATATATTAGTATTGTAAAATGTGACCAATAAAACACAAAAAACATGTGTAAAAAGAAGCAGGCAATCAGACGAGTAACTTCAAAAGTTGGTAGCAATATCAGAACAAGTTTTCATGATAATTGCTGCTTTGGTACCTTGTAGGATTCAGTGGATTGATATACCTCCAGTTCTCCAAAACCATCCCCTCTAGATTCAACAACTTCAACTAAAGTCGCTTCCGCTGAAACCTTCTTCTCACGTGAATAGCAGGACTTCAAATGATTCAGTTCATTTTCCAACTCCAAAGATCGTGCCTTCTCCATGGTAAGACTTTCTCTGAGGCAATATATTTCCTTTCCAGCCACCTGTTTTGAAGCAAAGTCATTATTCCCTCTATATATTTACTACTAAAACCATGATTGAGAAAATCAATCAAACCATTCAACAAACCTCAAGCTTAAAATTCATGATGTGAAATCACAAGTAAATCTAGCCACTACCCACCATCATTACCTAAAGTTTTTCCTTGTATTGCTTCAAGACTTTCCATGTAGCTTTAGCAAAACCTATCATTATTTGTCTCTGTCTCTCTTTGACTGCTCACTGATGCTGTCCATGCAGGATGTATCTTCAAATACTTGTGACTTCACAGTTTCTGGAGATTGAGCCAAAAGTTTGGTAGGATCAACCTCCTTTGTGGCAACCTCTGTTTCACACAGATAAGTGTAATTTTAGCTCCATCAGCCTTCCCCTCATTGACCTGAAACAGATGTTCTCTAAGGCATGCATTCGGCAAAATAAAATTCGTGTGAGCGATAACGCACCCATCTGTCCCGCCAATGTGGACCACAACTAAATTCAACTATAGACCATTAAACAGAAAAAAAGGGAGAGAAGAATTATGAAGGGTAAGATAAAATACCACACAAGCTTCAATGGTGCTAATCTTCAATCTTTTAAGCTGCTCTGGTTTAAGAAACGTTTGAAACTGCCTTTTATTATTACCAAGTGAATCAGAAGGTTCTTCAGAGTTGGTGAATCTACAGTCAGGAACAATGTTTTCAGCCAATATGAAGACTGAACAGTCAAAGGTTACTTAACCAACGGAGGAAAAAAAACAAATATTTGTTGATCAAATGAACTAATAAAAAAAAAGAAACAAAAGGAAAATAATAACTATAACCAGAAAAAGGTGTCACACCTGATCTTCATATAAGGTGAAGCCCGTCTTAGCAGAAAGGATATCAACATAGTCTTCTTCTCCTGATTTTACAGTTAAAATCTGAAAATACAGCAATAATTAACTAATAGAATTATACTGGGAAAAAATCGATAAAATATATCTAGTAAACAATGCAACTGCGATGATAAGAACGCAAATATTTGAGATTAATCAACTCATACATTCTCACAAGAAATAAGTTATCTGAAAAATAACGTTTAAGCATGAATACACGTTGGAGCTAAGAATCATATACCAAAACCATTCGCTTCTTGCCTTCCAGATAATCTCGTAAGTATCTAGTTAACTGCCATATGGTAAGAATCTTGTCAGTTGAGTTCTAGTCCTAAAAATAATGCTTTAGAATAAAATTGCTTGAAAACAATTTCAGCAGAATACAGTTTGACGATAAACCCTAAGCTAACAATATTAAGTAGCAATACACAATGGAAAAGCAAAAAAGAAGTAGAAGAGCTGACACATAATGGACCAACGGGACAAGTAAGAACTACTAAGGAAAAAGGTATTACCAAGGAGTTTTGAAAGCGTTTCTGCAATGGTTTCTTCTGGTGCTCAAGCAATGACTGCAAGTGGAATAGAAGAATTAAAATGATTGACAACAACATGTGTAAGATGAGCAGAACATTCTACCAAGACAATATAAACATTAAAAGTAAAATATCATCTATATGTTAAATTCAGCAAAACCAAGTCATGCTATGTACACTTGAGCACGTACCAAAAACCATCGACATGTTGTTGATGAAATTACTTTCAAGCAGTCTAGCCCCCTGCATACGTTTAGATCATACGTCACATCAAGAATATCAAAACACTGAACTGTATATATAAAATAAAAGCTGTGATACAGCTGATTAATTACTATATCACTTCCAAAATTGTAACTAATTATCACAAAAGTGTTCAACAAAAGATCTTGTGACTACTATTAATTCGAGTGTTAAAGAATTGTAGTGTTAATTTGCCCTTGCATAAGAAAACATGATACACGAACTCGTAATCACTTTCACATAGCCCCAGTAACATCAAAACAGCAGCACATTAGGTGAAACAAAAGTTCCACCCCGGAAATCTACATTATAGCTTTAACAGTTCATGCAATTTTGGAGAAACACTCGTGTGCTGCTTGAAACTCGAAATAGAGTGCTAATAACAGTAGAACTATATGGAACCTTAAAGGTAATTTATTTCTGACAAAATAAGTGGATGAACATTTGTATTGTCTCAATCCTACACATGTAGCTGACTTTCAGAAATGCAAAAATATTCTATATATATATATATATATATATATATATAGGGACACAGTTATGAGTTATATAAAAGGAGTGGAACCTGATGTCCAGTCCTCTTCTCTCTTTCAGCTACGGCAAGGTCAACAATAGTAAAGAGAGCACTGTGAAACTGAGCGTTAACATTACCATCAGTCTCACACCGAATGTTAATGATGCATTGGGACCGGCTGCAATGATATAAGATGCCATAATTGAAATATAACAATAATAATTACTACGTTTATTTGCAAAGAATGGTGTAAAGTACAAAGATGGAATAGTCTTTTTTTGGTTGGGTCACACTGGAAATATATGGGATGGATTGTTTGGGAACTGCGAGGCAGAGGAATTTATGAGAGGATAGGACTACGTTCCTCCCTGTTTGGACAATGATAAATTGGAATAAAAAACGGTTACAAACA
The DNA here is from genome assembly GCA_947179155.2 of Hedera helix. Classification (NCBI taxonomy): domain Eukaryota; kingdom Viridiplantae; phylum Streptophyta; class Magnoliopsida; order Apiales; family Araliaceae; genus Hedera; species Hedera helix. The sequence goes on along the minus strand of OX359268.1, from coordinate 54,619,969 downwards.
AACAATTTAGCTCATATATTGCTCCTTGCTTCTAAGTACAAACCAAAATAACATATCATTGACTTTGTTTTCAAACTGAGGGAGGAAAATTAGATTAAGATAATTATGACCGCTAATACTGCTTAAAGGATTGAAAAGAAAACTTATTCACTTTCCTCCCAAAGTTTTCTATCCGATTATGAACAGATTTAGACCAAAATCTAAATCCCTCAATTTAAAAACATAATGGAATTTAATAAAAAGGTAAAGTGGTAATCTAACATTGAGTTTTCTTTTCCTTTTCTAAGTAAAATCACAAACTGCACTAAAGCACACTTCTAACTATATATATATATATATATATATATATATATATATAATTTTATTTTTTTCCTTTTTTGTTCAAACTCAAACACAAGACAAATGACGAGGTTGGAGATTCATCCTCAAATTTATATATTTCCTTCACTAATGTCTCTTTAATTCTCTCTTTCGATCTTCATAATAACAAAAAACAACACTCGGAAAATAAAAAAATTAAAATAAAAGAACACATTCTAACATCCGAGTGAAGAGTAGTCATATTATCAATGCCAGCGGCTTCTAAAATCCATATAGGGTTCAAATTATATGTGTTCCACATTGAAAACAAAAATATAAGTCACAAACAAACAGCATATTTTGCGTTTCTTTTCAAAAAAAGAAAATTTATTGCATGTATTTATCAAGTCAGGAATCGACCATAAACAAGTCTTAGCATATATTGTAATTCACATAAATTATGTACTACAACTAAGACAAAAGGAAAACATAACATATATAAGAAATACACAATTTAGCAACTTGACCAACCACTGGGCTCCAGAAATAAGTCTTATTACAATCTTTACTCAGAATTTTATTGTTATTCCCATCCCTAGTCAACAAAAAGGAAATAGTACTACTAATTGTATTATTAGTCGTCCTCTTCCTATTCCAGGAGAGTTGGGGCAAATTGAGGAGGATTGGTGAGCATGTGCACGACTTCCCTCATGGCGGGCCTTGAGGTACTCTCATCCTCGACGCACATCATCGCTATTTTGAACAGATAAATGACGCCTGCTAGAGGGTAAGCATTGAGCCTGGAGTCCAATATTGCAAGCACGGAAGATGCATCAGACGGCTGAGAAAGCTCCGATATTGTTTTTCTGATCCACCTCACTATGTCCACTCCATCACCGAATTCTCCCACTGGCTTTCGCCCTGCTATCAGCTCCAGAAGCACTACCCCAAAGCTGTAAACGTCACTTTTTTCGTCCACTTTTAGTGTGTAGGCATACTCTGCATCACACACATAAAACACAACATAGCTTATGCAAAAGCAAACAACAAAGTTTATTATGTCACTCAACATCTTGTATTTTAGAAATACAAAGTGAATTTTGTATAAATGTAATAATGTATGATTATAGAAACCACGATATACAATTGTAGTGTTTCCAAGGAAGGGTTTTTTAACATTGATTCTTCTTTAATGTTCTATAGAAGATTAATAAGCACAATGTGTATTATAATATTTTATTTAATCATTTGTTTGATTAAGTAATGAAACACTACCAAGTATTAACGTCTTATATACTGTATATCAAGAACAAGAAATGGGCACCAAAAACCTAAAGTGCACTGCAGCTAAGAAAAAATTAAAACTATTGTCTACTTGGTACTTACCACTTGTACCATTTAGCCCCATAAATTTCAATTTAACATGTCTCAAAATGATCTTTTAACTATTAAAAGTAACAAATATTCAAAAATCATCATTACTTATATCTATATACACCAAAAAATTATAGTTTGTAACAAAATTTGGACAAAATTTTAAATCCATATGCAAAACCGGAAGAGTTACGTGCTAATTACCTGGTGCAATGTAGCCATAGGAGCCAGCTATAGATGACATGCACTCAGATGCACCAGCACCCTGCAAGAACTTGGCTAGACCAAAATCAGCCACATGAGCTTCATAATCTGAATCCAGTAGTATATTATTTGACTTCACATCCCTATGGATGATCAATGGTGAACAGTCATGGTGTAAATAACACAATCCCTTGGCAGCCTCAACCGCTATTCTGTACCTCGTTTCCCACTGCAAATGAGCTCCTTTAGACCCATGCAATATCTCGCCCAAGCTCCCATTCGACATGTATTCATATAATAACAAGTTGGCATCTTTATTTGATACGTACCCCAGCAGCCTCACAATGTTTCGATGCCGAATTCTGCCAAGAGTCTGAATCTCCGCCAAGAAGCCGTGATCATTGCGGCCACCAACTAATCGTTTAATAGCCACGTCTATGCCGTTTGGCATGGAGCCACGGTACACTATCCCGGCTCCGCCTTTGCCGATTATGTTCTCTTCTTTCAGGCATTCCAAAACGTCTTCGGCTTTCAAATCTAGACGTTGGAATGTAGTAAGCTTCCACGCCCGTGATTTCTGAAGCCTTTTCTTTCTGATTCTTATAAAAGTGACCGCCAATAATAATACCACAGTTACTAGTATTATTATGGTAATGACGAGATTTGATGTGCTAAAGGACATCGCGTGGCCTTTGTGAGAGGCGTTTGCTGGATTTGTGACTGTCGGGCAAAATTTGCGGTGCGGGCTACATAATTTTGGGTTTCCGGCGAAGATTCTATTGTTGAAGTCCTTCAATTGCCAGTCGGTAGGAATCCTGCCGGAAAAATCATTGTAAGAGAGGTCTAAGATTGTTAGGCTCTTCATGTACCCCATCTCACGTGGAATTGCACCACTCAGTTGATTTTGAGATAAATTGAGCGCATTCAGGTCCGATAGCTTCGTAATTTCTGTGGGAATTTCATCATTCAAACTGTTCTGACTCAAATCAATTAAAATAAGCTTGGTGCAATGAGCAATCGAAGCCGGAATTTCCCCTGTTAAGTTGTTGGCACTGATGTTGATCTTCAGCAGCATCTTCAAATTGGAGATTTCCTTCGGAACTTTGCCAACAAATTTGTTCATTTGAAGCTCTAATCTCTCTAATTTCACCAAATTTCCAATAGCCGTAGGAATTTCGCCAGTGATCCAGTTATTAGAAAGCACAAGGCTTTGGAGGGCATTTGCCGAAATCTCCGCCGGAAGTTCGCCGGAGAAGTAATTGTCGTTCACCTCGAGCATCTCCAGCACCGGCATGTTAAAGAACCCGGACGGAATACTTCCGTTGAAGAAATTCTTCATGATACGAATCCGAGTTAATGATTTACATTCACCAAGTTCACTCGGAATCGGGCCCAAGAAATAATTACCCATCAATATCAACGTCTTCAATTTCCCTCCTTTGCACAAATCTCGAGGTATCATACCGGTAAGATGATTCGTAGTAACATCGAGCTGTAGCAACTTCCCGTTACGACCAAGATTCTCCGGCAGTTCAAAGGTGAAATTATTCTCCCATATTTGAAACACCTCCAGATTCGGATAATCACCAACGAACGCCGGAATCTGTCCGACGAAATGGTTACGAAACAGATTAAGCAAAGTCAGATTCGTCAAAGCAGAAAAACTCTCCGGTATTTCGCCGGAGAGTTTATTGATGGACAAATCTAGTGACATCAACCTAACCAAACTAGATAGTTCAGAAGGAATATGACCCGTGAGATTATTGTACTGGAGAAACAGAGAATGCAACATCTTCAAATTGCCCAAACTCGGCGGAATCTCGCCCGTGAGATTGCTACCACCTAAATCCAAGAGTTGTAACGAGCTTAATAGCCCGAATTCAGGCGGAATTCCTCCAGAATACGAATTATAGTAACCTAACCACAGTTCTTTCAGCTTCGATAAACGTGACAAACTCGACGGAATTAATCCGCTAAGACCATTGCCTTGTAAAGCTAAGCTCTCCAAGCTCTGAAACTCAGAATAAGCCTCCGGAATCTCTCCGTAGAAATAATTTCCGCCAAGTTTCAGAGTTTTCAGATGCTTTAAGCTCACAAACTCCGTCGGAAGCTTGCCGGTGAAGTTGTTGTTGTAAACATCAAAGGATTCCAGCTCCGTCATTGTAATCACCATTGCATTGGGGAATTCGCCGTTGAACACGTTATAGGAGAGATTTATGTACTTGATGGAGGTCAAGTTGGACATTTCCATGGGTAAAGGACCGGTGAGATTATCGTCGAAGAGAGTGAGATTGACGAGTTTATCCAAACGCCCTACCTCCGGCGGCACGGTGCCAAAGAGAGGAACATACGAGATATTGAGCGCAATCACACGTGAGTTCTCATCACATGAAACTCCTGAGAAAGAGCAATGCGCGGAGGGAGAAGATGATGAGCTGGCGTTCCAGTCATGGAGTCCAGAACTGGTTGGACCAACCATGGAGGCTTTGAGGTTTAACAGTGTCTGGAGATCTGAGTATGCATTTGAAGACGAAAGCAAGAGGAAAATGGAAAATATGTGAAGGAAAGAACAGAGGAGAGAAGTTTTCATTTTGAGGGCTTTTTTCAGGCAGGAGGGAAAGGGAACTGGCGGTGTACGATTATTATAGCAGCATGGTGGTATACTGGCAAGGGAATCCAAGCGACCGAGTATCAAAATCGAATGAATAAACAAAGGGAGAAAATACGATTCGCCATGTGGCATAAGGCATAACGTAGAGTTAACTCAGTTAAGTTTTTGCTCATTTAACCGTTTAGTTTTGACGGAGCTTTCTAACAGTATATCCCTGGTAGAGTTTCATAGCGGTGGGCCATGTTTCTGAGTTTTGACGGCGTTTTGAAATGACAGGCTCATAATAGCGTTGCAGCCTTCTGGGAGACAGCCAGTTGAATTGCTGATGTGGCGTTACCTTGTTCTCAAGGCAAGGCAAATGCCAAATGCCATGGTAAGAGTAAAAAAACCAACTTTTGTTTTTTCTTTTAACTGTGTGGACTTCTCTCTTCCGTTGTACTTCATAAATCCAGATATAAATGTGATGATAAATTTATTTTATTTGTAAGAATTTATTCCGATTATATTAACACAAATGCTACGTCGTTTAAGTTAGTTTTCTATAATGTTTTTCTTCGCTTCTCTCCAATCATAACGTACCCCATATATTAAAACTTAATATGAAAATTTAAAAGGCCAACTCTAAGATTACTAAAATCAAAAAATAAATTCATTCTTTTTATTTTAAATTATAAAATTAATATTAATTTTTGAAAATTTAATTTAAAATATTTTTAAACCTAAAATTAATGGAGCTAATACCTGGCTTTTGGGGTTGATCAAATATCAATGTGGATACTGATTGCACCTTTTTATCGAGAAGAAATGAGGAGTGGATTTGTAATCGGGGGTTTGGTTGGGCCCATGGCAAAGGTGGTCTGTGTCTTTTTCCAAATGGACATCTGACTCCATTTGGACGAGAGTAAAAGTCTACTCTTCTTCTTCTGCTGTTCTCTTTTTGGATTCTTGTTTCGAATAAAAGGATTGTCAAACAGTGGGACCCATTCCCTTGGCAATATGCTATTCATTAAAATAATTATTCAATGATCTCGAATAAAAAAAAAAATTTATTTTAATTGTACTTTACTATTTATAATTATAAATTTATTAAAATAGAAAATTTTTATTAACAAGTGATATCACATAAATTTATCCAGAATTATTAAATAATTATTTTACTTGTTTCGTACTCTTTCCTACCAGCTAAGCTAAGCTAGACTAAGAGCTACCTCTTGTTATTCTACTTTTGTGGCAGGATAAGGCATGCACTGCGAGTCTTCAGTCTTCGCTACGAGGCTTTGTTTGCGTTGTGTTTCTGACTTCCGCTTCTTTCACTTGGACAACTTCATGTGTACTTCTTATTAGCATGATTTTTAGATCCGAATTAAAAAAAATATTGAGTAAATACTTGATCCAACTAACAGTCGAATTGTTATTAAATCAATAATATTATTAATATATAATAAATAATTAATAATTAAATATATTAATTATTATTATATATTATATATAATATTTAATAAATATATAAAATTAATCAATTTATCTACATATAAAAAAATTAAATTTATTTATATAATATCTATTTTATATAATTTAAATAAATACTAAATCTATATAAAAAGAAAGATATTAAATCATAATCGTAACTCAAAACTCAAGAGTGTTAAAATCAAACACAAATAATTATAAACATGTCTAAGATGCATTCAATTAAATTCGGTAAAAAAAATAAATTTATTTGTATAATGTTTACTTTGTACAATTCAAATAAATATTAAAAGAAAAATATTAAATCATGATTATAACTTAAAACTCAATTAATGATACATTTAATCAAATTCAAATACTTAAATTTTATTTTTTTTATAAAAAAAAAAAGATAAGGAACCAGTAAAATCGGTTACCGAGTCACTGAGTCGATCAGTCCAACCGTCGGGTTATTGGGTTTTAACCAAAAACTAATTTTTAAGCTTAAATCAGACAAAAAAACTGACAATTTTGATTTTTCAGACGATCCGACCCAAATTCAAAAACCATGCTTATTAGTACTCCATCTTTTAAGTTTATTACAAAATAATTGCTACTCCCTCACTCCCAAATGATGTTTAAATTACAATAAAGTTTTGTCCCTAAAAGGATTATCCAATTCCTTCTTAATTAATATTCTTTTATTGTATTCATTCACTCATTAGAGATGGGATCCTTTCGTATTTCATTCCACACAAATAATTGCCATATCAAAAAAAATAAAATGCTCATTTTCACTATTTTAAAGTACCAAATATTAAAATGAAAGGTTCAATAATGAAAATAAAAATTGTTCAAAATTTTTCTTCCAACCAAACGGCTTGTTAGAAGAATTCATTCGTATAAATTAAGATTGAAACCTTTAATCAACAGATCTCTACTTAATGTTAACACATTTGAATTTGTTTGTACGTTTTACCATCAATTTGATTGCTTGAATGTGAATTTATACAAAAGAAACAACTAAAAAGTTCTTGATAGTTTGGGCTGTCGAAAAATACTTTCGGTATGAAGATAAGAATAAATTTTAAGATGTGTATAATAATATAGACAAAAATTATTTAATATGCTAGAATATTGTATATTATGATCTTATAATGTTGTCGTTAACCATGTATTAATAGTACTTACATTATTCACTACTAGATAAGTAATTTGTATACTAATTAGTAGTGGCTATGATAACTAATTACCTATTCGAAAGTGATAAAAATTCTAACTCAACTCTATCGAATCTATGAATCCTCTTGTACTAGGCCTAATGGGTTGTGGGGCCGAGCTCAACATAGGCAATCTATTTATGCTAGTAAATAAATAACCCAAACATTTATAATGTACTTTACAAAGTTAATAATTACATATTTCTTTCTATAATAAATGATAATTCACGTCAAGAAATATTTAAACTTGACATATCTCAGACCTTTTAATCTTACCATCCAGGTAGCCCTATTGTTAGACTCATACAATTCACAAATAGCTGTATACTCTATTATTAGGAGATGATGGCTATTAGGTGTGTAAACGGATATAAACGAATTCAAAAATACAGTAATATTCGTATCCGTATCCAGAAAATCAATTCGCTATCTATATTTGTATTCAGTATTCGACGGATTTTAAAAATGCTATCCGTATCCGGTATTCAAAATAATATCCAAATACGGATAATATATGTTTCTGTTTATTTTATTCGAATAAACAGATTATTCGAATATTTGGGTATCCGGATTCGTTTATCAGTCACTTAATAAAAAATTCATTCAAATTATTTACAAAAAGTAAAGAAAAAAATTGAATAATTACTCATAACTAATCACAATTTAAAGTTTAAATCATACATATATAATGAATGAATGTTAATTTATTTATTTTTAATAAATACAATAATCAATTATCTAAATTATAATTCAAATAAGTTTTTATTATTTTTGAAATTCAAAATTCAAAATGAATGCTCTACTTATTAATGTTTAGATGTCAATTTTATGTGTTAATTTGGAGTAATACTATAGTGTGTATGAATATTTATAATCTATAACTATAACATTTAAATGATATTTATAACACTTGTTAAATGATACATTTTAGATATATTGTAACACTATATATAACTAGAATAAGAGAAAAAAAATAATGAGTTTTAAAGTATAGTTCATTAATAAATGAATGTTGATTTATTTATTTTTAATAAATACAATAATCAATACTTTAAATTATAATTCAAATAAGTTTTCATTATTTTTGAAGTTCTAAATTTTAAAATGCTCTACTTATTAAAGTTTAGATGTCCATTAATAAGTTAATGTCTATTTTATATGTTTGAAGTAATACTGTAGTGTATACGAATATTTATAATCTATAATTATAATATTTAAATGATATTTATAACATTTATAACAGTTGTTAAATGATCCCAAAGCTATATTGTAACACTTGTTAAATAATATTTATAACACTTGTTAAATGATACATTTAAGATATTTTAACTTTATAATAGTAAAAATTCATTAACTATACTTAAATTTATTTATTTTAATTTATTAATATTATAATAAAAGTATTATTTCCTACTTTTTAGAAGTGAAATGACATATTTTAAAAATAATTTTTGTATGAAAACTAATTATTATATAAGGAAGGTCACTTAAAAAAAACTATTTTGCTTATTTTATATATATATAAAAGTTATCCGAATACGGATTTCGAATACGGGTCTGAATTTGAATATTTGTCGGATATATTTACGGGCAAATGTTAAACGAATACGTTTATATCCGTATTCGTATTCGTTTATTTGCAGATATCTTTAAATTGAATATGGATATCCGTAAATGATATTTTTTCTGAATGTGAATAATATTTATTTTTTTCAAATACAGATACAGATGAATACGAATTTTTCGATTATCATTTACGGTCTAGTGGCTTTTTAAGTACCACAAAAATATCCCTTTAATAGAGAATGAGCATAAAGCATGAAGAATGGCCAATGGGTGATGGGTTCCTCAACAAGTCCAAGAGTGGACTTCAAATTTGACACCATTAATATATATATAGAAATGAAAAGTTGCTTTAAACCGAGAATAAAAGGTGGTTAAGTGGCCACAATGGTGGATCTTAGTAATAAATTATTAATTATTAAAGAGAAAATGAAAGCCGCAGAAGTTGTGATGAACACAAAGGCTTAGGCTTTGGCATAGCATTGATTCTCTTTCCCTCACGAACATCTAACAATCCACTACAAGGAAAGGAAAGGAAGAACATATTCGTTTTCTCTTTCTTCTCAACTAAAGTGGAAGTGGGAGAAGAACTAGAAGTAGAATTAGAATATCAGGTAGTGATGTTGAACAATAAAAGATTACATTATATTTTTTAAGCACCAAGTCCAAGTTGGATGGTTGCTAATTTGTGTTGCTTATACTAATACTACTATTATTATTTAGGGGGTAGGCATCGCAACAGAGATAAATTATTTTATATTTTTAGAGTATGATGAATAATTTGTTTTCCCTCTCATATGCATGTGGGGCTCTTTGTGGTGAGATTTATAAGGACCTCACATGCATATAAGAGGAGGAATAAACTATTCACCATATTTTAAAAGTATAGAATAATTTTTTCGCAACAGGACATATGGTCGATCGGAGAATCTTTCCAACACAGCACACCAATACCTAAGTTTACCCAAATAACATTTATTACTAAAACAACCATAACCCACAACATATACATGAATTTTAAGTTCTAATTTGTAGTCATATCTCCTACTAAAACAAATAACTAGTATACTAATAAAATGATAGAAAATTCGACTCAAACTTGTGCCTAGAATAAGGTTCAATTCATTATTAATTTAAGAGTACCAACTGACCATATACAAGTTACTTGTAGCGTGCAAAGTAGAATTGAATTCAGTCCTTGTTAGTTTCAGTCCAGTAACCACGCGGGAATTGAAATCAAGCCTACATATAGTAATCCTCAATTTGAGCATAATTGTATCGATTAAGTTATCTTTAACCCATCATATAAAATTCATGACATATTCTTTGTACTTAAAAGTAAAATTAAGATTTTCTTTACTCCTCAAATATTCTTTCGTAGGACTAAAATATCAAATATTACATTAAACGGAAGTTTAAATATTTAAGTGAACACTATTTTTACATAAATTTTTAATATTTTTACGTTATTTTTTCACACAAACGTGGGTTTTGAGATTATTTTTTTAGAAATATCAAAAAATATATAAAAATATCAGTTATGAGTTATGGGGTATATTTGACATTTAAACATTACACAGAATTAGCTGACTTACGTACTCCATCTTAATTCTACAACAGATTTTGCCTTGTAAAATTGGTTTGAGATTCTCTGTTTTTATTTTTGGTTACCGGAGACAGAAAATATATATACATATGTGTATATGTATAACAGATAATGGATCGTCTAGAAGAGAACCAGCAGGGCCTTAAAGCCTAGCTGCTCATTTGTGAGTGGATACTCCATCAATCAACTAATGTAGGCTGTCAAATCATTAGACTAAGCTTAAATATCATAGACTCATAAAGTTATTATATTCTTACTATATTCTAATCTCCACATTTAATAAAAAAAAATTCTTTTATATTTTATAGTTTAAAAATATAAAATTATTATTAATTTTTAATTTTTTTTTTAATTTTTAAATAATTTATTAATAATAATAGTAAGATAATAAATATTATAATTAATAATAATTTATAATATTTATTATTACTTTAAATAGAATTAAACGAACGCAACCTTAACAATGTGAATAAAATGATATTGTAGTATTTTTGTTTATTATTTTGAATTTTTTATATTAATTTATGATATTTTAAGAATTAAAAGTGATATAATTCATGTAAATTTGAAAAAAAAAAGAAAAAGAAAAAAAACTCACCCAAGGCTTAAGAGGTTGGAAAAGAAAATTACTAGTAGGAAGGGAATGATGACCTACTTTTACTTGTTTCGGTTTAAAGCTGCGGATTGATAGAGATGGCTATTATTATTCTTATTATTCCAGAGTCCAGATGATGATGGACCAAATGACCATAGAAATTTCACATTCCAATTATGAATGGGAAGAATATTTTTCACTTCAATTGGACTCGCAGTTTTCAATCATCTACTGGATGTATGAATGAACTTCATTATTCTTCTAGGGCTAGACAACCCGTCACATCTTTAACTTAACTATCTATATTTGGGCCACCTTAGAGGCCCAATGCTCGCTTTAGTTTTCTACATTAACTTTCTCGTCTTTCCGACTTCATCATTCATCTACTTTCCCATTTTAGGTTTTCTTATTTTCATTTCACCATTTGTTTTTATGTTTAAAGCCCTACGTAAAGAAAAGAAAAGAAAAACCCTCATCTAAGTTAAAATCGAACCTGAGACCTAAATGTCGTAATACCATAATTTTAATCACTAAATTAATATCTCATCAACAATTTTTATTTTACATGATTGTCCTAGAAGAGCACAAAAAATTTCAAGATAGTCAGAAAATTAAAACAAATGCAAATTCATACTTTATAAATAATTTAAATATGTTTTATACGAAACTCATAATTATGCTGCAAAGCACCATATTTATGACTTTTTTTGTGTCATAATTATCGAAAAACACCGACTTAGTCAAACCTCCAACCAAAATTTAACATCCACGCCATGCAGATTAACGGACGGGTCATATGGTTATAACCAATTGGTTAATATTTTATCCTACATGAATGGATCGTATAACTATAATTAATTATTATCATATATATATTTTTATATTTAATTTTTTTTCATCAAAATATTATTACAAAAATAAAGCTAATATCTTCTGACAATTGCTATTTTTACAAGTAAATATTTAAGTTGAAACTCTTATTTTAACAACGTCTCACATAAGTGTGGAATTTACTAAATATTCATGTGAGAAAAAAATTACGGATATATCAATTTTCCTATCTTTTACATATATTATATTTTAAAAAAATATTATTAATTATAAGATTTTATCAATTATGAGCTTAAAAATATTTAAATTTAATTTTTAAAAATATCTTATAATTTGAAATGTACGGAGTATTTTTTTAGGTAATAAATGTTAATATGAAGCTTTCCTAGTTAATACTGAGTACTGACCCACCCCATCATTTCCTTCTAAGGCTACTCGGACTAGGCCGACCAATGTAACTAGAAATCAGTGTGTACTTCATAGTCCATACCGACTGATTGGGTAGACGAATTTCTTTTTGTAAAAAAGCTTTAAATGAATTGATGAAAGGAATAGTTAGGCATTGACATTAAATATATAGCACAGCACACCGTACCAACATGTAATGTAGTATAATGTCCGAACCCAGCAGCATATGATATATAACTATTGCCTAATACAAGTAATACCGTTAAAAAAAATACTAGTGTATTTTTTAGTGCACTGTGTACAGGATTACTCAAGTAATAAATGTTTGGATCCCTCATGTTTTTTTATTACTCCTACTTGGAACAGAGTTTATTAAACTCAGTTCGTTATATGTTCTTTATTAGTAGTACGTATTAGAAAGAGGGGATTGATATTTTTATGAGAGAAATTGATAATTTTATAAGGTTTTATTTACTTGAATAGTAAGTGGAATTCATGTTTATGTGAGTGAGATATTGCGGAAGTATCATTTTTTCTTGCAGAAATATCACTTCTCCTAAGAAAAATGAATTTGCTTTATATTTTTTGGTCCTACTTTCTCTCTCACTTCATTTTCTTCAAATCTAAAAAGAGGTGTTTCGTTTTTGTCCACTACCTGTTTGATATTTGGCCGTTATGATTCGTATGCCAAAAGGACTATTGTCTTGAACCTTGATAATGCAAGAGGGTCCAATGGCTTAAAGATAACATTAGTGGGCGACCAGGTACGAGTCATTTTGAAGCTAAATCCTCTACCTTCAAAATCATGAATTATAGTACTATTAGTTTGCTTTTTGGTACATAGATACTGACAATGATTGATGACACTCGCACCACATACCATACCAATCCAGCTTGTTGGGTAGATGGGAAAATTGAATACTGGCGGTGTTGTCATTAATGATCATGCTTCATTTGTGCTTTTCACTTCCATGTTCTACTTCAATTTCAACAAACTACATTATTTCTTTGTTAAAAGTGTATCTATGCATATCTTACAGTTGATATCTCCAGCTTAAAGTGTCTTACTTTTCATCTGTATCATTGAATTCTTTTGAAACTTGTATGCATGAGGACATGCATATTTTGGCTGCTCTTATATTCTTAATTGGGGGAGTTACATAATTGGGTTTCATTTCATTTATACTGATCTGGGAGCCTTTTTTTATTGACCTATTGTGAAATATCGTCCGTTACTGAAACTACTGTTTCTATTTTTCTTTTGGCAGTTTTAGTTACTCATATACAGAGAACTAGTCATAAAAATTGTGATTTTTGGAGCTTTTGATATTAAAGGCACTAGTTTTCACAATATTTCCTCAAGGGTTAATATTTTGCGAAAAACTGCCCACATTTATGAGGGGATATGGTTATGAAAACACATTAAAAGAATGTGACCTCTAGAGGTCGTTGAAGTTGTAAAATAGAATATTTAATGATTTAATTGTGCTACAATTAATATTATAGATCTGTTACTCACCCTGGTTTACAAATTAGCTGCGTAAGTTACAGAGATTAAAAATTCAAACTTCTGTAATGCCGAAGATGGAAATTATGCACTTGAAAGTGTGCAAGTTAATATTGAATGTATTGGAAATTAAGTCACGCAAACCAAACAAATAAATAAAGAGAGTTAAAATAACACAAAATTTAATGTGAAAAACCTTAAACTCTTAAACCAACCAAATCCTTCCTTCATCTCCGTGTGCAATGCCTTTGAATCTGTACTGCTACGAATGGTGACTAAGGATTGTAACACCATTGGACTTCTGATCATATGTCCTTTAAAGATGGTCCATGCAGCATTACTCTTGTACCTCGATAGCCAGAGTTTCTCTCATATGTGCTGGCAATGCCTTGATTGATGTTGGTAGTATATCTATTGTAATCCTCTGAACTACATTCATACTCGGTTTTACATGGGCGCAGAGTAAAGATTGTGACTAGAGATCCAGCAGTCAAGCCCACATTTAAGAAACTGCTGTAACAGAAACTCGAGTTAGTTTAGTAGCCAACCTGGACAATCAACCATACACTGTTTCTAGATGTTTCCAAAAGGTGAAAAGATTAAATTATCATTCACTGATTCCACTCATTAAAACTCTTTGTTAGGACATTGTTTTTGATATAGGAGTAGTACACTGTACAGAGTTCAAACCTTTCATGAAATTGATCACATTGTTTGGTGGTTGTCAGTTTGACTTCTCAGTAGTAGAATTAAGTGAGAGTGTCGGCAACAATGACCATGGAAGGAAAAAGAGAAGTTGCTACATTGACACTGTTGAATGAATAATTGGAAAGGGCACAAAGGTTAGGTAGTTGTTTTAATGAGGATAATGTCAAATATGGTGGTGTCAGCTGTGATTCAAAAGGAAGGTTCCCTTTTAGAACCTTACATCAAATATGGTAATTTTCAAATTACATTGAATAAGCCGAATTGTTGGTTGGCCAACTATAAATCATTTCATTTAGTAGCGGGAACCTCCTCCTTGCATAAGCACTCCAAGACCAAAAGTACCTTTCATTCTGCATTTCCATCTTTCTGTGAAACTTAATTCACAATGGGAGAAGTGAAACTTCCCTCAATGACAAATTCGGACCAGAATTCAAAAATGAACCTGCATGATTCAAACTTAAGCGAGAAAGAGACTATTTCATTCTTTGGCCTATTTACTGCAGCTGATACAACTGACTACTTTTTGATGTTCTTTGGAAGTGTTGGAGCCTGCATCCATGGTGCTGCACTACCTGTTTTCTTCATTTTGTTTGGCCGTTTGATTGACTCTTTGGGACATATGTCTTTAGATCCTCATAGATCGTCTTTACAGGTTTCCAAGGTTTGTGTCTTCTCTCTCTATGAACCTGTTGGTTTTTATCCTGATTCTCGGGAGTTGAGGATACACAGTCGATCTTCAGCCTGAGTTTATCAGAATTATGTTGCTTGTTACTACCACTCTCTCAATTTCCATGTCTACTTTTCTTATTTGTCCTAAACTTAGATGCTTATTATACCTTTTATGATGGAGGTGTAGCACTTGTATCGGACTACAACAGTGAGTTCCCATGAAACATTTCCTCAGTATTCGTGTAGTAATCCTGCAGATCTTGTCAATATGAGATGTGGATTGGGACCCCTGATTGTTGGATTCCAATTGGTAGACTGAGGCTACTGAGCCTGAAATATACAATTAGATAGATTAATTAAAAAATGTAAAGATTATGCATTCAATTCTTAAAACATTATCTGAAGAATCAGAATTGTATAGCCGAGATAAGCAGAAATTTTTGGTGCCTGTGATGCTAGTCATGTTGCGGATGCACTAACAGGGTAGTTTTTAGTGATACCAGGAGAATAAAGGCTGTAATCATCTAACGAATTAGTGACCTGCCAGACCTAATAGGAAAATTTAATCTACGTTACTTTGTCTCAGCCTGTAAATTCATCTGGTTAAACCACTGCGCCTAATTTCGATAGCCTATTTGAGGAGATGGGCACTCACATCTGCATTTTCTTTTATGCAGCATGCTCTCTACCTAGTTTATCTTGGACTAGTTGTTCTGATATCAGCGTGGATTGGTAAGTTGCTATTTTTATTAACTTAGTTTGGTTGTCATATGAGAATTAATCTCTTTCCTGCCAACTGATAAGCTTTTCTCTCCTAGTAGTAAAGTATAGCATCCTGTTTGTGTTGCGGTTTCCAGGTGTTGCATGTTGGACACAAACTGGGGAAAGGCAGACAGCTTGTTTGCGATTCAAGTATCTCCAATCAGTGTTGAGGAAGGACATAAAATTTTTTGATACTGAAGCGAGGGATAAAAATATAATTTTTCACATCTCAAGTGATGCAATACTGGTGCAGGATGCAATAGGTGACAAGGTACATGAGCAAACCATTTGAAGACAGAGCTTAAAATCTTTTTTTCTCTACCTTACCTTGTCTTTTGCTCCAATGGTAATTATGTAGTACACAATTGGTTAGCCCTTCTCTTACCCATGAACTATCCAACCTGGATGAATGCAAGACCCCAATGCTAGGTCTGTGGTACAACTATAAGACAATTTACCAGCTAGGCTACATTTAGGCATGTTTATTATGATTACTTACTGTTATATGACTGCTGTCCTTATATGGCACTTCCTCTTTGTACTTTTCACAGATAGGCCACAGTTTACGTTATCTTTCCCAATTCTTTGTGGGATTTCTCATAGGGTTTGCATCAGTGTGGAAGCTCACACTTCTTACCTTGGCCGTTGTTCCGTTGATAGCTGTTGCAGGAGGAGGTTATACACTAATTATGTCTACATTGTCAGAAAAAAGTGAGGCAGCTTATGCTGAAGCTGGGAAAATTGCGGAAGAGGTAAGAACATGCCTCTCCTCAGCTCAAAATATATTTCTACGGCTCTGTATGTTGAGATTGGTAAAGTATATCCTAATAAATTTGGATTTTGGAGTGAGATCCAATACTCTTTGCAATCCCTCATTGTTGCAATATATACAAAACTACTAGAACTCATTATCATCCTTTGGGACATCACCCTGTCAATCTATTAATCTGGAAAGGATGTATGATTCAAGAATAGATTAACAGTCCGACACTGATATCTAGTACCACAGATTGATTAAGATGTGGGTGTCAAATGGAGCAACAACCTAAAATCTTGTAGGAGAGCCGCTCTACTGCATATCTTATAAAATAGTATGTGTCTGTGATAATTCATTTCCATATGGATGATGTCTCGTGAGTGGCTGAGAACCACATATTCCTACAGAGAATCAGAGGAGGTAGAATGAAGTAAGAAGATGAAGTGCAGTTGACATAAGGAGCAAGTTAATGAATTCTCAGCCAGATATTCCTCTTACTCACACCACTAGGTTTTCTTTTCTATCTTCTTCTTTCTTCTTGTTCTTTCACTACATTTTATTATCTACGTTTCTCATTGCTTTCACGAGCATCACGTTTTAGTCTGCTTAGTATTCTCTGACCCGGGGGTGGTTCCATTCACTTATGAAAGTTTCAGAAAGTGACTTTTGGCTATTGTGCTGCTTTGGTGTATTGTGAAGATTGGAACGAGGAGATTTCTTTTTTCTTAATATGTCACAGTTTGTATGGGAGTTAACCATAGACTCTGCTGTAATTTCATGAAGCTGTAATGTATGCACTGGCAAGAATGCATCCATGTATGTGAGGGGAGAGGTAATGGAGAATGATCGTCTTATTAGTACTTTTGTTGTATCAACGTTTGACTATGAAGACACTCTAAATTTTCATTATCAATCTTGTCAGTTTGTTTCATTCATGATGAATCACTTATTTGCTTCTTCTGCTTTGATCAGATTATTTCACAAGTTCGTACTGTGTACTCATTTGTCGGTGAGGACCAAGCAATTGAAGCATACTCTAGATCACTTAAAAATGCCCTCAAGCTGGGGAAGAAGAGTGGGATGGCTAAAGGCATTGGTGTGGGCTTTACCTATGGCCTTTTGTTCTGTTCTTGGGCATTACTTCTCTGGTATGCCAGCATACTTGTCAGGCATCGGGACACAAATGGTGGGAAAGCATTCACAACAGTTTTAAATGTCATCTTCAGTGGATTGTAAGTCCACTAGCAATGATAACAAGTATGCTAATTTAGATTACTTGTTACTAATCTGTTACCTAAAAAATCAGAAATTATTTTTCTGTAGTGCTCTTGGTCAGGCTGCACCAAACCTCGCTGCTATTGCTAAAGGTCGGGCCGCTGCTACAACTATCATAAGAATGATTGAAGAAGATTCTGACTCTAACAAAAGATCAAATGAAGGGATAGCGCTGCCAAAAATGGATGGACAAATTGAATTTTGTGAGGTCTGTTTCTCTTATCCATCTCGGCCAGGAATGGTGTTTGAGGATCTGTGCTTTTCAGTGGATGCTGGGAAAACGTTTGCAGTTGTTGGTCCTAGTGGTTCAGGAAAAAGTATTATCATTTCCATGGTTCAACGATTCTATGATCCTTGTTCAGGTTTGAAAAACCTACTCTGGGAGAGTCATTTTCCTTCTCCTGCTATATGCTTTTACTTGCAGAGGAAGTAGTTGACTTTTGATATCTAGTGATAAAATTTCTAACAAAAAAATTTATGGTTTGTGAATTGGCTAGGCAAAATATTGTTAGATGGACATGATTTGAAAAATATCCAGTTGAAATGGTTGAGGGAACAGATGGGGTTGGTTAGTCAAGAACCAGCATTGTTTGCCACAACTATAGCTCTGAATATCCTATATGGTAATGAAGGTGCCAATATGAATCAGATAATTGAAGCTGCCAAAGCTGCAAATGCCCATTCTTTTATTCAGGGATTACCTGATGGTTATCAAACTCAGGCAGGTTACTTGCTAAGCTCCCATTCTCAATTAGGAAATATAATATTTAATTGTTGGATATCATCTTGTCGAATTGTTGCAACAAAATCATCTAGGTAAGTTGTCATAATGAAACCGTAAGTGAAAACAGAACCATGTATCTTATCGTTCACAAGAATAAACACATTTTGAACTCCATGAAAGATAACATATTGTCATTCATGTTTAAAATCAATAAAATGTCTGAATCTTGTGACTTTAGTACAAATCAGGGGTGTAAAAATGTACTCTCCTTGCCACCACATAACCTGTATGAAGACGTTTGGTTATTTTCCTTTCTGCTGAAATTTAATTTTCAGGTTTTACAAATTGTCCTTGCAATTGAATGAGCCTTCTGGCATTGACTCTGCATTCTTTAGTGACTTAAATCTTTCCTCAGGTTTTTATATTGCTTACTAAAGGTATTTCAGGAAACTGCCATATCTGGATATTTGCACAAAATAAGCTATGACTGGAAATTTCTTCAGATTTGTCGACCTCAAGGTTCAACTTAATTAGGGAATCACTATTTCTGCAAAAAGGTCTCACATAGTTCTTGGATGATCCGGCACCCTATGTGAGAGCGAACTTTGTGGAGATAGGAGCCCTGATGTAATATTCAACCCTTGGGTGGGAATTGTGTTTCAAATTATAATGCTTAATCCATTCTAACATCTCCTTATATACTATAATATTTTGGTCACTGCCAATCTTTGAGAAGCCACTGCAATTGAGTCATCCAATATTGTTGTCATTTTCTCTTATTATTTTGCAAAGCTAACAGATATCCAGAAGCATTGGGCTAGTTATAGAAATACATCCCAAGTTGTATCCTTCTAGTGTTAGTGTTAGACTTTTCATGTACTTCAGTATTTCAAGTAGTTTCATCAATGTCAACCCTGTTTCCAATTCTATGAATGACCGTAAGTTTACCTTAGGTGGGAGAAGGAGGAACTCAGTTATCTGGAGGGCAAAAACAAAGAATTGCTATTGCAAGAGCTATGCTTAGAAACCCAAAAATATTACTTCTAGATGAGGCAACAAGTGCACTTGATGCAGAATCAGAACTCATCGTTCAGCAGGCACTAATTAAAGTCATTTCTGGTCGTACAACCATTATTGTTGCACACAGATTATCTACTATTCGAGATGTTGATAGGATCCTTGTCCTGAAGAATGGTCAG
This sequence comes from Hedera helix, assembly GCA_947179155.2. NCBI lineage: Eukaryota > Viridiplantae > Streptophyta > Magnoliopsida > Apiales > Araliaceae > Hedera > Hedera helix. Next base: position 54,600,207 of record OX359268.1, on the reverse strand, counting down.
GTTCTTGAGAATGGAAGTCACTTGGAGCTGCTATCTAAAGGCGGAGAGTATGCAACCCTTGTGAGCCTGCAAGTTTCCGGACAGATAAAAGATCCGATTCCAACTAATACCAGTGAAACATATGAAGTTTCCAAGTTTAAGGAATTCACCAGTAATCACAGCCATAAGGAGGAGTTTAACTCGAAGACCTCGACAGAGCTACAGGCAGTTGATCAAAATCTGTCCTCACCTAGCCTTGCTTCAACTTCGTTTGTTTGGGAACTTGTTAAACTAAATGCACCAGAGTGGCCCTATGCAGTACTTGGGTCAGTTGGTGCAGTTCTGGCCGGCATGACAGCTCCTCTGTTTGCTTTCGGGATCACATATATATTGACTGCATTCTATTCTTACGATGATCATCTTATAAAACGAGAGGTCCAGCGGGTTTCACTCATATTTATCGGAGGAGCTATTGTTAGCATTCCCATGTATCTGTTACAACACTATTTCTATACCTTAATGGGGGAGCGCCTAACCAGGCGCGTTCGCTTATTAATGTTCACAGGTTCTTTCCATTTTCTTTACAGTCAATACACTCCCTGTTTGTATATGTATATGTATATTCCTGCTATTTAAAATCATCCTCAGAACTCACTTCTGACTCTGTAATTCAGCTATTCTTTCCAATGAGGTTGGTTGGTTTGATTCGGATGAGAATAGTACTGGCTCACTGACCTCGAAGTTGGCAGCAAATGCAACTTTAGTGCGAAGTGCACTGGCTGACCGTCTATCAACAATTGTGCAAAACGTAGCACTAATAGTGACTGCATTTGTCATTGCCTTTACATTAAGTTGGCGCATATCTTCTGTTATCATTGCTACCTTTCCCCTTCTAATTGGAGCATCCATAGCTGAGGTAAGTATTCACATAAGAATTGCTGTACTGATCTTATTTAAGCTGATAGTTGCATCCTATCCCAATACTTGAAAATTTGTTGTCTTACAGAAACGGAAATGCGTGTATGTTTATGTCATGTCAATTTGGTTTATTTATGTATGCAGCAACTATTTCTAAAGGGATTTGGAGGAGATTACAGCCGTTCCTACTCCCGAGCAACTGCTGTGGCACGTGAAGCTATTGCCAATATTCGTATTGTTGCTGCATTTGGTGCTGAAGAGCGGATGTCCATCCAGTTTGCGTCTGAACTGAAGGAACCAAACAAGCAAGCACTTCTCCGTGGTCATATATCAGGATTTGGCTATGGTGTGACACAGCTCTTTGCATTTTGTTCTTATGCTCTTGGCCTGTGGTATGCTTCAGTTCTGATGAAGGATAAGAATTCCAACTTTGGAGACTTAATCAAGTGTTTCATGATTTTAATAATCACTTCATTGTCGGTGGCAGAAACGCTTGCTTTGGCCCCTGACATTGTTAAGGGATCCCAAGCACTTGTGTCGGTTTTTGATATTCTCCATAGGAAACCGGCCATAATAGCAGACAATCCCACTTCAACGCCGATAACCAGTATCAAAGGAGATATAGAATTCAGGAACGTAAGCTTTAACTACCCTGCAAGGCCTGATATCATGATTTTTGATGGCTTGAATTTAGAAGTTTCTTCAGGAAAGAGTATGGCTATAGTGGGGCAAAGCGGGTCAGGAAAGAGTACTGTGATCCAACTCTTGATGAGATTTTACGACCCTACTTCAGGTACAATCTCCATTGATGGATTTGATATTAAGAGCTTTAACTTAAAATCACTGAGGCTGAAAATAGGTCTAGTTCAGCAAGAGCCAGCTTTGTTCTCTACCACAATATATGATAATATTAAGTATGGGAATGGACAGGCATCCGAAATTGAGATAATGAAGGCTGCAAGAGCAGCAAATGCGCATGGCTTTATTAGTAGAATGCCAGAAGGGTACCAAACTCAAGTTGGAGAGAAAGGAGTTCAGTTATCAGGGGGACAGAAACAGCGGGTGGCAATTGCTAGAGCAATATTGAAAAACCCAACGATTCTTCTTTTGGACGAAGCAACGAGTGCTTTGGATACAGCATCTGAAAAACAGGTACAAGAAGCTCTTGATAAGCTAATGGAAGGCAGAACAACAATTCTGGTGGCACACAGGTTGTCTACGATTCGTGATGCAGATACTATTGCGGTGCTGCAACATGGCAAAGTGGCTGAATTTGGTACGCATGAGCAGCTCATTAGTAGTCCTGAAAGTATCTATACACAGTTGGTTAAACTACAGCAGGGAAAGGGAATACAAGTTACTGATTAGTCAATCTAATGGTACTCGTTGATACATCGATACTTATTAACAGAAGTTTGTAAGTTTTTACGCTATAGTTTTCTATACTCAAGCTTTGCCTACTCTTTTAAGCATGAGGCTGGCTGCAGGGCTGCTGGTTTATTTGCCATAATTTCTTCTATATTAAAGATGTGTACATGAATTTGTTGTACGCTTTTATTTTCATTGGTAAAAATCTACAGAAAATTGGTTAAAGGAATAACTGTCTTATTGCTGAAATGATAGACTTATTCGGAATTTTCCTGAATAAATAAATGGTTGGAAGTTCCTATTCCTGTTCGGTCTCTTTTTCTGTTTCATGATTGTTAGGGTGGTTCCTGCTTATTTAGTGAAATATGTTAATGATATTAATTACTCTATTATATGCTAGCTTAAAGTTTGTTTTGTCAAATTAATCTGATAGTATCCGATCATGATAAATTTGACCACACAATTTTCTCTGTTTTTTTGTGTCGAGACGACGAGACCTATGGTAATGCTTTTAAAGGTATATGACGACGGTATATCTCGTCGCTGTTGCCCTAAAAAGAGCTATAAATCTTCAAAACTGTTTCCATAAACTTCGACACAACCCTTGTCTACTAGACTTGTTTAAGAAAAAATGCACGAGCCACTCTTCCTCTTATAGACAAGATTTTCATATTCTAAAATATGAGAACATTGCTACAAGTACGACGAATGACTTGGCGAATCAACCAGCATGTCAACTAGTGAGTATATCTTTTTGATCAAAGGTTGAATCGATCAGAAAAAGAATTAGGCCAAAAATTAAGATACATTTTTAAAAAATCAAACTTCTATCAAAAAGAAACAAATGAAAGGCGAGGATCTCATGCCACACAGGACATGCATCGTTAATATAAACTACTTTCACATAACTATCATCTACCTCTCTCTCTATATGTATATATGTAATAATTAATCATGATATGGTATAGGTGAGAGAGTTTTAAGTACTATATATATTAAGCTATATGTGTTTATTTCTGATTTCAAGGACATGGCAGTGGAATCTCACCGGAGTTGGGATTAAGAAGAAAAATTATACACGGTATAAATTATTATTTTTTACTCGTTTTTGATATTAAACCGCAGACGATGCATTCTTATTTTAAATATTAGAGATATTTTGAATATTTAATACTTTTCGCAATATTAAACTTTGGCATCCTAGAATCTAAATTGAGAACGAGAGACTTTTTAACTATTAGATTTAATGACAGACAATTGAGATCTGTTATAAGGATAGATATTTATTTACAACGTTGTCAATATATCAGTCCTTATATATATATATATATATATATTAGGTATTATATTATATCAATAGAATATATATGATATATATTATATTATATATTAAATTTATATTTAATATTATAACATATAATAATATATATTTAATATAAAATATAATATATATATATATATATAATATATTTTAAATATATATTGTATTTGTTTTATGTTATATTATATTATAATAATATTATATATCAATATATAATATTATTATATTATATGTTAATAATATATATATTTTATGTGTGTGTGTATATATATATATATATAATTTGTTACTTAAAATTTTTAATAATTATATTTTATTTTATTATGATATAATTTTTAAATAATTTATTAAATATATAAATAAAATGTTCGATTCTATATCTATTACGGGGGTGTTCGGGATCAACTTATAAGTTCTTCAACTCAACTTATAAGTTAATTTTTAATATTTAGTGTTCGAAAATGACTTATATGTCAACTTATAAGTTGACTTATTAGTCAAAAAAATAAGTTTTACTTACTTATTTTTGTTTGACTTATAAGTCCTTTTTTAAGTTTTGGTCAAACCTATTGAAATGTCTATTTTGCCCTCTTTTATTTTAATATGTTCTTTTGAGTAAAGATTATTTTAATAATCTTTACATTTTATTTTAACTTATAAGTCAGTATTAGCCGAATACATCCACAACTATTAATTATAATTCTCGACTTATAAGTAAAAGTAATGCCGAACACTTTAACTTATAAATCTACTAAAATTTTAACGTATAAATCTATTAAAATTTTAATTTTAAGTAAAAAAAAAATAATAATAATCCCGAACGGGCCCTACATCATTCCATCATAAAACGACCGTCTGACAAAACCGCGTAAAGGATAAAAGCAATGACCTTACAAAGACGGAGGAGAGAGATTAGTGTATGATAACTGATAAGAATAATTATAAATACATAATAATTAAATATTATATTTATTTATATTATTATATTATATTTTTTAATAATATAAATAAATATAATATTTAACCCTTGCGTATAAACTTGTCCAACTGAGAATAGCCGGCAAAGGGTTGTCTTGGCTAGGACAGCGTTGGCATTTGCTCCTCTCCAGTCCCGTAGCTTTGTTTATGGGTCTCTTTCTCTCTATATATGCCATTAATATCGAGTTAAATTATTATTTTTCATTAAATTAAATTAAATCCTAATTTATATATATATTATTATTTTATTTTTTTTATAATCGAATTATTAAACTGAATTTTGTTTATAAAATTTGAATTTTTCAAAACTGTTAAAATTTAATAAGTTACTTACTTGGTTGTTTACATGAAAAAATTATTAGTTATTCTTAAAGTAAATAAATAATTTGTTCTAATTTTTTACAATATTATAAGGTCTAAAGATAATAAATCCCGTATAAATCCCATAATATTATAAAAAAATTAAAATAAAGTGTTTATTTACTCTAAATACAATCAATAATTTCTCATTTACATGTCACTTACCGGACAATTTAACATTAAATTAGAAGGAGAGAGATTAGCATTGTCGTTTCCCTCTTTCTCTCCCGCTTCTCCGCCTAGTCAACTTTATCTCTGCAGATTAGGTTTTTCTTCTTCTTCTTCTTTTCCACAATCCACTGTTCATCTTCTTCTTCCCAAACAAAATATCACTGCACAAAATCATCTATGTTCATTAATTTTCAAAAATACTTTTAAATTTTTTCAAAAATAAAAAACCAAACCAAACGGCTCCTTTTCTGAACCATTTCTATACGCCGAACAAATATGGGAATCGAACTGTTTCTGTAGTAATTAGTATAGCCATGTGCAACAAATGCATATGTAGTTAATTTAGGCAAATAAAGATTTCTGAAGATAAAATATTTGCTAAAGATATTCACGGAGACAAACTTATCATATATAGTTTTACTAAAATTAAAATCAAAATAACAAACCCCAAAAAATTAAAAATTGAGTGTCTTCCGGTGATGCCCATTTCATAAACAATAACTCAAGAACTCAACTACCCAATTCCTTCAAATTCCTCTTTTTCTGGGGTTGGAAGCGCTTTTTAAGGATACCCAATTGGATTTCTTGATTCTTCAACCAATATTACAGCTTCTTTTTCTTGTAGCTTCTCTTCACAATCACTCCTGGGTTCTTCAGCCCCTCTCATGGCTACATGAGTCTACCAGAACAGGCCTCAAATTCGCTAGATTCGTTTCTTGCTGTTGAATTTGATACAAAATTTGACCCATCTTTTGGCGATATTAATGGGAATCACCTACACGAACGCGTCGTAGTTGATTCAACTATGGAGTTTTTTATTACTGGGTTGAAATGGGGATTTCGCAGAGGTTTTTGGAAGAAAGATGAGAATAGAGACAGAGAGTACTAAATTTTATATGGCTTATGGGTTTGATCTTCTTGTTCAACAGAGAATTTGGAGTCGTCTCTAGCATCGGAAAACCCAGATCATGAAAACCAAAAGAATTAAAAATGATCAAACTTGTCCAATCATAAAAAATGATAACAATCTCAAAAATAAACCAAAAGAATTTCAGATTCCCATCTCAAATAGATATAGAAAGAAACACACAAGGGAATAAATACAATCGCATTCACATAAGCCGCTAATTTACTTTTGTTAAATACATGAATGTTACAGAAAAGTATATAGGGTGCACAAAAAATGGGAGCTAAATCAAAGATAGGCCGAACAGCCTGATCTCCATCAAGAAAAATACCACAACTTGATTGATGTGGATCACTCCTCAATCAATTCAACTCGTCTCCATGCGCACCAGCAAGTCCACCCTCAAATTTTCAACATATCATGCCAAAACCCTCAATGTCACACTTTGACCGAATCGTATTTCTCACCCATTGCACCGCCTTTCTGTTTCTGAAACTGAATATACTGCATTGTGCTGGCAAAGAAAGCATCTGTCGCTGGATCTGGGGTGGTTGTGTCACTTTGCATCTCGGTTTTAATTAATTCTACAAGGTCTTGAATTGCAGCACTTGTTATCTGTGGATTTCCTTTCTCGAAAAAATAAAGATACCTGTAGCATACATTACCCAAGCAAAAGTTAATGTAACCAGAAGAACCAATAACTAATAATTGCATACAGGTCTATGCCAGAGGACTGCCATATACTAACTTGTTCAGAATTTCAACAAACAGAGTAACTGGTCCACTGCTACCCCGTGTAGCATTAGCCATCTGCTGTGCAGCATTTGCGATCCTTAATGAACGCTTAAGACAAAGGAGTACCCTGTATAACAAAAAACACCGGTAGGTTATTATCTTCTATGCTCAAACAGAAGAGTGGGGTAATAAGTTCAATGCCCAGGATGGAGGACAATTTCCCAGGAAATGAACTGTTTTTGACTCGACCAAGAAAAAAGATCTTGCGAAAAGCTAATCCCAAACTAAGAAAAACTGTCAATAATCTGATGCTTATATATTTAAAAAAGAAGAAGAAAAGATTCAGGTTACGATATTGAATATAACAATGTTGAGCACAAGGTAGCGCACACCTTTCTCCATCCTTAATTCCGTCCTGGTCATCAACCCAAAAGAGATGTGAGCACGCATAAACTGCTCTGCACTGATCAGGTTTTTTTAACAGTTTTGCTGAATACTGGAACACACAAAAGCATCAGATGTAATTTTTGTGAAAGTAATGTAATAGTCAGATAATAGGTAAGCTTTATTGATTCAAGAGCATTATTACCCCTGTGGCCTTGTGTGTTAAGGTATCCCTATTATCTACCCCAAAAACATTCATCCTCTGAAGGGTCCCAATAATTAGGTGTATTGCAGTCACCTGGGCTTTGGAGTCCTAGTACGACACATGAATCATTAGAAGAAAATATAACCCAGTCATATCCACTTTCTGCAGATACACAAATCGACAAGAAACTGATATTTGAGCAATTACCGCAACTTCTTCCTCGTATAATACAAATGCTTGAGTGAAAAGTTCATATGCAACTGGCTCAATATCGCAATCATTGGCAGCCTGACAAGTCAAAGTGACATGCAGTTGAAGATAACAGGGTAAATTTTATTCCCATATATTCATGGTTGTAAGGCAAAACATTTAGATTACACATGGTTGGTAGAAAATAAAAGCAGCAGGAATTTGTACGTGTGTATTCTAATTAGAAAGCTGAATAAATCAAACAGCACACAGACAATGTGAAAAGGGTAGATCACCGTATGAAAAGGGTCATAGCCTTGAGATTAACATGAACTTTTTCTTAAAGAAGAATCAATGTCTGATAATGCTAGTAAAAATTGCAAAGCTTTAGTAGTTTCCTTAAATATTTTTCCACCATTTAACACAAATACACAATCTTACCTCAGCACATTGCAAGTACAACCTCAATGCCAGCTCAGGTGATGGAACAGATGAAAGAGCCTCAATAGTCTGACACAGATTACAGCCAGAATCAGAAATATGAGGAAACAATAGCACATTCAGATTATGTAATATAGGAATGAACCACATTCTTTGGTTGTGACACTATTCTATTTGGAAAGATAAAAAAGAAAGAAAGAAAGAAAGACAGGAAAATTAGACAATCCACATGTTATAATGATATACCATGCATGTGCATATATAAACAGCAACCACAACATACTACGGCTTTGACATGGTGTCCAGAAGAGTAATTAAACTCGCTCATGAAGACTATGAAGACAAACAGTAGTAAACCTTTCTACATTGTAGCAGCATTCTGTACAAAAGAGTTGCTAATGCACTCACAAAGATAAACACTGCAGATGATTGAAAATAAGTGATCTCAAACCTTCACACTAAAGATGTGGATTGTCATATAAATAACAAATGACATTGGCTGTCTTTATACCGTAATATTGAAGTCAAGCTTAACATATTTTATCAGTAACTTGAATAAATCATGAGAAATACAATAGACAAAATAAGCTTGAAAATGTTATCACCTATTAGAGCAACATTTACCTGATTTAAGAGCTGAAAAATATTTTTTGACGTAGCAGGAAACTCTTCACCAGCTACATCTCCATCCTGACCTTCCAATTGCCTGACCAGCTACAAACCAAAACAATGGTTCAAACTGAGTTACTTTTGTCAACAAATTAATAAAATGGCCAGGATCCTATGCATACAATAAGTAGTACTTCCACTGACCAAGTTAAACATTACATCCCCAGAATAAACAGAAAAGTAAACCAAAAGGAGCAAACAAACATATTTGTTGGTTCCTCTTTTTAATTCATTTTGCCACTCAATTCCATTAAAGGCCATTTCAAACAAATGCATAGAACTCTGACTGGTACCAAAAGATCAACACAAACTTCTTGAAAAAAACTCAAACTTAAAAGATAATTAATCCAGCATATAAGTACATTGGGGGGGGGGGGGGGGGGGGGGGCGCCTCACATCCAAACTCTGATATATCATGCCTTGGCGGGCAGATGCACAAACAAGAAGCCTAATTTTGATGGTGAACCTTCTTAAAAATTTTATACCAGCCACAACGTATTAAAATTTTATACCTTGACATCATCATTTACTAAATTTAAATAGTTTGATGTACAGCTAATATATAAACATAAGAAAATAATAAAACCACGTAGCAGTTTCCCTTTTTGGAAAAGAACGAACCTTCAAAGCAGAAAAAACAAGAGGAGGAACTGTATATGGTAGACGCTTCGGGCCTCCACTCAAAATATGCTTCCTTATGGTACATATAATCTGAAACAGTAAAACCAAATTTAGTAAGATATGTTAATAAGAAAAGCTGCAACTTTTTAAAAGAGTTAAACAGAATAATGAAAGAACTGCAACAAGGCACTAACTTGGGCATTAAATCTTTGAAGTAGAATCAAAATCAGTATCAGGAAAGAAAGATTGCGCAAGGGTAAGCACTAATTTGGATCACTATGAGCACAATAGAACAGGCAATAATTAGCAAGAAAAAGACGAATAATTCTGAATCAATTTTCTGGCTATATTATTCAGGAAACTGTAAAATTACTCTGCATTAGGCAACACACTTTTTTAGATAAAACTTTTTAAGTCATACATATTTTAGATATTTTGTACTTCCAATTTAATCCACTTTTTATGGATATTTATTGACAGAATCCTGGATTGATCATTGCATAAATATAGTGCAAAAATTGATTTCCATAATTTTTCATTATGATGTCCTACAAAATGTTATTTTCTTGGAGATATTATGTCTGTTCACTTTTTGATTATATGCATCTGAATAAATATACATTCTTCGTGTAAACATAAAACATGTAAACGGATCTGCTATTTTCTATATTCATATATTCCAAAAATAATATTATTACATGAAAGCAGCAGGTCAACAAGTCATAAAAAACTTAAAAATCAATAAATGGTAATTGAAAAATTAGGCATATATACAACAGCATTGAAGGTGCCTCCATTCAGCCAAAAATCTCCAGAATATAATTACCTTTAGCATCTCCTCTGGATCTTCATTATACAACATGTGTATTAAGCGAGCAACGGAATTTTGTTCCTCCTTAAAATCTTCCTCATCAAGCTATTGGCACATATATTACACAAGACAAATAGAAGATTTGTTAAATGAAGGAAGATGAACTCATAAAATATACAAATTCCAGATAAGCCAGCAAGTCAGAATAATCATAAGCACTTGGAAAAGGTTTAGAACTAAATGCGCTAGAGAAACTTTTCATGAAAACCTCATCCATAGGAGTTCCATCGAGATCCTTTATAAGCCCTTTTATCAATTCAAACAACACATCAACCTACAAAAGATGCAAATTAATATATTAGAAGGAAAAAGCCATAATATTGGAATACTTAAGAAATAAATTTCAAAACAATGTGTGTTTGTGTATATAATATAATATGGGAATGATAGGTGACAGACTTGGACCTTGTCTGAAGTAGAAACGCAGCTATTATTTTTCATTATGCTTTGAATAATAACCATTGCCATGACTTTATTCATGCCACTGTCAAGGTGGTCCATAACACGGGGATAATTAGAAAGTGTCAAGGCTGTAACAATATCATTATATTTCTCCAATGGAGCACTCAAAAGTGTAACAACTTGTTTTGTTGCTTTACTATCTTCAAGCTTTGCTTTGCCAGAAAGTTTCTTGACACAAGCTCCCTGTAATTATTAATGGAGAATGAGTTACGATCAGTAATCAACAATCCATGTGGAAGTTCATGTTGTTTAAATTTAGACATATATATGAAAATATATCTTTATGAGGCATGTAAAACATATATGCAATATTGCAGAGTCAAATTAATTAACCTTACTGGAGTTCCAAGTAAAATTTAGCTCAAAGCCTCTATTTTCCAATCCCAAATTCAGCCCCAAAATTTAGCTTAAGGCCTTAAACCAGACAATATTTCTACGACGCAATAAAAATTGCCACATCATGAGAAGAAACATACCAGGACGTGATCCACATAATCAAGCCGATCAGGATGAACACGAAGGGTGAATGTAAGAAGAGAGACATATAAAGTGATGACTCCAACAATAGGCATGTCCACCTGTGCTTCTATCACCTGCAAATAATCAAACTCAATAAAGTCCTTAAATTTCTAACCAAAAAAATAAAGAACTAAACATATGTAGATAACTATAACTAAGAATATATACGTAACAGAAAAGTGGGGAAGAGGGAAACAAATATGGTAGTATAAAAGAATTTACAAAATTTGATAAGTTGATAAGGTGTTCAGTTGACTGCAACACTGATAACAACAGAACACATGAAAAAACATTAATTTCGGAGTAACGAGAAGTAAATAATTGCACAAAGGAACCAGATTGTCACATCCTAACATGAAACCAAAGGAAACCAGCAAACTTTTGTACATTCAAAGCCATCAGGTACCAAAATGGACCAAAAAGAGGAACAAAACAGGAAACTTAAAAAATTATGTAACATTTGAAATGACTTTTAAATTCAGATTTCACATCCTGAACAATTATAAGGAAGATATCCTAAACTCTTTGAGAATCATCACCTGTAAACTTGTACACTATCAAGTCACAAAATTGCAATTTGATAATTATTTCAATAACAAGTTGAGGCACAAGCACATAAACTTGTTTGTCAACTTCATTCTAAAAGTGGACAGAATTATTTCAATAAACTTTAGTCTGCCATTAAAGCAGGTTAATGAGATATTTATTTTAGATAAAAGTCAAAAATAATTTAAACTGACCTTCCCAATGGCCCCACTTAATTTAGTAAATGCTTCTACTTGCAGGAACTCAGGTAAGACCTGAAAATGTTACCAGATTGATCAGATGCAAAGCATGAGTTATGGAAGAAGTAATCAAATAACATACCTCTGGACTTGAAGCTGCATAGTTTGAAAGTCTCTCCATAAGTCGTGCTAACACTGTCTTGATATCAACTGTTGGCTGGATTTATATGGTCCCACAAGAAGAAAAAACTGTTAGAAGTTTGCCATCTTTGCTTATCCATAAATGAAACAAATGCATGGCACAGGCAATATATATTGAACATTTCAAGTGTAGCGGAACTTTAGGGGATTATATATGCATAAACAGCAGGAATAGCAAGATGAGCAGCTAATTTACTGTTATCTGTTCATCGTTGTACCTAGGACTTTCAATATGCAAGAACACCAAACAACAGGATAGACAAATCATTTAGCATGACAATCTGCATCTCATGATTCTAATCTTTCAAGTGACACCACCACGAGATACTAAAACTAAATGGACCACATTGCACGGCCTAAACCACAAATCTCCTGATGAAATTTAATTAACCAACTTAATTGAAGAACTCAAGTGCTCTACATTTTTACAATTACATCCGATACAAAAAAAAATTATTTTAGGAAAAAACAGCCTTTCAATAGTTCAAATTATGCAAAACAGTCGACTGTATTCCAATAGAATTGGTAGCTCCAGTACAGCTATGATACTAATATCACGCGTCAGGAAGGCGATCGCTAACACCAGTCGAGATCTAGCATGTAGTTATTTGGTCAGCAAAAGAATAAAGAGATTCCTAATTACTTTCCAAAAAGGTAAAATTAAATGGAGTCAAAGGCATTGAATAATTAGATTATGCACCTGAAGTTGAGGGCAAGCACCCAATAATGTCTCAAGAGTTTGCAAGTGGAACTCATCTGGAAAGACCTGAATTATGCAGTCCATCAAATAATATTGTGCAAGCTCATCTTTACAGTTCACAACCTGTCAAAAACATATTAGTTTCATAAAATTAACTGAAACTTAGAATGTGTATTGTTATAACATAGTCTTCCACATCGCATATATTGAGAATCTTTAAGTAACCATATAACTGAACCTGCTCCAAGACTCTAGGAAGAACAGTGTCTCGGTATATTTCAAGGTCAATACCCTCTATCTGACTGAGAACATGTAAATTTTTTCCAACCTGAAATTTCAGAGCAACGGTTAAATAACTTTTATATAGAAGTTGAGCCATAAATTATTTAATAAAGCAAAACCAAACTGCCTCTGGACATTGATATTACAAGATCACAAAGCTCGCTCCTTTCCTTTTCCAGTTTCTCTTTTATCCTGACAGGTCCCTGCAGACCAGAAAGTCCCAATGAAAGCCTCAACTCAGGATCACCATAATGAATGTATCACAAGAACTATAACACCTGCATGGCCAAAAAATCATGCCCTCATGATTCATTTTCAGATTTGTGGCATGCAAATACCTAAGCCATGCATGTCACCACATGATAGCAAATGAGTATATAGCACAAACCTGATGGTGCATCCGAACCCAGAGTTTATTCATCTCAGCGAAGTTCTGTAGCACAAATTCTACAGCATCCATGACAGTGTCATCATCTCTGCAAGAAGACAATGGCATAGCCCCTTAGTTGTTAATCACACATAATTAATTCCACAAGGTCACAATATTTAATTCTGGTTGCATTTAAAGTATTGGACAAAATGCCAGATATAATACTCACTCCATCCCATTTTGGTTGCTGTTCTTATAAGGTGTGCAAGACACTAATTTTAGGACATAGCAAAATACTTTAGATATTATATTCTCATATATTTTTCTATTTTAATATATTTAAACATAAAATTTTCAACCATATTATATATATATATATATATATATATTAAAATATAATATTTAAATGTGTCTTAGGCATGTCTTAAAATGCATGTCGTGCACAACAAAAAAGTATAAAGTGGGACGGAGGGAGTATACTCTCTGAATATAACTTATACTGGACAAGGAACATGTCTTCCATGTGTGTGCAATACGCACATAAGTATCTAATTAGCAGAGTGAATGCAGATGTGACAACAAGAGTGATGAAAACAAAAAAGTAAATGACTGGGAGTGTTTCCTTTTCAAATGATTGTATTTGAATGTAAGTGTGATATTAATTTATAGTTTATTTCAAATACCACATCTTAATATTGTCGCTGTTTATTTCAAAAAGAACACGGAGCCATACTAACAATGATTAGTTATTCCATGAAAACAAAATTTTGATCACGAATGGAAAATAATAAAATATATATTTGGAAGACAAGCAGCAGTTGCCTTACCCTTCATACTCAGAACCAATATCTGGCAATTTATCTCTACTAACTTGAGTAAGGTAACTCCTTAAAAAAAGCCCGCGTATGGGATGTTGAACACCACGACACATCTCAACAAGATCTTTAAGAACATCTTTAGCAGGAGCCTCCTTTGATTTGATGTAAACAGATCCTACCGTACATAGTAGATACCTGATAGACCAACATCATTAATATTATATGCCTTGGCAGGATATGTTATGTCTTAGGAAAATGATGAGGCATATCCGTAAAAAGGGAGGACCTTAATTATAAATGGGAACAAAATGAAAGGTGCATAGTATCAAATAAAAATAATATGATACTTTTTAGTTTTTAACATAACGAGGCACTAATCTCGACACTTATGATAGTCAAATTTCACTTAGCACCAAGCAACTTGTCTATTGGCTAGAATACAGCTTAAAGAACCAAGGTCAGGGTTAGTAATTATTGCAGGCGGAAAAATAAAATGCATCTCAATACTGATTTAGCTAGATATATGGCTATAATTACTATATGATCTATCACCAGCATAACAAAATTTCAGTTTAGCACGTGGCAAACACAATGGCGTAATGATGTCTGTAATCTAATTCTAATGCAGTTAAGCCTCTTGTGCCTTGTTATTTTGAATATGTTATCACCACCAGACATAATAACTAACAAGTTTAAACTTTAGAGGTTTGTCAAATCTAGAATTAAGAGTTATGTTAGTAACTAAGCATGTTCATATAACTAATTAACTATATATATTTGTAAAAACACTCACACACACATAATACATATATGAATAACGAATATACATAAAGACCTGCAAAATTACAAAAAGGGAACCCTATAAATCGCTACGCCTTCAATTCTAATACAAAAATAAACCTCAATAAGAGCTACTAGGGGGGAAAATATTCAATACAACGGTGATAGTTATCAGAGTCTTTTCTCTCCCTTGTCACATGATGTGGAGATAGAGACATGGTAATACCTCAGAAAGTGATGAATCACCATTGTAATAGATATTTACTGCTCCACAAGGTATATAACAGCCGAGTTAAATAATTTTTGCTTAAGTGATTCACTTACAATCTAGGCAAAATATTTCCAGCATGTTGAACAAGTTCATATAAGTCAACGACTGAACAACCATGCTTGTCTTCTTCCCTGAAGAAGATTTCCAGTTTTCTCAATTCATCAAACGCACGCATATCTGATTCATCAAAAAAAGCAAGAAAATCATAAAATCAATAACAGATTTAGTTGAAGTAGATTATAATTAATACAATCTGTATCAATGAATTTTACAGAGTTCGTAGTATTTGTGAGGTGAGAGTCTGGAAGTTCGAAGTTCCGATAACAATAGGGACGAGTATTTGAGTGCTTCTCTAAGATTGTTGGAGTCCTGCGAACAACAATTGAATCAAATTTAGGGAGAAATTTAGGGTTTCGATTAAAATTTGATTGTATTACCAGCGCGCGATGCATATAGAAGGCGTTGTGTTGAATGCCAGCAATGCCTTCTGCAAGCCACTTCTCTTCGTCTTCCAATCCGCCCGACATCATCCTCTCTCTCCTCTCTCCTCTCTCCTCTGTCTACTGTTTCTGCTTTGGAATATAATATTCCTCGTATGTACTATGGTGACACCTCATCTCTCACGCTTTATGGATCGGGAGTTCAGGTCAGTCAGTTATTTGCCCGAACCTTCTTGCTATTGCTAATGCTACCCAATTTCTTTTTCTATTAAAATACCTTGTCAACTTTTTATTTATTGGATTTTGGTAATTACCCTCAAAGTGACGTACATTAGCATTTGTGTCTAAAATATTCTTATTAATTCTTATGAATTATAATTATATTTAGCTAATTCACAAAACATGTGCTAATTAATTTATAAATGTTACTATGCTTCACAAAATTATTATTATTTTATTCTCGTCAAAGATACCAGGCGAATAAAATATTTTTGATAAATTTACATTCAAAATGTAACGCTTTTTTATTTAGAGTGACTCAAAATTAATATTTAAAAATATGTTATAACTTGAATTTAAAATTTCTTTATATTGTCTCTCTCCAGCTTCTTACTCACTTCTATGTCATATCCAAACTAAAAGTATAGTTATGTTTCCATCCATAACGCTATGTTTTACTCGGTCAAATTATAAACTAACTAATACTTGGTAAAATTGAGTCAAGGGTATAGCAAATGAAGGAGAACTTAACGAAAAAAGTTGCAGTTGCAAAATTTTGTTGAACTTTAGGAGAAGAACCGCGCAAGTATTATTACTTACTTAGCTTTTATTATTTATTTTTTATCAAAAATAAATAGTAGTATTGTCTAATTACTACATAATCTCAAGTCCATTCTGAATTTATATTGTGGAATTATTTGGTCATGGATAAAATTAGATTTTGACCTTAATTATTAATTTATAGTACTGTCAATGTATTAATTTCTGCATGATGGAATGTTTATATATAGAGCTTTGAAGACCAAATGCGTAATAGACATGTGACAGATGTTTACGTCGGAATTTTATCATCAGATTTTGCTCTTTCATAACAACAATATCAGTAATCTCTTTATTTAATCTTCTCATCTTAATTAATTATCTGGCGGGACCAAGCCTAACTTAGCTGATCTTGCTGTCTTTGTGTTCTGAGTCCCATCCGCGCGCCACCTCAAGTCTGGAAGAGATATGGTGGAGCACACACATATTGGTGACTGGTACAGTCAAATGGAGAAGATAGTGAGTGTGCCTTGGCGGATTTCAGCCAAAGGAGAAGGTTGAAGCCACACGATGGATATAGGAATTGGGCCGTCTTGTCTTGTTGGGAATGAAAAAACATTATTTTTTAGTACTTAATTTTTTCAAATAATTTAAGCTAGCTTGTTGCTAAATATTCCGATGATTTTGAGCAACTTTAGACAAATCCTCCCCCCAAACAAAAATCCACACACAGAGCAGAGGTATAGTATTTGGTACTTATGGTGCGTTTAGTTTAAAATTGGTGTAATTAATTATTTAGCGAATAATAGTAATTAATAGCAGATTAATCCCGAATTAATTTAAGACCTACTACCAATTTTAGGTGAACCTAAATTTACTAAATTACTGTAATTAACAACTGATCAGTCCCATGATAGATGTTAACCACAAACCACAAATAAGGAACAAAATGTGTTATCAATGAACATGACTCTGATTATGAACATGACGAAGAACCCAACAAGCCAACCGATCTTCCAAACCCGTGATTAACTTGTAAATACTTTATCTTTTTATTTGGATGGTTTATAAATAAAAATTTTGTATGTAAAATAGCCAACCAAATTAATAAATAAAAGAACAACGTTTTTCATTGAAATTTGTTAGACAACTTTACATTGAACAATTTATCCCTCATTCTAAACAGCCGACAAGTATGTCAAGTATTTTTTAATTCGACCCCATCCATACCCTTAAGCAGATAAGTCTTTCCTTTACCACTTCAATAATTTTATAAGGACCCTCCCAATTAAGTATTAACTTTCATGTGCTTTGTGGAGCCAAGGCCTCGGCCTTTTCAAAGCACAAGATCTCACTTCAAATCGCCTAACTCGGACTCGGCGATTATAATGCCGAGTTGTCCTTTGCTGATAAGTTGCTAATTTCAGCACGACTATATCTGAATCTCATCCACCAAGTCCAAATTAAATCAGAGTTCATCTTTATTGTATAACTCCTTGAAATTAGACACTCTAAAAAAGGTAGACCCAATTTCCACTAGTATCAAAGCATCAGTACCATAGGTCAATTTAAAAGGTGAATCCCTTGCAGTCGTCTGGGGGGTTGTTCGATAAGCCCATAGGACACTCTGCAACTCATCAGGCAATCTCCCATTTGCATCATCTAATCGTCTTTTAATTCCATTGAGTAAAATCCGATTAATAACCTTGACTTTACCATTAGATTACGGGTGTGCCACCGAGGTTATTCGATGTTGAATTCCCAAGTTAGATAAGAATTGCTCAAATTTGGATCCAACAAACTATGTACCATTGTCTAATACGAGTATCATTGGAATACTAAATCTAAACACAACTTATTCCTTCATAAACTTCAAACACTCATCCTCGGTAATGTGACGAAATAGTTTTGCCTTAACATCAGTGTTCGAATAACTATTTCTCATCAGATAAGAGGTCCAAGCATCACGACACTGCTGGTATCTTATTACAAAAGTCTTGGAACTCTTTTTTGGCGTTGGAATGACATATGCTTATAACCCAGATTGATCTTTTAGGGCTCACTCAAACTTTGACGTTGATTCACCTCGGAGCTATAAATAAAGAACCATTAGGAATGTCATCCTTTGTTGGTTGAGGGGGGTTACGTCCAAGCTCGGCGACCGGGGATTTTACTTAAGTAACAAAACCCTAGAATTTGGGCCATATTCAAGGTAAACATGGAGAAAAAGAAATCAGTGGAAGGCTCGATCCCTATTCCTTGACAGAAGACGATAAAGTAAATGAGTTGAATATAAGAGTTAGGAACGAGTTGTGATAGGACTATTCCGATGAGGATGAATAAGGCATTGACGAAATCGTGTAAGAGGAATCGAAGTCCATATCTTAGTGCTTGAGTGTGGATGGCGGTGTACTTCATATGGGCTCAGTGATACATCTTGTCATCCTCCTAAGGGGCTAAGAGCTCATATTGTGTAAGGATTTAGAACTCTTGGCGGATGGACTCCAAATCAATGGGTTTAACGTTAAAAATGGTGTTAGTATGGTCGTATGCCTTGATAGAATTGTATCGTTCCCAGTTGATATTTTTGACTTTCTCTGCTTCTGAGAGGATGGGGCTTACGGGATCCTCTGTGATTGGACTAAGGGCTTACAAGTTGTCAGAAGCTTTCTGCTTTTTGTAAGGCGGGAGACGGGATGATAAGTTTTTCAAAGAAGTAAGGTGATTAGTCAACAGATGTAGTATATCTTAGAAGAAAGTGGTGAGTGGCATGGTAATTTAAAGCAATCGTATTTATTGCAGGCACGTGGAAGACTGATGTGTGACAGTTTATTTATTGATGTGCTTATTATATGGTAACTGACATACTCTCTTATTTGCAATGAGTTAAAATAGGAGAGTGAGAGCAATGTTGGGTTGTAATTTATTGGACCCTTATTTTAAATATGGGCCAAAGATTATTCTTTATTGGAGTTGGGCTGAATTGTTTCTACATAATATGATAAGTCTGAACCATAGGTCAGCCCATTCAAGTATCTTTATCTTTAAAAGCGGTTTGGGCCAGTAGGGGAAGATATTATTTTTTCACTTGATAAAATTGATGAAACTTTTGATTGTGCATAAGGGAATATATAAACTAAACTTTGCAAATGAACCAAGGGATAGGGTTTTTTTTACATACAACAAAAGTTTTGTTTGTATCTTAGTAAACGATTCATTTGTATTCTCCATATTATAGTAGATTTCTGAGATTTTCTTGTGATTTTTTTTGATTGTGTTTACACGTAAAATCTTTGTGTTGTTATTTTTTGTATTTACTTGATCAAATATCAATCATTCTAGCATAAGTCCGATTCTTTATTGATAACATATTTTATTTCTTATTTTTGGTGATATATTAGACTTCCAAAATTGAGCGTTAATAATAAGTTTGTTCGTCTTTGATCGAGACGGACTGTATTTCTTTTAATTATTGTAATAATTAATTGTATTGGTTGTTAAAATTTTTAAATAATTGTTCCAGTTGGCTTGTGCATTACTGAATGAATATATAAATAGAAAATTGTTTTTAATTTGCTTATCTAAGGATAGATCATCTTGAAATAAACTTTCAAATAATCTGAATTATAAAAATAATCTCCTCTTGCTAGCTTTTCTAAATTTTATTAAAATATAATTATCGATAAACATCTCATCAAATAATAATTTTAATTTTAAAAGCAATAATTATTCTAGAAAGCTAATCTAAAAGGGATAACTTTATATTTAAGTAAAAAAAGCTTTAATTTGAAATTTAAAATTTCTGAAAATATAAGTAAAAAAATCACAAGATTAATATGATCGTAATCATAAAAAATTATTTAATAATTTTGAAATACCGTTATGTGGTGTTCTAAATTATTAATATATTATAATTTTAACATGTACATAACTTTTTTATCATATATATTAAAATAATAATATATAAATAACTTTAAGACATTATGTGATCATATTTTAAAATTATAAAATAATTTTTTCTAACCATGGCCTGGTTCGTGCTCCAACAGAAGAATGGACAAAGGGAGAGTCAACAATTTGAGGAGGACATGAGAGATGAATGAGAGCTTATTCTATACGCATGAGGCGAAAATGGAATAATTTTTCGATATGAAGTCATCAGGTGGGGTCCATTTTTGAATGGGGAATTGTGGCATCCCCAAAAAGGGTACTTGTACACCTGTACAAAAAAGATGGCAATGAAATCTTTTTGTCATATGGAGCAATTAGCAAAAAAAAGAGAAAAGAAAATAAAAATCTTTGTCGTATTTAGGCGACTTTTCGTACCGTACGCACTTCGCTGATTCCGTCCTGTCTCTCTATCCATTCCAGTTCCCCCCCCCCCCCCCCCCCCCCTTAACCCACGAAAAAAGAAGAAACATAAAATCAGAGGAATTGCGAGAGATTCTTCAAGTCAAAAAGAGAGATGAATTGTTTGGAGCTCAAGTTTGAAAATAGAGAGAGGAATCGTTTGGTTTTAAGTCTCTCATAATTAGAAGAATTGGGATTTGCCTGATTATTTCATTTCCTAACATTTTCTGCACCAACTCCGTCATTCTCCAAATTACAACTCAGTCAATGGACACATGAGAAAGATTTTGTTGATACTAACTAGTATACTATTAAGAGTCTATCATAAAATTTAGTGTATTATGATAGTAATTTTGTACTGAATTATAATTATAAAATATATTAATATATAGGGGTATATGTTGGTACACAGCTGTGTACTTATACGGTAGACTTTTGACAACGATTTTAATTGCTATGACGACAATTTTTTTGATAGTACTGTCACCATAATCATTCAAACCGTCGCTAAAGGCCTACCGTGTAGGTACACAACTGTGTACCTACATTTTTACCTAATATATAAAATTGGATGAAATTATAAATATACTTTATTTATTATA
The DNA here is from genome assembly GCA_947179155.2 of Hedera helix. Classification (NCBI taxonomy): domain Eukaryota; kingdom Viridiplantae; phylum Streptophyta; class Magnoliopsida; order Apiales; family Araliaceae; genus Hedera; species Hedera helix. The sequence continues at coordinate 54,578,811 of OX359268.1, read as the reverse complement.
CATCTCATTTAGTTATATTAATATTTATTCATATAATTGACAATTAAAAAATTAATATATTATTTTTTTAAAATTTATGTCACGAGATAGTTAAAATAATATTTATTTACATAATTATAGAAAAACATTGAAAATAAAGATGAAATATAAACGTTGGCTCAAAACATGTACGTACGCTTGCTTTTTTATTATCGGTTGGGCATAATTTGCACCTGTTTTAAATTGTTATCCCTGTACGTATTCCAACAACAAGAGACATACTCAGTTTTGTAAAAAGGTTACTTTTTAATGAAAATGAAATTTTGTTCAAATTATTTGAGTCGCGTATTTTTCACTCGACAAAAATATGAAATTAGCTTATTATTATTCAGCAATTCTCAATGTCCAACTTCTACAAATTTATTCTGGCACTCTCTCTAGATTTAGGAATGAACATTATTATTTCTCAACTCAACTAGGTGTATTTATCGGTAAAAAATTAAATCGGTATCGAAAAAATCGAACCGATACTGAATCGAAAATGTTGCTAAAACAAGAAGCGATACCGGTATCGAATTATCGATTTCGGTACAATTTCGGTTTGATTTTTTCGTTTCGATTTTTACCGATTGGTAATATATATAATTATTATTAATTATATATATAATAATATATATAATTATTATATATATTATAATAATTAATATAAATTTATTATTATTTTATTTAATTCGATTTTTGCGATATAACGATTTTTATCGAAATTCAAAAATATCCATACCGCTACCGGTAGCGAAAAGTCTAAAAAAAAAAAAAAAATCAATACCGAAAAAACTGTTACCGATCGGTTCGGTAAAAAATCGAAAAAACCAAAATTTTTGAACACCCTTACACTCGACAACCTTTTTTTCTTCTTTCGCTCTCGGTGAAATCTCTGACCTGACCGAAAGTTGGGTCACAAAATTTGCGCGTGTACGTCGTCGAACCCCCGACTATTCCCCTGGTAGCTGTTTGGTAAGAAGGAATTCAGTGTATAAAGGAAGGAAAACTGATATTTTTATAGAATTTTTTGATATTTTTCGTATAAAAAGTGTCGGTTATAATGACAATTTTAACCGTCATTATAGATTTATAACGACAGTTTATATATGAATATATCGAAAAATCCTATGAAAATATCACTTCCCGTGATTATTCTGACCAATAATTTTATTTTTTACACTTAGGTTATATTTGTTTGTAAGCATTATAATTCCAGAATTATAATATCAAGACGTAGATTATAATCCCAAATTTATGTTTATTTGTAAATATTATACTTGGGATAATACTATTAATCACATATTTGTCTTGTTTTTAAATTTAGACTTATAACTATTAGTTTAGAGATTATAAAATGATTTAATATAGAGGATTATTTAATATCATCTTCAATCAGAAATTATTATCCTAATACTATTAAGTCATTTTATAATCTCCAGTCCAAATTTAAATACAAACAAGACATTTATGGGATTAACAGTTTTATATTAAGTGAGATCATTGTAAACAAATATAATTTTGAGATTATGATTCATATATTGAGATTATAATTCTTATAAACAAACGTAACATTGGTATGTTAAGTTTGCTCAAAATAACTATTTTCGACGAATTGTGTTTTTTATATATATTATAATCGCGATTTCTTAACTATATCTAAGAAATCATGATTTCAAATGAATAAAAGAATGAGGAAAAAATGTTAAGACAAAAATACCCTCACCCATATATATATATATATATATATATATATATATATATATATATATATATATGATGTTTATAATGTATATTATTATACATTAAATATATTTTATATTTAATTTTATAATATATAATAAAAATATACTATATATAATATAATATGATATTTTTAATATGTATTATATTTATTTTATATTAAATTATAATTGTATATATAAATATATAGATTATATAATATAATATTATATATATTAGTATGTATTATATTTATATTCTATTCTATTATATAAAAGAATAATATATGATATATATATGATATCATATATTAAATATATATATTATTATAAGTTATAGTATTATGTGTGTATATATATATATATATATATATATATATATATACATACATATACATATGTATTAATATATATCATATTATATTTTTTTAAGTCTATTATATTTGTTTTATATTATATTATAATTACAGACATAAATATACAGAGTATCTAATATAACAAATAATTTTATATGTATTTGTATATGTTATATTTATTTTATACTATATTATAACAATATTATAATATTATATATGAATATAATATATTATTATATTATATATTGATAAAATATTATAATATTAATGTGTATTATACTTATTATATATATATATATATATATTATAATTATATATATAGATATGAATATTATAATTATACATATAGTTAGTTAGCTATGTTTGCTCATTATATTTTATTTTATTTTATTTTGATAAAAATTTTAAGTAATGGACTGAACGTGTGAATAAAATATTTTATTTTAATTCTATTTTAATTTAATTACAATTTTAATTATTATATTATTTTGTCCAAAACGATTCCGTTTCACCAAATAATGCGTAAAAGCTTTTTAAACCTTTGTGGGAATTTGACAAAAAATAAAGAGAGAATCCAAAACCAACCTCTTACTTTTATATTCTCTTTAATTCCTATTTACGTTAGCTAGCTCCTAAAGTACGTTACCATAAATCTAACTTTTCTGATACATATATATCCATCTTAATTACTCCACTGAATTACTCACTAATTATTTTATTACAATAATATATATACGTACATAAATACACATTTTTGTCAGTTTTAAATATATATATAAATATATATGGAATGTTAAAGATTTCAAATTTTAATAGATATATTTTAATAAGATAATAATAACGGCACCTCATTTAAGACAGTATATACAAAATTTTCAATACAGCTGGCATTACTCTAAATATAAATTTGCCACCATTATACACCCATAGCTTCCATTTCATATTAAAATATTACAATTCTCTTCCTCTTTCTTTCAGTTAACCCACCTCCCAAAAGCATCAAAAAGAAGGCAAAGCCAAAGGCTGTGCTACCTCATTTAAAGATATATTACTCTAGAGAGAGAAAGAGAGGGGGATTTTAGAGAGAGCAAGAAAGGTCACGCTTCTGTTCTAATGTAGGAAGAGCATGCAAGGGCCTTCTAGCTTTTAACCTAGCTACCCGCACGGGCCGCACCTTACGGTTTAGGTTTTTGTGAGATATGATAGGTAGCCCTCTGTGAAAATTAAAAAATCTCAAGGACAGGCCGGTTTCTTGGTTTGGAGTGGTTGGTTAATACACTTGTGTTCTGAAAATATGGGATTTCCTCCCATGGATTGCCTTTTCAGCTCTGTTTTTGGGATTGATGATAATGGCCTTATTTTCCAAGAAACACCTAACCTACCACCAGCAGTAGGGCCTTCTTCTTCTTCATCAAGTGCTCTCACCTTTTTCTCTATGGACTTCTACCAATTTTTGACCTCTGAGCTCGAGAAGCAAAGGACAGAGATGGACTCTTATCTCCAGTTTCAGGTCTGATTTTTTTCACTAATTTACTTTTTAACTTGGGGTTGAAATGGGTATTTTCATATTTTGTGCAATGCATGCATATATATATATATATATATATATATATATATATATATATATATATATATATATATATATATTGTTGCATGTCCGTGAAAACTTAAAATCGGTGTAATTAAGGGTATCTTTTATTCATATATGATCAGTAAAGAGAAAGATATTTTGTGTTTGATATATATGATCATGGTGTTCTTTTTTAATGGCTTTTTATTTTTGTGGGTTTCTTTAATTATATTGAAATTTCGAAGCAGAATGAGAGATTAAGTGCTGTTTTGCATGAAGAAACAAGGAAAAGAGGTGTTCTCTTACAAAGATATGCTTCAAAACTGATGGGTTTCATCATGCAAAAGGAGAATGATTTGATGGTGGCAAATAATCGAACAATGGAGCTCCAAGATTGCTTGGTAAGGTTAGAAATGGAATCCAAAGCATGGCAGAACAAAGCACTAGAAAACGAAGCACTAGTAATAGACCTAACCAACAAGATCAATCAATTAAAGGAGATAATCTGTTTGATCCAAAATAGTGCCCCAGATGCAGAATCCTTTTGTGATTCCTCTTCCTCTATAATCAGAGACCAACAAGCAAGTGCAAGTGATTGCAAGCTGTGTCACGCACGGAACAAGTGCGTACTTTTTTCCCCTTGCAGGCATTTATGCTGCTGCAAGGTTTGTGAACCCCTTCTCGACGTTTGCCCAGTCTGTGAATCATTAAAGGAAACTAGCATGGAGGTTTTCTTGACCTGAGAAAATAAAAGAAAAAAAGACAGAAGGAAAGGTAAAAGACTAAAGAGAGAGAAATCGCCTTTTTGATTCTCTCCTAGTTCAGTGCTTTCTTTCTTTTCTTGTTTTTTCCTTTCTAGTGTTTTGGTTAACATTAACAATTACCAAAATCAATGTAGATGAAAGTGACTAGTAATGTCAAGAAAGAATCTTTTATGTTTACCTATTATTGTGGATTTTATTTTGGCCTGTTTTAGATGTGTGTGTTTATGGAGATTGATCTGATGGATTGGGCTGTTTGAGTAAATATTCAAAATGTGAGTACCTAGGCTCCTCCCTCCATACTGCTAGAGAGCAGCTGCAGCAGCCTTAAAAGTGACTGAAAAGATTTGAAAGCACAATTAATTAATGAATAAAAACCATGGAAACGGCCTGCCTCTTTTTTTGGCCTGCGCTGCCTGCCTCCGCTGCAATATCGACTCTGTGTCATCATCTCTCATTGAAGCACTACCAACAAAAACTGATTCAGTATCCATAATTATGGATACGTGATTGCTGGGTAAAATTAAAAGTGGATAATGGAGGCTATAACAATATCTCTCTTAAGTAGGCATTCTTTAATGGAGACGGTGTATTTACTGGAGATAGTGTATTTAATAGGCATCAATTTTTGCAGGAATTAAGGTTCCGCAGTACAATCACCATAAGCTTTTCAATATGATCATAACTTTCTAGACCATCTTTAGTTTTTATTTTCCTAATTCACTTGGTTGGGCTGTAAACAAGCGGTAAGCCCAACTATGTGACCAATCCAGTAGGCCATCTAAGTTGAACTCCACACCATTTTTCTAACAATTTGTTAAACAATAAGGAGAAGAGTGTTTTTTTTTTAATTTATTTTAAAAAGTTAATTTGATTTGACGTGACAGTAGATTTTTACACTCGATTAACAAGACATTTTTGGTCATTATATTAAATATAGAAAATTAATAAATTTACACGCATTTTTTATAGTTTTACACAATAGACTCTACAAAAGTGTAGTTATAGATGTATAACAACGGTTTATTCGTCGTTATACCTTTACACGTGAATCCTACCATGTGAAAATATCAAAAAATCGTATGAAAATATTAATTCCCTAAATCTAATGTGACTATATTATATAACGTAGTGGAATTTTACAATTTGAGTTTTTAGGTTCATTTTTTAATGTTCATTTTCACGTCTTAATTGGTTATTATACATACATGACGTAATAAGTTTTCATACCCTCATAAAGTAACATAATTGTGTTTTTATAAATAATATTACTTGGGTAGAATCTCCTTCAAGTCCATGTATCAATTAAATTATTTCACATTATATGTATATGTATATGTATATATAATGCTTAGCGCAATGTCGACTCTGAATCATCGTAGCTTCCCCTAAATTATGTAAACAATACCTATTTCAATTTCCTAAATACTTCTATTTACATTTTTTCTTTTAAGAAACCTATTATGTTACATTTTAATTTTAGAATTTTGAGAGAAGTTGGTTAAATAAAAGTCTTACCACTAACCTTCACATCTAGCCTTTTCATAGTCTACTTGATTGGGCCCGTAAATGCAGCCCAACTGCTTAATGTTTATAACTTTATCCGCACGTCACGTCACGTGACCCGCTCGAAAAACCGTGCCGTCGGTCAACAGAAGAACTGGACCACCTCGATTCAACATTGCAGAAGTTTGTTTCTCCAGAAAATAAAGAAAATAACCGAGAGGTCTGTCTCTCGCAACAATGCAACAAGGCGATTACTCTTCTTCATCATCATCATATTATCAATACCCTCAAAACCCTAACCCTAGCCTTAATCCCTCTTCTCTTCCTACCGATCACCACCACCCAACAACCCCTTTCGCTTCCAATTACGCATCGGCGCCACCGTTTGCATTCAATTATCCTCCCTCCGACAATTATACTCCTTATTCCTCTACATACCCTTTATACCCTCAAAATCCCGATCCTGTCCCCTCCCTCTCTCCCACAGCTCCATCCTTCTCTCAAAACCCTAATTTACAGCCCTCCTTCAATCCTCCACCTCCATCTCAACCATCGTCTTTCCCTCAATTCGAATCTCATGTGCCCTACCAACAACAATCCTACTATCCGCAATACGATCAGCATCAATCCGCTCCCAGTTACCCCGCTCCCCCTTCAATCCCCTCAAACCCCAACTCTAATTTGAACCCACATCACACTTACGACAGTAGTGCAAAATTCGATCAAAGTGGTTATGGGCGGAGCGGGTCTGATTTGGGGTCTGGTATGTACAGTTCGGGTGGATATAGAGGAGGGGATGAATATGGTGATGGAGTGTATGCTTATCAGGGGAGTAAAGCGAAACCTTATGGAGCTCGGGGAACTGATTCAAAGTCGTCTACTTGGTCTTCATCTTCTTCCCTTTTTGATGATTTTGGAAGGCCAATTAGTTTTCCTTCTGGGAAGAATCAATCCGTGAGCTCCACCAAGATTGCGAGGGCAGTTCCCAAGGCTGATTCACAGCAAGATGCTAAGGGTGGAGTTCAGAAGTATAGAGTTAAGCTGCTGCCAGAGAGTGGCGGCCAGAACACCATGGATGTGCTTTGTCAGGTTTGTAGTTTAAATTTTGTTAATACTTGAATTTTGCTATATATCTCACAATTTGAACTGACTTTTGTTGGAGTAGACACAACAGCAGGGGCTGCAATATTTGCAATCTCAAGGACAATTAATTACTTTGTCTAGTCTAAACAAAAGTAGGCATATCATTACTCGTAATACTATGCAATTAATTAACTTCAATTTTTATGTTTTACCTGACTTATGTTTGTAATTGCCTAGCATGGTTGTGGTTGATTGATTCACTCTCTTTATGTGCGTGTTTGTGTTTTTTTCCCCTTCTTTCAACTCAGTGAATTTTGAATTGACATATAATCTCCTTTTCAGATTGGCTTGGATGGGATTCGCATGCTTGATCCCAGCACTGGTAGGACATTGAGAATCTATCCTCTTGACACAGTTACAAGATGTGATGTAGGTTCTTTATGTGTCTAATTATCTTTAAAATTTTGGTTGTCTATTACTACGAGTTTCCCTGGTGCGCATCATTGAAGTGCTTGCTTTTTGTGTAAATAGGTCACTGATTCATCTACCTTTGCATTTTGGTCCAAAAGTTCTGTGGACATTGAGCCAAGACGTATAAGATTGCAGTCAAATAGTTATACTACAAACACCGTTTTGGATACAGTAACAGCTGCAACAGTACAGGTTAGATCCTGCAAGTTGAAATTGTACACTGTTTTTCTATAGACAATAATAGTAATAAAAAATGTTTACAATTCCAGTGGACATTCTGTCGTTCTTTAGTGAGGTTATACATTTTATATTTCTTCATGTGTTATTAATGTTAGCTTTAATTTGTTAAGGCTAGGTTGTTTTAGTTTTTCTTTTTAATTCCTTTTGGGAAGAACGCCCCCCCTTGGGGTGGGGGGTGGGGTCATAAAAGGTTATCTGACAGATCTCGATTGTATGCTTCAAGTTTTGTGTTTACTGCTGAAGTACTTCCATTGTTGCTTATTAATTAATGGAATAAGGAACTTTAAGCCTCATAGGTGGATTATTTTTTGCTGCATTGAGCCTTAATTTTAAGATAAAGTGTGAATTAGGTAAGTGTGGAAGTCTGGAAGACATTTTTCTGATGCACCCGAAAGCATTATAGCCTTTATAAATGGGAGGCCCGATGATGCTTTGATTTAAAAAAATGTCTGTGTAGCTTGCTCTTCATAGTTGGTTAACTGTTTTTGAAAGTGGTGGGTATTTTGTGTTGAAATCTTGATCTTAGTTTAAATTTGTCACGCCTTTATAAGAATGCCTGCATTTTAGAACTTCATAAGATTTTAAGAACAGGACGACCATTGTTAGATCCTTCTCATCATCCCCTGCCATGCATATTTATGTTTTATGTGTGCATGCATGTGTTAATTTGAACATGCAAAATCTGTCCTTTCAAGTTTGTTATTGAGCTCCCGCTCCCTTTTTGTCAAATTTGATGGTGCTTATAATGCTGTTAAAAAGTCTGTGTTTGATAATCTTCCCATGCAACTTTTTTTCTTCTTCCGGGTTTCACTGTTTCCTATAATATGTTAGATTCAATTCTCCCCTCCTCTGCCCCTTAACAAATGTCTTAATATGGGCTTTTGCCTGTCAGCTGTTTTAATTTCTCCATACTTTTTTGAGTTACAGCTCAAGGAGATGGGTGGAAGAAGCAGCATGCCTTCTGATTCCTTTAAGGTGTCTGATCAGCCTACTGAGAAGAAGAAAGGTTTGGGTGACTGGATGAACTTGATGAAGCCTGTTAATGAGGAGAAAGATCATTGGGTAAGTTAAGGGTCTTTTGAGTTTTTTCTACTTTTGAGCTTATGTCATTAAATCTGAAGCTAGATATAGGTATTTTCAAAACAATTAAGATGTTGCTCAATTACTTTCCCAAATTTTTTTGGAAGATTATGATTCCTTTGCTAATTTTAGTTACTTTTTGTAACGTGTCTTAAATCATGAACAACTTTTCCTGTATTATGTTCTGTGTGGTTTTGTTGAGGTTAGTTGGGTTAACTTAATTTTTCTTGAAAATACTTGCCATGGCAATAGTACGTTGTGTTTGATCATGTTAGTTTCAATTGCATTTTCTTTGCTTGCAACACTAACAATTTATTTGTGTAGATGATGTTGTGGACATCTTGTGCTGAATACGTTCTTTGGCATATTCATATTTTTCTAGGTTCCAGATGAAGCGGTGACCAAGTGTACATCTTGTGGGACAGATTTTAGTGCTTTTGTGAGGAAGGCATGTCTCGTCTGTGTAGTTTGTAATTTTATTTGGTGGTTGTATGAATGTTTTTATGGAGCAATTATCACTTCTATCATTTTCTTTTGGGCGAACAATAAACCGTGGTTTTTTCCACCGATTTTCAGCATCACTGTAGAAACTGTGGTGACATTTTCTGCGACAAGTGTACCCATGGTAGAATTACCCTGACTACTGACGAGAATGCTCCACAAGTTAGAGTTTGTGATCGCTGCATGGTATGTATGATTGGCTTGTTTACATCTTCCGCTCTTCATGAAATTTTATTATTTCCTTGTTATTCAAGAGATTATATTCCTTCCTTTGCCTTGAGCATTGGGAGATTGGAGTGGAAAAATAAAAAGAAACAGAGGAGGTGGGGTGGGATTGCACTTAAGTCTTAATTGATGGTTTGTGTAATTGATGAACTTGTTGACCTTGTGAGTTTTTTCCAATGATAAAGCTGCATTTAAGGTTTGTTATGGCTTATTGCTTGACTCTAGGGGCTTTGGTGGAGGTGGATTGGTTTGATCTCTTATTTGAGTTGGCTTGGTGTTTGACTGATGATTTATATAATCAGTGAACTTGTTGACCTAAGTATTTAGACAAAATCCATTATCAGAACATTTGATTGCTAAGTATAAAACTGTATTGAAGGTTTCATTTGTTATGGCTCAATTGCTAGACTCTGGGTTCTAGTGGATGGGGGATTGGCTTGACCAATGTTACCTAAAACTGTTATGTTTTGGTACGTTGTACGAATACGAGTATGCACTACGCTGCATAGCTAAAACGCAATACGCTAGGGTATCGTTATATAAGTTCTTATAGTTAGGAATTCTCTTATAATCTAAATGTAATAACCTAAGTTTTATTGACATTTTTTAGTTGAATAAAAAAATTGACTGTTTTATAAATATTTTAGTACAAATGTAATGTTTGAGCATTCAATACTAAGTTATAATGTTGATATTTGTGCAGTTATTGTTAAACAGCAAATAAAGTTTTCAGTACACTAAATTTAGAGTATTGATGTATAAGAGTACCATGTTTGGGTACACTAGTATGCAGTTCATTAGGTTTATGAGAGTATCTGGTAACTCTGGACTTGACGCTTGTTTGGATGTGGGTGTGGATGGGTGTTAGGCGATGGTTCATGGTTTATATAATCAATAAGCTTGTTGACCTTGGCAGTGTTTAGGCACGATATTTGATCAAAACATTTGATGATATAGTTCATAAGGTTTATTGTTTTATCGCTCAGTTGTTTTAACTCAGAACTTCTATAATTTGCTGGTTAGTTCCGCCTTAGCTTTTTAATTCAAACATTAGAAAGGATGTCTTATTTTTTGTTTTCTTGCCTCCAAAGTCTGTAGAGATCAAGTTAAATTTACTTGGCCTTACCTTAGTCTTAAGCTTGTGATAGATTTACGGATGTATATATTGCACCCATATTTGTACTCGCTACACATGGCATCATGAAATTATAGGCACACCATTGTCTATGCCAGATTTATTGATTAATGTTCTTTTTTAGGCTGAAGTTACTCACAGGTTGAGTAATGCTAAGGAAGCAGCTAGCAGATCAGCTGCATTGGAAAGTCATGAGGATCTTGCAAAGAAGCTCCAGGTTAGATAGAACTTTGGACTTTGATCGTGTATGGATCATTCATTTCCATCAGTACTTGTGGTAATCGAACACCATACCAGCACATTTGCACAAAAGATCTTTTTACATGGTAGCTGTTCTAGTTGTATATAGCTTATGATAAAAATGTTTCTGCCATCTAATCTAGTGGCTGGAGTATAGTGATATAAGATTTTAATTCTCTTAAAGTATTCTAATTTATATATATAAATGGTTAAATGAACTAACATCGTGTTATTGTGACTGGTCAACCCAATGGGTTTTAATGTAGTGCCAGGGTTTTGAACTCAGTTTATTTGACTACAAAATGATATGTAGACCATGAGGTTTGAACCCCAAAGTATCTACATAAAGTAGGAACTCTCTAACCACATTACCAACCATACATTTATGCTGAAGTGTTATAGATATTTTAAATAATTTTGTTATCGGTAATATGTTGCACAATGTTTTAACAAGTTCAAAGTTTAATTTATTAAATAATAAATTAAGATAATATCTTACCCTTTGTATATTCTTTCATGTTTATGTTAGGTATACAAACTTTTTTGAATTTTAATTTTACAAATTGCAATGTATTTAAAGAGTGACAACTGATAACCCATATAATTTATAATGATTAAAATCTAACATAATGATTTTATTACTTTTACTTTCTAAAGGCGTATAGATGTGATTTGTGATGTGTGCTATTAGATTATGCTTGAATATTCATATTTGATTATGCGATTTAATTTGAAAATGTATATTGAAATTAGTTTTATTATGTCTGGTTCGACGAGTCAGTATTTAGATTTAAATTAGTTCTATTAAATTTCCGGTTCGATGGTTCACCCAACCATTGAACCGATGGCCCAATTACCTTGCTCCGCCGTGTTGATGACCGGTCGAGTTTAAAACACTGATTGCATCTAATAGTGATCATCTGTCACAGGAGGAGATGGACAAAAATCGCAAGGCATCATCAGGTATGTAATGCTGCAATTTAATGAGTCTAAGAATGTGAAGCACCCCTGTCCATTATTATTTATATAGTTTAATTTCACAGGTTCCAAGTCAGACGGAACTGGTAGGCGAATGAAAGAAGTTGCATGCCCTACCTGTACAGTTCATTTGCAGGTTTGAAATCATTTTATAACCTACTTGTCTTTTTTAAAGTATGGAATTCTTTTTCTCATCTCATTTACATGCAATATTTCCCTTTTGTTGCTGATGGTTTTATGTTTGCAGGTTCCAGTTCCTAGCTCAGGTTCTGAGACTATTGAATGTGGGGTTTGCCAGCATCCGTTTCTTGTAAGTGCACACTAATGTCACAGTTGGGATTGGCAGTGGCATTACCTTTCTATTTTTGTCCTCGATCTTTGTTGTTTTGAATTTTTGCAATAAGCTTTTTGTTATTCATAATTTGGTTTGGCATGTTATTATCCTTTCTGTTTCATTTTTTATGGTTTGTTGAATGATGTCCACTGGTTCTGCTCATCTGTATATTCAAATCTTTTCCTTTTATCAATCAGTCTGACCTTCACTGAGCTGCTGCGTACAGGGGTGAAAATTAAAATACACATTAACTTATGTAGGTTGGGCATGTCTTAATTTTAGTAGTATCTGTGGTTGTATTGCAGTCTTTACTGTAAGGTATCTGTTGGTACTTTGGCTTCAAAGTTTTTGTGGTTTTGCTCATCTGTATATTAGGCTTCTTTCCGCATGTGGATCTATTAACTCGCTAAATTGGCCATCTAAACCTGCTTTTGTATAGTTCAATGTTTTCTTTACAATGCGTTGAGGTTCAGGTTCAAAAAATAAGGACGCCCTCCCCCTCTCCCTCCTGTCTGTCTATCTGCTATTAACCTATTTTAACTAATTTTTAATAATATATGTAATATAGAAATCAAGTGTCGGGTGTGTTGGCCGAGCACCCATGCCTTTGGGCATGGGTCAAATCCTACCCCCTTCTCCCCATAGTAATAATATAATGTATTGTGAAAGATTAATGGTACCACACACACACACACACACACACACACACACTGTTGTCAATTTCTCAGTTATTAATTATTAAAATTGGTTTTAAGCACTAAAATCTTAAATATTAGATAGCAGTTTAAAGTCCCCGTGACAGCATTTTGTGCCTCAAGTCAACTTTGAGAGACGGGAAATATATTTAATGTGGCTTTGGGAAGTGTTGAAAAATTAAAGTTGGTTTTTAGTAAAATCTCAAGTTCAAATCTACAAATTTTTTCCCCTGATCATGCAACAAACCATTGGCAGGATGTAACTGCTAAATTTTTGTTAAGTTATGTAGTGGGTTGATTTCTGGTTCGACTTGCCCCTCTTAGAAGCAAGTTTTACCATAATGATTGTTGATAGTGTAAATTCATCTAGATAACCAAAAATTAATTATGAATGAGGAACTACACAGGTGCATTATGGAACACACTGCTAATCAGTATCACCGGGGAGGAAAAGTCCCAAGTTTTATAAAAGAACTAGAAGAAACTATATATGTATGTTTGGAGGATATGATTGAAAAGGGTCTTATATCCTCTCTCTCCGTAGGGTGAAAGCTAACCCAGAAAAGGAATTTAGAGTCATCTGAGCATGTTTGGCTCAATTGGTTACATAGCAAGGCACCTCTATTTTACCAGTGCCACAAACCGAAAATTCATCTAAAAAATCGACTCTATTTATGATAATCCATTCATACATTATATATATATATATATATATATATATATATATATATATATATATATATATATATATATATATATATATATATATATATATATGTTCACATGAACTAGTGAAATAAATATAAAGAGACTAACAGAGAATTTGTGGATACCATATTCCTGAGGGTTTTCAATAACATCAAGAATTTGATAGTATATATCAACGTAGACCAGCTTAGGCTTGGAAATATTTTTACCTAGATAATCGATTGATTGAGCTCAGACGATAGAATGGTGTTGAATAACTGTGCAGCCAGCCTTATATTGATTCTCTACGCATATTCTAAGTAGTCCCCCAGCTTGAGTTGTCATATATGGAACACATCCTATCGGCGGGACACCAAAAACAGCAATTTTTGGAGCTCCAAGTTTGTGTATTTCCTTTAAATACATTATAGAATAGCTATTATTATCAATCTAATTTTTCGTGTCATAAGAATCGTGACATGCATTTGAAATAAAAAAATACCTGTAGAAAGTTGGATGCTGAGACAACCATAAGAATCAACACCATACTGAGATCTTTAGGAATAGATAACAGAAGTCGACCGTTCTGGGCACCACCAAAAATAGGCTGTTGGTTAAGATGTTGTTTGTTCCTTCTTCACCCGCTGTCCCTTTCAACTTTGCAATGTAATCTTTGAACATTCCCAATTGATCCGATGATAGTACGTACTGACTCACTGGATATAATATGATTCAATTCGTGAACAGGTTTGTAATTAAAAAAGTATACGTCATTTTAGTACACTGCCAAATAACCTCAGAAAAAGATATTTATACCGATAAATAATTTAGATGTTATGAGATATCTATATTCTGTAAATTTGGGACTAGTAGGTACAAGTTCTATAATTCCCAATTCTTCAGCCAAAAATGAAAATGAAGTTGTAACATTAAATATTAGAACGAAACTAGGAACTTGTGAAGGCGTTTTAATTAGGAGGGAGGGAGGGATCGGATTAAATATTCCCTCCATAGTGATTGATCATGATCCGCAGGGAAAATATTCATCAATCTTTTAATTAGTTGTTGTTATTCATGACTTATCTTTAGATTGTAATTAAGCATGATCGGTTTCCGGTTTCCGGTTTTCTTGCCTAAGCTCATTAAAAGAACTAACTTCTCCAGACCTGATAGATTACAATGAGTAAAATGCTCTGTACGTAATAAATAAAGCTTTTGTAATGTTTAAACTTGATATTTTTATTTCGTTGTTCCCTTATGATTTCTCAATTTAGCATGCATGCATGCATAATTAATTGAATTAGTGATTACACTGCCAGCAGATGAAACGCTGCAACCTTGGTATCTACATCGATCATTAAGGCAAAGTCTTGATCATTAATATATATTTTTAAATTAAAAATTGATATGAATTTTTATAATTTTAATCAAGATAATAATCTTTTAATGCGAAACCGAGAGAAGAGTATATATTTATTAATCACCGTCTGTTCATATTTCTTATAAAAATGAAAAGAAATTGATTTTTTTATTATTTTTAATTCCGGATTTTATATGGTTGACAAAAGTTGTGCCGTCACTGGGGAGTTGGGCGTGTTATGAATTCGGTGGGGTTGAGTTGAGCCAAACACGTTACGCTGACTTTAAAGTACGTAGTCTCATTTGGGATACAACTCCACTCCATTATTTTGCGTCGACGCACATAAACAATCGTAATAACTAAGGGAAGGGTGGTCAGTGGTGGGCGAGATAATGCATGCTTGGTTGTCATATTGTTTTGCTTTCCAATCAACACTTCAATGATCAAAACCATTACTTTTTCCTCCCTAAGTACTGGTCCCACCTTTCTATTATATATCACACATATTAAAAAATTTCATTAATACTAATATTAGATAATTAATATTAATTTAAAATTTTATTATTATCCATACATTAATTAATTACTCATTCTCTTCAATCTCTCAATTACTCTATTTTTAAGGGTAAAACAAAAAATGATTAATTTTTTTCTCCTAAATATATGTAAAACGTCTTATATTATGAAAAAATAAAAAATTTCTAAAACGACTTATATAATGGAAAGGAAAGAGTATATAATAGAGAAAAATAAAAAAATTATATATATATATGTCATTACATTACTTATATATTATAAATAAATTGAGTACATATTATCACATTACTATCACTGTACTTATTACAAATGTAAGACAGTAAGAGATAAATTTAAATTATAAATAAATTGAGTACATATTATTACGTTATTATTACTATATTTCTTACAAATGTAAGACAGTAAGGGATAAATTTAAATAAATAAATTTTACTTAATTTTGGATACATACAACGACTGGTCGGCATGCATATTATTGTTGTAGGTAGCTTAATTACTTGTAACTAATAAAGGCCTGGTTCTGGTTGATTATGAGGTTTTAATTTGAGATATAATGAAATACAGTTGTACGAGTATCCACCTTCATCAAGACTTGAAAATTACTTGTGGCAGGCAACCAATTTGACATAAAAGAGTGCACTGTTGGCAGGCATGTCGCCACTGGCATCATATCAACTGATTTATATATATCATGGACCGCTAAAGGTCACAGTATTGTTTAATTGCATCAATTGATTTTATGGCTTAAGGGGTCACAATATTGTTTAATTGCATCAATTAATTTTATTTTTAGTATCTTAAACGTATATGTTCAAATGCAAAGCATCTAGACATGTTTCGAGTCTTTTAATTTCAAATATTACTTTGTTCTTCCTTCAACTAAAATCAAGTATGTAGTCTTTCCCTACAACAAAATACAGTAATTTGTATATTGTATATCAAAAATTAAAGGGTGTTAAAAGGCTATATTTTGCTAGCTCTTAATTAATTGAGTTTGACCTGAAGAGCCACAGTTAAATACATGCTACCTTCTCTTAAACTTGAACAAATCTACGATATTTTTAATCTTGTTACCACCTTAGCAATACTTTTCATCCAAGTGTGATCAACTAATAATTTCTATAAAAGATTTCATCTCTACATAAAAATATCATTTCTTAAGGGAACTCAAGAAAGGACAATTCAATTCCTTATTTATTCAACTAAGGATCATTCTCTCAGAAACTCTATAAATACAAAGTACATGTGGTGCAAGATACATATATAATATTATTATATTAGTTTTAAATCCTAATACATCCATTGCTAATCGCTTTAATCTTTCGATTAAACTTTGTATTGATTCTCATATCGGAGGATTTTCATGACAACTATTGCTGTCGAGTTATCGGTGTTTTTTTTTTGCATGTTTATATCACTTTTGGATCTAACGATAAGTTTTGGACAAAATTGAATGTTAATAAAGGTCTTGAGAAAAACAAAACAATCAAGACGTTACTACCAAATAAATTTAATAATTTGTTTGGGATAAATAGGTTATTAGGGATATATATGAAGGAAATGCAACAAATAGTGCTGCAGCATTGCTGACATCAGCACCAAGCACAAGTGAACCACCAACATTAATGACATCAACATCAGCAACACTACCACTTGCAGCACTATCATTTCACATAAGTGCAACGAATGCAGTTCCAGCTTATAGCACATGTGCATCAGCACCAGAATTCTCCATGCAGCAGCAAAAGCAACATGTTCCCAGATGATTAAAATTATCCATGATGAAATGTATACAATGCTTATCAACCAATGATGCAACAAGAGATCGAAGGGACAAAGACAGAGCTGTAGATACAGCTGCTCCTTGTGATGGAGCTGAGAAGCACAAAAGAATTGCCAACAGTCAACAGATTGTAACAACTAATTGTTAGTAATAATTAGCACATGACAGATATAGAGTTAGTTAATTCATATAGCTTAGTTCTTAAGCTAAATAGACTTATATATATATATATACAGATTGATTGTAATTACATCTGAAGTACATTTTTCTCCTTTCTGTACAATTATTTCATTCTTCAATATACAGAGTTCATATGCTCTTGTTCAATATCTACTAGTTTTCATAGGTGAATAGCCCAAATCAGTGGTTGTCATCAATAAGTTGGATATTAATTAATTTAATCACATCAATAAGTACCTATAACTATATACCTGCTTTCTGCATCAGGATATAAACTGGGCATTAATTCTGTTGGATTGACAAATTACTATTATGTTCTTGCATTACATATATTAGTTTATAAGTACGTACATAATTTTGGACTCTCAGTTTAATTCCACCTTATTAATACATTTTTATCTTTTTTCTTATTTACAAACACAATTGTACGTGCCCATATAATACAGTACGTAGATGAATTATTCTTCAATTAAATTTATTGTCTTCTCAACTCCATAAGTTATATTACTCCATTAGTCATGGTTATCGGTCTAAGGCTTTGATTTAAATCTTCTACTCCCTCTATCTTACCTACCAAAAAAGTTCCACTTGCTTATGTTTTTTTTTATTTCTTATTATTGATATATAGTAGTATAAAATAAGACAAGTCTTCAACTTTAGCATCCTAATTTCATATTAATTTTATCACTTTACTAAATTTACAATTTATTATTTTTTTATAAAAAAATATTCTCAATATTTGTAAAATTTAAAAATTCGATCATTTTGAGAAACGAATGGAGTAGCTACTAGCCAGCCTAGTCGTATTATTGGAGCCTGGAGGCTTGAAACTACGGACTGTACATGTCATACAATCTCTTTTTCCACAAGCTCACTAGTTACCTTTGTTTTTTTTGTTTAGTTACCTTTTTTTTTTTTGTTTAAACTAAAAGATCCAAATTGGGGCGGTTAATTAAAGTTGCAACTAAAATTAATGTGACGGATGCACGGAGTGATACCTTATAGCCACAGAAATAAAAATAATAATACTTCATTATATATTTTAACTATGGAATGATAATACTTTGGTTTGACTTACAACCAACAGTAGCACCACTATAGCTAGCCCTACCTCTGTATATTAATTAACCAATCAAACATGTATGAATTCCAGTCCTCCTATATAAATCCTTAAGAAAACCATACTTTGAAGGCAAATATAATTGTTTTGTGTATTTCTCTTTTCCTAGCTTAACTTAATTAAGCAAGTTAATGCATAATAAAGTCTTATGCCCATTCATTATTTTGTGATCTAGCTGTTCAAGTATGTGCTACAGGTTCTTTCTCTATGCTTTCCTTGTTTTAATAATTGGGCACCGCACCGAAGCAGTGGTGCAGCTACCGCCAAATGTGACAGTTCCGGCAATTATAGTGTTTGGAGACTCCATCGTCGACCAGGGAGTCAACAACAACATCAAGACAGTGATTAAATGCAATTTTCCTCCTTATGGACAGGATTTTAATGGTGGAGTAGCCACGGGGAGGTTTAGCAATGGAAAAACACCCCCGGATATGCTAGGTATACATACATACATATATACATCTTAATTTTATCTGACTTTGACATTCAGTCTATTTTTCTTTTTTTGAATTTTCATAATCATTAATTATTAAGAATCTCATGTCATTCACAATTGTTTAGTCAAAGGTTACCCTCTTTTTTTCCGGCTTATGGAGAAAAATAACTGAATTCGATTTACTCAGTGTTATGCGGGCTTAATTAGTTATGAATTAAATTTCATGCATGGTAAGACCGTCGTTGAGTCAATAGTCTAAGATCAGTTGCACTTAGTTCGCTTAGAGCATCTCCAGCAATGATTTTTGTTGATTTTCTAGACTAAATATAGTCTAAGATTCCTTTTTCTCCTCCAGCAAATGGACTAAATTTAGTCCAAGACTATATTTAAAATTCTCAAAAGACTATATCTAGGAATTGGATAGTCCATGGACTATAAATTTAATTGTATTTAAATAGAAAAGTAGAAAGATGATAGGAGTTTTGTTAAATTTATTAATTATTTTAATCTTTTTATATTATAGTCCATAGGATAGTCCATCTGCTGGAATGATGGAAGACTAAAGAACATTTGATGATGTCATATGAACTAAATATAGTCTATAATATAGTTCATCTGCTGGAGATGGTCTTACAGTTGCAATTAATGCTACATCATTATTGAATATCATTGATTAGATACTATCTCCCTTACAAAATTAAAAATATTTTTAAATTTAAATTTGACAGAATTTTATTAATAAAATTATAAATATAATAAACTATATAAAAATTATTATTAATATTATGCTATTTATTATTTTAAAAAAATTTAAATATATTATGTCAAATTTAAATTTAATATATTAAATTAACCTTAGAAATTCTGTATCAACCTTATAGTTGAAAATGAGGGAAGAATTTAATTTGAAGTTGAGAAATATTATTCCTACGTACGTATGTCCTTTGGGTCGCAAGATTGATAGTGGTCACGTAACCATGGCATGCAAAAGAAGGGTGAGTAATTTCTGAATCAAGATTTTTCTCAAGCAGTCGTTGATTTTTTATGAGAAAAGTTGAATTGATCATAAATCAGGAATATTGATAAGATAATTGGATGAATATGAGTGAGTGGTTAATTTTTAGGTAGTAGTTATTATTTATTAACTTCTCATATAGTAATTACTAGGTAGGAATTAAGAATAAGTAAAATTCTTTTATTATGAAAAAACTATACTAAAAAGAGTAATCGCTGAGGAAATCTCCCGGTCACTTTATATAATAGATTAATAGATATGGTAAAATAACTCAAATAAATGAAATTAACGTCTTCAACTTTTGGCGATCGACAAGCATATTGGTAAGCTAATAGAGTTGTTTATATATATATATATATATATATATATATATATATATATATATATGGGCCGCATATGTGATAAACGGTTGTTGAGACTACTGTTTCAGCAATTAAGTCTTACACCGTTCATAACAATAATCAATAGATAGAATTAATTTGGATAAAAAACTTGCCGCTACAGTGACTTTTCCCCCCCTCACATAATGACAAAAATATCCCGAAAAAGGAAAATTAAATTTTATAAAAATCCCGCTGCCGCTACATGCTGTAGTCGCAGGGTTTCCGCACTTAATTCCTCTTTCTACACTTTATTAGATATATTTATTTTATTTTAATATATTTAATAAAATAAATAAAATATATCTAATATAATATATCTAAATTTATTTAATTACTTATAAATTTATTTTTGTTAGACATATTTAATATTTATTAAATGCATTAATATTATAAATACATATAATATTAAATTTATTTATACATATTAAATATATTTAATATAATATATCCAATAAAATATATCTAATATAATATATTTATTAGATATAATATATTAGATATATAATATTAAATATACTAAACATCAAGCGTGGGAAAGGAAAAGGGGAATCAAGTGTGGAGAACCTGCCACTACAGCCTGTAACGGTAGGAGATTTTTATAAAATTTTAATTTTGTTTTTAGGGACATTTTTGTCATTTTGTGATGGGAAAAAAAGTCACTGCCGCTGCAACCCTGTAGCGGCAGGATTTTTATTCAAATTAATCTCACTTATTGATTATTACTAAGGACGGTGTAAGATTTAGTTGCTGGAACAGTAGTTCCAGCAATCATTTGTCACGGATGCGGCCTCATATATATATATATATATATATATTTTGAAGTTGCCAATATTAATTGTTTCCTCTATTGGATATGAATAGTGGTAGATAATTATTTGTGTTAAGATTGAATATTAACAAGTTTGGTTTGGTTCCTATATATATATATATATATATATATATATATATATATATGTATATGTTCATATATAGAACTTGTTATCCTTTAGGAACAAGCTAGCAAATTAATTATATATAGAACTTGTTTCCTTTTCTATTTATTTTGATCAGCTTCAGAATTGGGAGTAAAAGAGCTTGTGCCAGCATACTTGGATCCTAATTTACAAAGTACAGATCTCTTAACAGGCGTAAGCTTTGCTTCAGGAGGCTCAGGATATGATCCCCAAACACCAAAGACAGTGGTATATATAGATAGATAGTGTCATATCGACCCATCCATCCATCATTTTGAATAATTAATATATCACACATTAAAATTAATTTTCAATTCAGTAACAAGATTTTTTCAATCAACGTACGCATGCAGTCAGTTTTTTCGTTACCAGATCAGGTGGAAATGTTCAAAGAATACATTGTAAAGGTGAAAGCTTTAGTTGGGGAGGAAAGAACCAACTACATTTTAGCCAATAGTATTTATCTACTAGTCGCAGGCAGCAACGATATTGCCACTACCTATTTTACTCTCGGTTTTAGAAAATCACAATATGATGTTGCTTCTTATGTCGATCTTATGGTTGATTCAGCTTCCACTTTCATACAGGTAAGTAATTAATACCTACCTTAATTAATTTCAATAATCACATTTTCATCCTTTTCAGTTATTAAATATGTTAATTAATTTGACGGAGTTCATAATTACTTATAGAAAAACAAAATAAATATTGCAAGTTGTGCCTCTATATATAATTATTATATATTCTTAATTTCTAATGTATACTAGCTAGTATTATATTCTAGCTAGTGACGTTTATTTTTTTGTCAGGGATTCCTAGACCAGTTTAAGTTTGATCATTGTAACTTGTATTTTTTAGGAAATATATGAACTTGGAGCACGAAGGATGGCTATATTTGGTGCACCCCCAATTGGATGTATACCATCACAGAGAACTTTAGCTGGGGGACTACATAGAGTTTGTGTAGATAAATACAACCAAGCAGGACAATTATTCAACAACAAACTTTCATCTAAGCTTCATTCTTTTGAGAATAGCCTTCCCCAATCTAAAGTAGTCTATATAGATATTTATAACCCTTTGCTTGATATCATACAAAACCCCCAAAACTATGGTAAGTACTATCGGTACTCTTAAATATTTTTCTTGCTCTCTTTTTTTTTTTTTTTTTTTCCTTCTAGTGTACACACACACACACATATATATAGACTACTCAATAAAACGATATAGTTTTATATAAAAAATTTAATTAATTTTTTTTAATAAAACATTCTTAAAATGAAAAACTTAACCCTAAGGGATTTTTCTACACCGGAAGCTTATTTAAAACAATGCCTTATATATAACATTTTTTCATATTTTTTTTAATATATAATTCTAATTATGTTCTCAATCACTACTATTTGTAGGAGTTTTGTATATTGAATACAACATTTTTCTATACTTATCTAACGTATTTTAAATTTTTTCACTTTCAGGAATAGATGTTGTGGATAGAGGTTGTTGTGGTACTGGAAAAATAGAAGTAATTGTGTTATGTAATAAATTTAGTCCAATATGTCTAGATAACTCCAAATTTCTCTTCTGGGATAGTTTTCATCCAACGGAAACTGGATATAAGATTATCGTGGATCAAGTTATCAGTAAGAACATCAAAAGATTCTTCTGATGCGACCACAACATGATTTTCTAGCTCTTCATGATCCAATCAGTACGTACTCTTGGATATATATATAGTCAGATAAAGTCCTCGTACGTACGTAGTTAATTATTTCCACGCACATTAGTATTTAATTTCCCACTATATATGCATGGTTCAATTCTTATAGGTAAGTTTCATATCCATGTTTATATATATGTTGTACTGGCTCATATGATCGAGCACTGATAAATTATAAATTGACGTTCAGAAAATTCCTCTATTCTGCTCCACCACTATTAGTTAGTTTGATCATTCAACCGTTTTAGTAATTGCGAAATAAAATAAATATTGAAGGTTTGGAGTAACGCTAGCTATTAATTAATACAAATTAAACTTACTACCAATATTTTCTTTGATTTCAACTGAAAGTGATGAAAACGAAACTAGAATAATTGCAATAATATTATATATTCAAGGGAAAAAACATGACAAAAGTTGGATATGGTTTCTATACTTCATGATCAGATATAAATGTTTGAGTCGGACCGGGTCTTCTTATCCAAAAGATATTACTCCGTTCCCAAAAAAATAAAAAGAAGAAAAAAGTAGTCTCCCTTTAAGTTAAATAATAATTACTCAATTAACGAAATTTTAAGTTTTAAAATTGAGTCGACTATTCCTAATTTTTGTTTTTGTACTATTAATTTCTTGCATTGCAGTAATTATATACAGATGAATTATTCTTATACTGAACTTATTCCATTTAAATAATCCTGAAAAAAGATTTTCCTAAAAATATGTCAACATTTACAATATATATATATATATATATATACACACACACACACACACGAAATTTTAAGTTGAGTTAATCAATATAAAAATGTCATTGTGTGAAAGAGGTTTTTAATCAACCTAGAATTGTAGAGTACATTTACCTTTATTTTATTAATTTTATGCAAAATTAAAGTGCATACGTAATTTTCTAGCCCCTTTCTTTTAATAACAAAACAGCAAACAGCTTGATGTTTATCTTCACCTTTTAAACGTGGATTACCATGCATGCAACCAACTAATTAATTAAGGCGTTTAGGTTGATCCATCTATTACGCAAGCTTTTATTCACAACCATTCAAATCTTCAGTACGTATACAATAGATAAGTACAACCAAAGTGGCACAGTCTTAATTTCGAAATATATATATATATATATATATATATATATATATATATATGTAAATTATTAATTTTGGGAAATAAGGAATTATACAAATTAATTAACTTGGAGCACGAAAGATGGCTATATTTGGTGCCCCGCCAATCGGATGTTTGACAGCACAGAGAACACTATCTGGGAGAGTAGTTAGAGTGTGTGCAGAGGATCATAATGCTGCGGCTAGCACAGATATACAACGGCAAACTTAGATCGAAGATTGATTCCCTTGGCAGTAGCATTTTCCTCAATCTAATACCATAGTCTACATAGATATCTGTAAGTACCCCTTGAAGCAATATCGTAACAAATGATCGATCGATCAGTTATTTTATTGTTGGATTATATATATACTGCATGCACTTGAAGCGTTCTCTAAATTAATGCATGTCTATCAACAGTTAATTTTTGCATTACTTGTTTTCGAATAGTTGTAATAGATATCACACCATCCACCCCTAATATCAATGGGATATCAATGCAAATATTGAGGAAGTTAATTTTTGGTAGCAGCCAAAAGAAAGAAAAAAGGAGGCATCTAAGTTCGGGTGGATGGAGCAACTATATATTGAGCAACACATTATTTCGATCATAAGAAACAGAAAAGGAAAAAGGACGTCTTAATTTGGGGAACTTAAATACTCATTAATTATCATTTGGAGAAAATTTTAAAAGTTCAAAATTGATATTAATTTATTTTTGTTTAATTACTAGTATAATTATATTGTAGTTATTTTAATTATGTAATTATTTAAAATGTGCTACGAATTACAACATTTGTCGTTCAAAATTTCATTTTAAAATTGAGAAGCTCATGTATTGACTTTATATTGTCAAAATTAGAAGTTTACATCTTAAATATTCAAATACCCCTTAAAGAAAATATATTTTTGAATGTAGCTACGTTTCAGTACCTGAGAAGGAGTAATCCTCCTTATTCAGAAAAACCGAGAAGCTTGATATTAATTCCTTATTGTGTTGGTAGTTAGTACAGTAAAATCTAAAATTCTTGCAAGGATCAAATTAATGGTGTAAACTGAGCATCTTTCTTCCACGAATTTTAAATAATCTCACTCGTTCGTTGCGTATTTGTTAATATTAATTTGTTCTCGTTTGCTGATTGTAATTTTTATATGGTTGTGCTGACATGATGTTTGCTTTAGAGTGTATAAAATATAAAATTCAAATAACTTGTTTGGTCATGGTGCCCAAGTGGCTTCTTAGATGAGGATCAAGCCCAAGTAGCTTCTCTCTTTCTAGGATACCGGTAATTATTCGTGTCTGAAAGCACGACATAACAAAAAATTAAATTAAAATTTAAAAAATATTATATTCTTTAAAAATATTTTACAATCTAAAATAACTTATAATTTACACATAACAATTATCATAATTTACAACACTACCATAATAATTAATTTTCCTTTAAAAATAGATATCCAAAAAAATTTAAACATGTCTACAAAACTTACAATCATCAATAACAATTATCATAATTCACCGTACTACCACAATAATTATTATTACTGTTATTTCTATTGTTATTTTTGTTTTTGTTGTTATTTTTATTATTATTATTATTATTATTATTATTATTATTATTATTATAATTATTGTTATTATAATTCTTATTATTATTGTTATTATTATTATTATTATTGTTGTTGTTGTTATAATAATAATAATAATAATAATAATAATAATAATAATAATAATTATTATTATTATTATTATTATTATTGTTGTTGTTGTTGTTGTTGTTGTTATTGTTATTATTATTGTTATTATTTTTATTATTATAATTATTATTGTTATTATTATTATTACTATTATTATTATTATTATTGTTATTAATTATTATTATTGTTATTATTATTATTTTGAATTTAAATTTAAATGAATGAGTGTGAAATGAAGTGTTGATTTGAGTGAAATTTGTGTATGTGTGAGATGTTATTATTATTTTGAATTTAAACTTGAATGAATAGATGTTAAATTAAGTGTTGATTTGGGAAAAAATTATGTGTGTGAGATGAAATGTGAGTCATTAGATTAAAATTATTATTTTTTAATTATTATTATGTTTTGTTAAATTTTAAATTGAAAATACGTTATATTTTATTATATAGAAGGAATGAAAACAAAGATCGATAAACTCCTATTCTCTAAAATAATCTCTCTGCCTAAAATGTTTGTATTAATTCTTTCGTTGCAGTCTCTTCCTGACAGTCTTGACTTTCAAGTCACTGATTTATTGTCATATGCAGGTTACAATTATCCGGCGATAATAA
This sequence comes from Hedera helix, assembly GCA_947179155.2. Taxonomy (NCBI): domain Eukaryota; kingdom Viridiplantae; phylum Streptophyta; class Magnoliopsida; order Apiales; family Araliaceae; genus Hedera; species Hedera helix. The sequence goes on along the minus strand of OX359268.1, from coordinate 54,552,297 downwards.
AAATAAATATTATTATATATATATATATATATGCATAAAATTTAAATATTATATTTATTTTAATTATTAATAAATAAAATTTGACATAAATTTATGTGTTAGATTTTATTTTTAATAATTAAGATATATGATATATATTTTTTTATCATTAATTTTTATGAACTTACACTACACTTTTTTTTAAAAAAATATGGCATTAAGAAGCTCAATAACTCCGATATGATCCAAATATAATACTAATCGTTACCTTTTATTTATGTATTGCTTTTTCCGATAAGATTCATTCAATTTGACAGTTTCCAGTCATATATGGGCGTCAGTTATGTACCTTATGATAATTATAATGACATACAAATATATGGGAGTTATTGCTGATGTGACATTTGAACACTTTCACTTTGTTTTCTACCATCAGCTACTAATATCTAAGACAGTACGATTCCAATGTAGTTAATGAACGAAATAATATTTAACTTTTTCAAAAACAAAGAATTATTATTCTTTTTCTTTTCTTTCAATAACTAAAAACTCTACCTTTATTTTAGATCTTAGAAGTATTTTTTTTTCACTTCTGGAAAGACTTTCTCTTAAATTTCTTTTCCTTTTACTCTTTAATTGCTCAATAATAATTTATTCTCCCTTCTTGTGTATTTTATTTTTTCTTTTTTGTGAAACTTAATTTTTTTCACTAGAAGATTGATTTTTTTTTATTTTTTTTAAATATTTTTGTGAATTTTTTTTATTATCATCTCTTTAGAAATTTTACTTTATCTATTTTAAATATTATTATTTTTATTTGGGAGAATTATTTAAATACACGAATTGATCGATGATAATATATCTATTCATATATATTTGGGTATAAAATTATCGTAACGACTTAGTATTATATTGCTTGTGTTGAAGAAGTATTATTTTATCTTTATTTATGGAATACAACTGTTATTTTGGAATACATGTGGTATCCACTAATTGGATAGTTGTTATAATTTACTCTACTTTTGATTATACGTTATTCGTTTGGAAAAAAAAGTTATTTCAATTTTTTATATTATAATTTTTTAACGGATTATAATGCATGTTAATGTATTTCAGTCTACCGTTACATACTACTCAAATATTACATATGAATCTGAACACATTACCAATTAATTTACCATTACCGTTACGTAATGTCTTCATAAATTAAGAATTTATTATATTAAAATCTCCATTACGTCAAACCGCCAAAATGAAATATGGCATGATTTAGGAAATCGATTATGTTAGGCCGGGAATCATCGAATTAATTACTCATTGCATATATTATTAGTAACTGATGAGATGAGATATCAAATAAGATAATATACAGCACGTCATAGTGATTAGTGTTTAGAATATCTCACCCGTTCTAATATAGCAGATATCTCCATTACGTCATACTACTTGTGCACGTAGGAGAAATAATATTTACAATATTCTATATCCGTCCTAATCTATCTGACATGTATAATTTCCTTATTGTTAGTACGTATATATGTCTTAATTAGATTAAGATGCTAAGGATGGAATGACAATTTTCTTAATTAATCTGAGAACTTTGTATCTTAAATATCTTTAATTAATAATAATAATAATAATAATAATAATAATAATAATAATAATAATAATAATACAAGCAGCAGCTAGCACTAGTTCACTCGTATATAAATAGTCCACTGGAGAGCCAAACAAAATATTCGGAGTCCCGAAATTCTCTGTAATTAGTCGGTCAATATAATAGAGTTGATGCAATATTGTTGGTATTTTCTTAATTTAAATTGATGACCGGTTTAAGTACTAGAATGCTGCTATTTCTCTATCATGTCTTTGTTATTTGGTTTACCAGCGCGGGAGCAGTTGTACAGCTACCGACAAACGTGACCATTCCGGCCGTTATCGTGTTCGGAGATTCCATAGTTGACACCGGCAACAACAACGAACTCAACACGCTGGTAAAGTGCAATTATTCTCCTTATGGAAAGGATTTTATTGGTGGAGTTGCGACAGGAAGGTTTACCAATTCAAAGACACCTGCGGACATGTTAGGTAACTCTCATATTTCTTTTAAAAATGAATTCCTCCCTCTCACGCACACATTTGCACATCATAAAGACATAAATATTTTTTATTTTATTTTTAAGATTATTTTCACTCACAATTTTATGGTTTTAAAAGAAATTAAATTTGAAAAGTATATCGAATATTATAGACATTAATATCACGTCCCTTCCATTTTTAAAAAAACCTAGCATGCAAACTAATTCCATTTTTATGGAATATTTTAAAATGTACTATTGGCAGGCCACAATGGCTAGAGTTGAACGAGATAGTATCCAAATCATGAGGTTACAATATTTGTTACTATTAGTATGATTTCTCATTTTTAACTAAAATTACGTACACGACTATAATTAATGCCCTTGTTATATATATTTGTCGGATTCGACATGCACTTCTTTTGTATCTTTCGTCCACTAATTCTTAGGCCGATCATCACACACTATTATTATTATCATTATTATTATTATGATGATGATGATGATGATGGTGTCATTGTTTAGTTAATATCTTGTCATGTTGCAAAGCATTAATATATGGTGTCACTAAAAATAAAATTATTTTTATTTTATTTTATTTTAACGGTAGAATATGATGATATATACCACTCTTCAGATGCACACAATATGCAATCTTCAATTAAGCAGGCACATAAAGACTTTTCTTTATTGCAGTGTTGCAGTGTTGTACCCTTTTTTTCTTTTCCTTTTCATTTTTTTTTGGTCATCACATGTGGAGAGAAATAAGTATACTTAATATAATGTGATACATATTAATGTCAAAAGGTACGGCCATATTTACATCTCGCAGGAGTGTAGCTACATCTGCTTTCCTTTATTTCGCATCTGCAGTATGTATATGTATATACGTCCTTTTTTTTCAAAAATCATTCTTGTTTCTCAATTACCTTTTAAAAATAAATAAATTATTTTTCAGCTACAGAATTAGGAATTAAAGAGCTTGTGCCGGCATATTTAGACCCTAATCTACAAATTAAAGATTTTCCGACGGGTGTAAGCTTTGCTTCAGGAGGCACGGGATATGATCCACTAACACCCATATCAGCGGTACAATTTAATTTTTAAATTACAACTAATCATTTACATATATATATATATATATATATATATATATTACTACTAATTAAATTTGAATTATTCTGAAAATATGTATCAAATTAACTATATAGCTTCTTTGTTCTAATTAAAAATTAATCAATGAATTAATTAATACATGCAGGCAGCCTTATCATTTCCAGATCAGCTGAAAATGTTCAAAGAATACATTCTAAAGTTGAAAGGATTAGTTGGAGAAGAAAAAACTAATTACATTTTAACAAACAGTATCTTCTTAGTAGTAGCCGGAAGCAACGATCTTGCCAACACCTATTTTACTTTGGGAATACGAAGATTGGAGTATGATATCCCTTCCTATGCTCATCTTATAATTGCCTCGGCTTCCAATTTCATAAAGGTACGAACGTATATACTAATTTTAGTAATATAATCATCTATTATTTTATTACTAATTGTTAATTTGAGTTTGAAAATCATTAATTAATATTCTATTTATATATAAAGAGAAAATAAATTTAATTACTAATTGTTTTGAATTAAGGAAATATACAAACTTGGAGCGCGAAGGATGGCTGTATTTGGTGCTCCACCAATTGGATGCTTGCCAGCTCAGAGAACTTTCGCTGGGGGATTTCTTAGATCCTGCGTGGATAAATATAACCAAGCAGCCAAATTGTACAACACCGAGCTTTCGTATGAGCTTCATTCTCTCTCCAAAACTCTTCCTCAATCTAAGGTGGTCTACATTGATATCTATAATCCTCTGTTTAACATCATCCAAAACCCCCAAAATTATGGTAAGATCCTATTTTATTACGTGTTATTTAAGTTATATTCTTACTTAATTAAATATTTATAATTTCTTCTTTTGATGTATAATTAATTTATCTCAGGATTTCGTAACGTGGATAGAGGGTGTTGCGGCACTGGAAAAATAGAGATAATAGAGCTATGTAACAAATTGAGCTATACATGTCCCAAAGATTCTAAATTTCTTTTTTGGGATACTTATCATCCTACTGAACAAGGATATAGGGTACTGGTCAAAAATATTATGCAGAATTACATCCATAGGTTCTACGATGGTTAAACAAAAATAGTGTTATTTTTCTGGTTACAATTTGCCAATATTCATCACTTCATCAAACATTAATTAATATCAGTATTTGTAAAATCGTCTTAGACAGTCTTTAATTATATTAAAAAAAAAAGGAAAATAAAAATGCATGAAATGAGCAAGTCAAAGGGAATATGAGAATCTCGATGGATTATGTACACTTTTGACATATATTCGCTATTTGAATTGAACGGATGAAATGGACGGGAAAAAAATAGGGAAATAAAATGAAGAGTAGAATATTGATTCATTTCATTTTATTTAAATTGAGTTATTCTATACCGAGTTATTTTATACCTTCTCTTAAAAAATAAAATTTATAAATTTAGCATGAATGAGAATGAATGATTTATTTCATTTTAACAAAATAACTAAATATAAATTTTTTTATTTTATAAAAATAAGTCATTTTATTTTCATATTAATTTCTGTAATTCAAACGTATTGTAACTCTCAAACTCTTCTTTTCCTACCATCCGCCAAACATACCAAACCTTTGAAATTTTGGGGTACAAAAAACTAAATTATTACACAGCATGGCCGCATTGTGATGTTTAACAATCAAAATTAATCATATAGAATGGGTGCATTTTTAATTGCTGTACAATCAAAAAATAAACCATATAGCATGGCTGCATTTTAAATTCTTGTACAACCAATTAAATTAGGGTATTTCTACACTTATTCTTAAAATTTATCCATAAGTCTTACCCTTATAAAAGATAAAAGAATACAGTCATATCTCATTTATAAAATATAAATGAAGTAAAATTATACTCTTTTATTTTTTTTACAGGTAAAACTAACGGATAAATATTTTGAATAAATCTAAAATTTTCCATCAAATTAATAGCCTGGATGCATTCTGCAGAACATAAACTGCACTGATATGTATTTGTACGCCATGTCTCTAAGATAAATGCCTAACGTGCATGTGAACAGTTGAAAAAGTTTAGTTGGTTGGAAATCTTGATAATGCGTTTGGGTATATATATATATACTAGTAATTATCTCTTACATGACTTAACGAAAAATTAAATTAAAATTTAAAAAATACTATATTACTTAAAGACGTTTTACAACCTAAAATAACTTACAATCACACATAATAATTATCATAATTCACAACACCATCACAATAATTATTATTATTATTATTTTTTGTTGTTGTTGTTGTTGTTGTTATTATTATTGTTATAATAATAATTATTATTATAATTATTGTTTTTATTATTGTTATTATTATTATTATTGTTGTTGTTGTTGTTGTTGTTATTATTATTATTATTATTATTATTGTTATTATCATTATTATTATTATTATTATTATTATTTAAGTTTCTAAATTAGTAAAAAAAACTTCTGAAGGTCCAAAAACATCACCCCCTGCCTCTTTTATGAGTCTTGTAAATCTCTTGTTTATAATACCATATGTCCACTTGTTAGTAAAGAAAAAGTAAAGTATTAAGAAAATGCATGCATACGTTGACATGGCTGACTCATTAGTACGTTAAGGTTATAAGTTGATTCAGCTCAATGAAGTATTAAGTCATGACCATAATTTAAATTGTTAGTCAACCTAATTCAAATTGTTAGTAAAGGTTAAATTTTTTATTTCGACTGTCGAAATGTAATTATAATTATATTTTCAATTACTTTATTATAAATAAGTATAACATATGATGAATAATTAACAAAAATATATAAAAATATTCAATTTCCAACATATCCTTAAAATACTTCAAAAAATGGCACTTGTAGATCAGATTGAGTATTATTAAAATAGGCATCCCTCAGGTTAATTAATTAACATATATATATATATATATATATATATATATATATATATATATATATATATATATATGGCTCGTGACCTATTGGATTATTTCAAATGCAGAAGGTTGCAGCACACCGCCTCGTAGAATACAGCATACAACCCAACTCTTAAAAGTCACTGTTATTTCACTTTAGTTGTATTAAGAACTTGATTTTTTTAAAATAAAAAATAAAATTAAAAGCTTGATTTAAAATAGAATTAAGGAAGGTATGAAAATTAAGAGTAACAAATATAAAGAATGTTACACCGGCCTCCCTTCAATGAAATTAAGAGGTCTTAATTTTGGCTTTCTAAAGTTAATTTGTAAAATTCTAATATTCAAAATTGATTTAAATCATCTTTTGTTAATGCAATTATTATTATTATGATAAACTATTCAAAAAGTATTATTTAATCTATTCCATATATAAAAAGAGTCCTATTAACCAAATTTTTTGTTTTACAAAATAGTCCTCTTTTTCACCATTAGTATTATTAAAATATATAATATTCTCAAGTTCATCATCATAATCTTATTATCATATTACTATTACAAAACTCACAACATATTCTTTTGAAGGTAAATTTAGAAGAAAAATATAATAATATATTCTTAATATTTGTAAATTATACAAAAGAGACTCTATTTATTAAACAGACCGAATACAAATTACAAATTTTTATTGTTTTCAAAACTCACGTAAATCACATCAACTTAAAGTTTGGATTTTGTAAATTAATTTTAAAAGTCAAAATAAGATTTTTTTTATAGAACAGATCATCATAGTATATCTTTCCAAGTTACAGAATTAAACAGTATTTAAATCTAGTAACTATAAATGCTTTGGTTACATATACATTTGATTTAATATAGACATCGAATCACATATAGGTCACAAAAAGTGGGAGTAGTACTACTAACTAAATAGTCAAAATCAATCTTTAAAGGCATTTGTTTTTCACTGAATAAAGAAGAAAGTTACAAAACTCAAATGTATAACTGTACGTGAGTATATATTTATATATGTATGTATATATGTTCACGCACATTCAAAGTTTGACAACGTAGTCCATTTTACTTTTTGTAATCAAACAATCATAACACTAAATTACAATATATAGTAAATGTTTTAGCCAGTAGATATAGTTATTACGAATTTACTGCTTTAGACAAAATGGAGCCAAAAAGGGAGGGGAGATGTGAGCAAAAAGGAATAGCGTTTGAACATATATATATAAATGATAGTTAGGTTTGAAGGGAAGATAAATTAGCAAGCTAAAACGCGATCGATCTAGGATTTTGCTTTAAATGAATTCATTGGCTTGTATATATATGGACCTTTCTTTTTCTCTGTGAAATGAAAAGGGTCAAAATTGGTACGTACACCTGCTAAAACAAGAGTAGTCTATATTCTAGCTAGCTAGCTAAGGGGCCTTGCTTTTTTTTCGATTGGTGCATGCAGTTATTACCAATGTAAGTCTGGTTCGCTGTCTTAATCACGATATAAATGTTAAGAGTTACGCCGCTCTTTCAATCAAACGGACCGTGTTCATTTTCTTCACTCTGTTTATGTAAGTATATAAAAATAGATAAATTGTTCATAAATTGGAATTAAGAAAAAAGTTCTTAATTTCGTGCCTTTTAATAAAAATTTCTACGTACTATAAAATGCTTTTAATTCTTACGAAGATTCAATACTTAATTGGTTTGTTGATCATGAAAATGCAGTTAATCTTCTCCATGATGATATCACTAGTTCCCTCTATCAATATAAAGATCAGTTGGTTGTATTTCCTCGTTTTTCTGAGTCTTTGCGTTAATAGTAGTAGTGAAGCAACCATAAAGCTGCCGGCAAATGTAACAGTTCCTGCAGTTTTTGGATTTGGAGACTCTATCCTCGATCAAGGTAACAACAACCATGTTAAGACGCTCGCAAATTGCAATTATTCTCCCTATGGAAAAGAATTCATGGGTGGATTGCCAATGGGCAGGTTTACCAATGCAAAAACACCCATGGATATTATCGGTATGTTTATATATATATATATATATATATATACTGTTTCTCTCTTTCGTTCTGACTCACTCTCTCACACACAGAGGCACGCAAGACGTGCTCATTCATGCATGGACTCAAAATACATATTATATACATATGCTTTCTTAATTGTAATATAGTTGCTGTTTTTTTTCTTTCTAGCAAGGTTGGATTAATATTTAAGTGGAGACTGGAGAGAATTACTAGTGCCATATATATATTATTAATTTTTTGTTTTTCTTATAGATTAATTAAGCAACAAATTTATTTTTTAAAACTCATCACTAATTAAATTAAAAGATAATTAATTGTAAATGTGTCCTTGGAATTATTTTGAAGTTCAAAAAAGGCGCAACTTTATTAGGACCAATTGTGATTGCTACAGAAATCTAGTCGACGCTTGAAGTATATGGGATTTTCTATTCTCAATAAGTATGTATATGGGATTTTGTATTCTTAACATGTCTACGTACGTGCAGGAAGCTTGAGTAAAATTGTTTTCAGTAAAACATATGGGTAATAGGAATTACGAAACATGTGGGTAATAGGAATTACGGGAATGAAAACCAACAAGCAAAAACATACCGATTATCATACTACTCCCTCCATTTTTCAAAATAGAGATATATATTTCTTCTTAGTCAACTTGAAAATGAAAGATACATTTTTATTTTACAACTATAAACTCATATGATATTTTTAACTAATATTAAAGATACATATGAGAATATTATATATATTATTTTAAAAAATTATCATTTAAAAATTTATTTTTAATTTTGAAACAAAAGAAATTAAATATATGTTGGGTTTCAAGACTTAGACTTATTGAATGTGAGACTATATATTTTCTATTTTCAATTCAATGTTAATCGTATGTTGTGAAATTGTGAGCTGTTATTGCAAGATCCATTATGAATTTGCCAATATTTGAAAACGGCAAAGCGAGTGACACTCAATACTACTAGTCAATATTCACTTTACAATTTTTTCTTTTTTCTTTTGTAGCTGAGGAATTAGGAGTTAAAGAACTTGTGCCAGCATATTTAGACCCAAATATCTTGGAAACAGATCTTCTTACAGGTGTAAGCTTTGCTTCGGGAGCCTCCGGATATGATCCCTTAACGCCTACCCTATTGGTATATCTTGATATATTTATCTCTGTATTCATCTCCTAATAAATCTCTCCTCTTCTTTTTCTTCTTTTATTTTTTTACCTTTCCTCTAAAACCTCATATATAATCTTAAATCAAACACTTATTCAAAGATATACTATTGATATATTATCAGTCAGTTCTATCATTATCCGATCAATTGGACATGTTCAAAGAATACCTCGAAAAGTTGAAAGGAATAGCTGGAGAAGAAAGAAGAAGCAACATCTTAACCAACAGCATATTTATGCTGATCTTGTGGTTGGTTACGCATCTAATTTTCTACAGGTACTTTTATTTGTGTAAAGTATGTCAACTGTAACTACATTTACATGTTTTGAACAGCCAACTTAAATGTTTGAGTGAGACGAAAAAGATAAACGATGCTATTAAACATTGGGTATGGTACGTAAATAAGCACAAGTTCAAGGACATTTCATCGATCATTGCGTGATACAACAGTTTCCTAAATGTTTTGAATTGCTAGGAATTATAAATAGAATTAATCTTTATACATGTTAGTGATATAATTAATTACATTTTTGAAGGAAATATACAAAGTTGGAGCACGAAAGATTGCTGTTTTTGGTGCCCCGCCTCTAGGATGCCTTCCATATATGAGAAACCATGCCGGGGGAGAACTTAAAACCTGTGTGGAGGATCAAAACCAAGCGGTGCAATTATACAACACCAAGCTTTCCTCTATGCTTATTTCTCTTAGCCACGCCCTTCCTCAATCGAAAGTGGTCTATATTAATATCTACAATCCTTTGCTTAATATAATCCAGAAATCTCACTATTATGGTAAATACAATTCTTTTAATTTATAATCTCCATTCCGTCTGCAAATTTTAAATTCTCATTTAATTTAACTAAAAAAATAAGAGATTCTTATATAAGTTGGTCAATTTATTTTATTTTATTTTTATATATATATTTTGTTTTTCAGGAATTGATGTGGTTGATAAAAGCTGTTGCTATACTGGAATACTGTCGGCATCATCTTTGGGCATTTTATGTAATCGATTGAGCGAGACATGCTCAGATGACTCTAAATATTTGTTTTGGGATACTTTCCACCCCACAGAAAAAGGATATAGGGCCATCGTTGATCAGATTCTTCAGGAGCAGATCAACAATTTCTTTTGATTCCTTTCCTTTCCTCTCCTTTCATTTGAATGTACAAGTTGCCAACGAAGTTCAGCACATTATTTTTATGTCACTAGTAATATTCCACTTTTTACATGTATCTTTAATATGAATTCATAAAAGTACAAATAAATTACAAATAGCTATGTGGTTTACTTTAGGAGATGACGCATGTAGTTTTGGATATATAGTAATACATGTAAATGGTCTTTGTTATGAAATCACATCTCATAATCATAAGATATCACTTTAAAAATTATTGAAAATCATAAAATGTTTTACTTTATTTATTTTTTCAGGAAATTTTGTGAATCAATTAATAACTATACAGCTTTCATTCGAGATATATTTTGAGTCACGAATTCATAAAATTAAAGATACTAAAGTCAAAAACAAAATCATAAAATTCAAAATTAGTACGAACTCGTTTGATTTTAGTACAAATGAGTAAAAGATATATACTACGTTCAATAAATTTTTAGAAGGGAGGGAGTACGTACTAGCTTCCCTATCAGACAAATTGTGATAATTATTGTACTAAAATATTGGAAGAGTAGAAGACATGTTTGTTAGGACGGAAGATGAGATTAATTTAAACAATACTATCATGTACTATATAACATTACCAATTCTTAGATGAATATCTTTTAAGAGATTAATTATATATCAGAATCAGAGAGATGAATGACATATTCATGGTTCACATTGTCATTTGTCAGTCTTCTCAATGTCTAAAAATGTTGAGAGAGAGAGAAAGCGAGACACTTTATAACCTGTATAACTGGAGGGTAAGCATATTCATCATTTGTAAAAAGGTTGAAAATTGAGGTTTGGCACCTCAGTGAATCCCACATTACCAATAGCTAGGTCCAAGTAAAATACAGGGAGGACAAAAACAAAAGAGGGGGACCGTTAACTTGGACATAATTTCTGAGAGTCTCGGTTAAGGTTTGAATGCCCAACATCTACAAAACAGACAAGAAGAAAAATAATTAACAGCAACTACAGACAACAGTGTCGTATAGTAACCGGTGATGCAAGTGAGCTGTTTTAAAGATCTTGATATTGTAAAGTTCCTTCGCAAGAATATATTGCCGTTCTTTTGACACATGATGCCGTTATAACAAGTGAACTAGCCCTTCTGAACTATTTTTGCTATATAGTTCACATTTTCACTCAGGAATAAATGTAATATAATGATTAATATGGATCTTTGGACATAGCCCCATGCAATTGAATTTGGAGTTTAGCTACATTCGGTGCTTGGACATATACCTCCAAGTAACATGGCTGGTGACGTTGTATTGAGATATCTGTTGGACAGGTTGGTGGTTACTAATTTTTTCAGTGCATCATGTTGGCAAGCCATCCATCTTTGGCGTAGATGACACTTGACAGTTTGCTCAACAAAAGGGTACCCTGTACCCGAAACCGACAAGTGGATAGGAGAATACCTAGGGTCTATTCCAACTTCTACCTTTGATTAGAAGCTGTCAAAGAAAACCCTGCCTGAGTCACTTTTAATTATTTTGCAATATTAAACTTGTGTTATCTGTTGTGTTCTGAAACTGACTGACTTCTCTATACTAGCACGACTTGCTAACATCATTTAGCTCAAGGGTGGGTATCAAAAATTAGTTTTTGATTTTTTTCGACACCTTTTAATCTATGGACTGAAGCAACCGTCATCCAACACAAGACAAAATTCGAAGAAACGAATAACCTTTTGGACCATCAACCATATCACTGCTGTAGAAATTGAGGCACGCAACACATAATTTTGATTTTATGCAAATTAAAGAGCATGGTCTGCCTAATCATTACAATCCTATATCGTGTTCACCTGTGAAAATTTACTTTTTCTTAAACTTTTTTCTCCTCTTTTTCCAGTCATGAGTTTGACAGAATTGTTGCTTCAGTTGGTATCAACATGCTGTATGATCGGGCTTTACAACTCTTCAATGATATGATTTTCCGATTGAAATCTTGGGACGGTTTCAGCGAGAAGCTTTTTCAGATCTCATGAAAATTAGGGACAGGGAAGACAAGGTGGAGCGAATGGTTTTGTTCTATAAGACTTCTATGGGAAGCTCATTCCAAGAATCTAGCACTCATGCAAGGGGAGAGGTCGATGTATTAGGGGCATTATTAATGATCGATCATGTTGATCAACAGCGTCACGATGCAATCCGTAGAGCAGGAATAAGAACTGGTTATGATTCCAGGTTTTCAACATAAAGATACTCTCACAGCAGAGCTTGTGGCCAGAGAAAAAGTCCAAGACGTTTTAGGTAGTTCACTTTCTCCGGCAAAAGTGCATTATGGAGCAAATATTAGCGACTGGTTTTCTGTAGTTGCTGCCCCGATGGGAGCTCGATGTAGAGATGCTGGGGTGAAGAAAAGTTCATAGAAGGTACAATTCCATTTCATAATATTTAATGAATTAGTCATATTCCAGTAATTGTAATATGAAAATTGTATTATGGCTGTGGCATTGGGGTATATGGTTTGACAGAAGTCTGTTTAACATTTATATAACACAATCAAGAAATTGTGCTTGTGTGGGCATTTTAATTTGTCATTCGCGGTACCAGTAGTGCTCTTGTTGGCAACCAATTATGAGTTGATAATCTTCACTTATAAGTTATATGATGGTTATTTATTGTTTGCTAATGATTATTTGATTTTTATACTTATTGAGTGGCATAGTATCTACCAATCTCCTATCTTGCTTCCATTTTGTACCATGAGGGTCTTATGTAGGCCTGATCAGCTAGCTTGGCCTCATTTGTGAGGGTACACTGATTTTGTTATTTGTTGCATATGAATTACTTGTAAGGATAGTTGGCAGCATTTCATGATATCCTATTGTTGCGTCATTCAGATTTTATTGCAGTATATTATTGCTCTTGCTTCTGATCTATCTCGGTTGATTTAATAATATTTTATCTTTCAGGAAGAGGGACTTACTGACTATTCATTTTGTGGGCCTCCACTTATGAATGAACGTAGTGGTAATGCCATTGGCTTAATGGTGAGAAAATCAAGCGTGGTTGCTTCTTTGGCTCAGTTTGTCAGTAGACTGGGAATGCAACTTGATTCTCTTAGACTCATGCATTTCTTCAGCTCCTTTATGCAAATTATGTTTCAACTAGCAGGAAGTAAAAACTCTCTCTTTTGGGTGTACATCGAGGGCCTAAATTATCAAGTCCACAGGTCAACCTTGGACCCATGGCCATACAGGTTGGCATATTGAAAAGTGACGAATGTTCTGGAACTTCTGTGGAGATCTCTAGTCCATTGGTTGGGACAAATATGGAGGAAGGTAACTTGCCAGGATCAATTGCCCTGGTGGTGGAGTCGGAGCTTGATGAGAGTGCCAGGATTGGAGGTTGGGTCGAGATAAAAAAAATCAAACCCAAGATATCTACAATGGGCTGTTAGCATGTCTGATACACGTGATGATGATTTTGGATGGGATGGGGTTTAAGCTTGGGTGGATTGGTCCAGAGCATATTCAGGTCGAAGCCTTTCTGAAACTAAATCTGGGTAATAGATTTAGCTTGCAATTTTGTGGCTAATCTTATATTCTCAAGATTTATGCTTGAGAATTTCAATGACTTCATAAGGGAGAACAAAGAAAGAAGAATAAGTATAAGTGGCATTCAAGCACTACATCTATTTTAATTTTTAAAAAGTGAGGTTTGGCACAGAATAACATTGAAATCCATGTCATACTCTATTTTTTAATAATTAAGATAGATGTAATATTTGATTATATATATAAATATTATGTATATAAACTTGTTCAAGAAGAAATCGTTGGGATATAAGAATGTGCACGGTGATGAATTATTTCCAATACCACTAAGTTAGATATGGTCCCAGTTAGAGTTACGTTTAGATACGAGAGAAATAGATGCAAGATATGGCATTAACATTGTTACATTAAATAAATATTAGGCTAAATACACTCCCTGTATTTTAAAAACAAATTTATTGTCTTTCTGTATAATGACACCGATATACTAGGGTGGTGCCCATTTATTATTCATACGAGAAATTTTGAAAAATTATTATTTTTACTTATAAAAATATCAATTTTTTTTCTATATTATGTCGTCTCATCATTTTAGTAGTTATCCTTCACCATTTGACTAGTTGAGGCCCCAAGACAAAGCAGGATACCAAGAGTGCAATTAGTGGAAGCTGTTGGAATATCGCATTCAAGAGTGAAGACGACGAGGCATTAGGTGGGAAGGAATACGTGAACGACATGAAAATAAATTCGTTTAATATTGAATATTTGATATTAGTATTTGTCCATATATTAAAATAAAAATATTACCTCAATTTAGCTAATAATTGTCAAATTACATCATTTTTTTGAATTAATGATGTAGTTAGCCATTAAAAATAATTACTGAAATATAAGAACATTGTCAAAAAAATATTTGCTTAATTTTAGTATGTTAAGATTTTAGAATATTACGTATAAAAAATATTGCAATTATTAGGAATAGTATATAATTTTTATAATAAAATTTTCTAAATTAGCTTAATTATATTAACTTTAAATTAAAATTATTTAAAAATAACTTTCAATATAATTTATTTTATATTTTGTAACCAAGGGAAGGGAGGAGTGCGAAGTACTAACGACACCGCGTCCACACACAATTTGAAGTCTGATTTGGACGACTTGCATTCCTCTATAAATAAACCCAAAAGGCCCTTTCTAAAATATCGTTATTCGGTTTATTAGCGGAACTTTCTCTCTCTTCAATTTACGGCTAGGGCTTGAAATCTCACTATGTCTTCGACGAAGAAGATCACTTTGAAGAGTTCCGATGGCGAGTTGTTCGAGGTTGACCAGGCCGTAGCTCTGGAATCACAGACGATAAAGCACATGGTCGAAGACGATTGCGCTGATAACGGGATTCCCCTACCGAATGTCACCAGCAAGATCTTGTCCAAGGTCATCGAGTACTGCAAGAAGCATGTAGATGCTTCTACGGCGGAGGATCGTACTCCTGGATCAGATGATGACCTCAAGGCTTTCGACACCGAGTTCGTCAAAGTTGACCAGGGCACCCTCTTCGATCTCATTCTGGTATTGTGATTCATTGAACATTTTTAAACAATAAATACTGTAAGAAGTACTACTATTTTTGGATAGTTTACAATTTTTATAATTGTATTGTTTAAAACTAAATCAATTCATATCAATTTTGAATTTGAAAATATCTCAAATGGACTCTAAAAAGTTGATATTGATATATATCCATGTTTTAGTGGCTTTAATATTCATGGTTATTTTTCAAGTGTAGTAATGCACCAGGATAAGTTAAAAGAATGTAATAAAAATAGTGAATGGCCGCAGACTGTCACAGATTTTAGATTGTCAAGTGAGACTCTGTTTGCTACTCTGAGGTCGAGGAAAGAGATTTCAATTTTTTTATAGTTTTTCTGGTGTACTATTGTCATAATTTAACTAAAAAGGTTTGTTGAATTGCTACTGACAGTGTGGCATTTTCAAACTTTTACAAAGCTTTCCTTTTGCTGCTCTGAGGTTGAGGAAGGCATTTTCAAGTTTTTGATACTTTGTATGGTATAATTTGTTAGCATAATTTAACTAAAAGTTCTGTTGACAAGTTTATGTATCTTTGATTGTTTTATCATCAGATTAATATGAAAACACCTCCTAAGGATGGTCATTGTTACTGATTCTTCTGCATTTTGTGTGCTTGTATGGTTCTTTCCATTCTATTGTTTTCCAGCAATGAATTTCTAGACTAAATATAGTTTAGTATTTAACTTTCTTTTCCAGCAAATAGACTAAATATAGTCTCAGTCTATATTTGAAACCTTTAAAAGACTAAATCTAGGAACTAGATAGTCCATGAACTATAAATTTAATTATATTTAAATGGGAGAGTAGAAAGATGATAGGAGTTTTTTTGAATTTATTGATTATTTTAATTTTTTTGTATTATAGTCCACGGGATAGTCCATCTGCTGGAATGATTGAAGATTAAAGGACATTTGTTGATGTCATATGGACTAAATATAGTCCATGGGATAGTCCATCTGTTGGAGATGCTTATAGATTGATTTTACGAACACAGTTTACATAGAATGGCACTAGATGCTGCATTTCCTACTATTCGTCTCCTGTTTTAAGAACAAACTTCTTACTTATCTTCTGCCATTATTAACTTTTTAAGGAATAGCCATATCTCTAAGGTTTATTGAATTGTTGATATTAGGCTTTTAGCTGTTATATCCATTGTGCATGTACTTTCTTGATTTGTTGTGTGTCTAGTTATTATTGGGATTTTGGCATGCAACGCAACATGGTAATACTTCCTTTTGTTTCTGGATTGGGCAAACCATGTGCTAATTTATTTTAGTATTCAGCATCTTACTGGCCTGTTGAGTAGCTTTTTCTTTTATGTGTTCTGCATTTACTTTTTTGAATGGTTGGGTATCTAGGTAATATGTTAGCTTGCACATCTAGCATGACACTGAGCTCTCATTAGACATCAGTTCAACATTGGATTTAGTGTATTGTTGATTACTTATTTCTTTAGATGCTTATACATGCATCTCTAATCTTGCATTGTTATGAACTTATTTTTCTGGGATATGGTAAATTATGTTTCCCTACTGTCTGATTCCCAGGCTGCAAACTATCTGAACATCAAGAGCCTTTTGGATCTGACCTGCCAGACTGTTGCGGACATGATAAAGGGAAAAACTCCAGAGGAGATTCGCAAGACATTCAACATCAAGAATGACTTCACGCCGGAGGAGGAAGAAGAGGTCCGCAGAGAGAACCAATGGGCATTTGAATGAAAGAACTAGTAGAATGTTCTGTTTATCTGCTGGCTGTCAAGGTTTTTAATCATTTAACAAAACTTTGTAGTTGGTAAAAAAAACACGTAGTGGGGTGTAATTGTTTCTTCAAACAAATTGGCTGGCTACTACCTCGTCTTGTTAGTGTTGACTCTTTGGATCAGTTTATATTAATATGGTATATGCCTTTCAGTTCACGTTGCTTATTAATTTATTTTTTCTTTCGATCAATGGAAATAACTTAAGTAGATATAAATAAAAGTGTGATGAAATAATAAAAGCCAAACCCCATTGTTGGGCAAAGATATCCATCACCGTCTCTTTATCTTCTTCGGATCCGCTACAACAGAGTATATAGCTTGCAACTTTGCAAGCCATTAATGGAGTCAAACAGGACTTCCTTGATCAAATCAGAAGCCCAATGAGGAACCAAATTAAAAATGATGAGCTGAAAAACGAAGGAAAATGTATGCTATGCATTTCTCTGAGTATGATCCTCTGAAACAAAACATTTATAGAGAGTGCATTTCTATGATCCTTTGAAACAAAACTTTTATAGAGAGCTGACGTAGCTTCTTATTAGTTGTATCCAGGATAGTTTCTCAAATTTATTTATACAAACTTGGAAATCTGTGTGAAGCACGAGTTATTTTTTTAATTGTAAGTTCTTTTTTTAGATTATTATTTATGTGTGTTTATATATATGACATTAATGTTTTTTATGACTTTTTTTGTGTGCTTTATTATGAGATTCATGCATGTATGATATATAGATAATAAATTATAATTATATCAACATAATTTGAAGCAGACAAAACAAAAACAGATGGCTGTTCTTCCAAATTTGGTCTAGAGTCCACAATATCGAGCAAATTGCCACAATTTTTGCAAGAAGACTTCCCCTGGACAGCAAGGCCGCATTCGCATAATAAGTAGAACTTTCTAATGGGTCCTGTGACAGCTGCAGTTGCCTCAACCATGGCCTCATCTGCCCGAGTATGTTGCATTTTATTTGAATAAGGTAGAGCACATTTTGCTCTATTCCTAGATTGCAACCCAAGTTCCAATATTCTAGTAGCAGCACCAATCAACAGAGATATATTTCTCCCAGAAAGGCTTTTAGGACTCTTCACCGGCATAGCGAGTTTTGGATGATGCTTAAACTTATTTGATTGCAACAAAACATTCTTGAACTGCAATGCCTCAGCTCCAAACCGAGTCACTGCACGTCTATTGGAAGGCCCCGTCTTCTGAAGCTTCCGAGGCCTCAATTCATGCTTACTACCTACCTTTTCCAAATTTTCATCTTGCTTACCAAAAGGACAGTGATCATTTGCAAATCTACCTCCCCTGTCACTCCCAATTTCAGAACAAGAAGTTTTTTTCAACTTGTCCCGCTGTACAGAAGGCATAGAATCCAAACCCATAAGCCTAGCAACCACCCCCGGCATTTGCATTTCATTTTTTTGTTCAGAATCAAGATTTCGAAGCCCATTTTTCTTCACACTTGGAAAACCCCCACTATTTTCATCAGGAATCTATTATCCATAAAAATAAAGGGTGTAAGCAGATAATTTCGGAACTACAGACGCAAATTTGTTTATTTAAATAGAAGATTCCAAAAAAGAATATACTTTTAAAATAAAAATACATACCAAACGAAGCTTGGGAAGCTTATCATCAGCTCCAAACTTCTTAGAAGCTTGTTTTGCATGAGCTAACACCAAATGTGATTATTTTAAATGAATAATATTTCAAATTATGTTTGGATAATTTTCAAAACATAATTTTGACTGAAAAAAGGAAATAAAGTTGTAGGATATTTTATACTACCTCCGTTCCAAATCAAATCCAAATGATAAGATCAATATTAACCTTTTAAAAGTCAATTTCTACAATTCGGAACGGCGGGGTATAATTAATTCTACAAGATATTTCAAGATCAGATCTCAGCATCGATGTGGCAAGGTTGAGATAGCAACATACAGGCAGGCAGTGCATGTGTATAACAACTACTAAACTACTCACACTCTGGTTTTCACCTAAACAAAATCACTGGCAATGCCAATTCCAGCTGGTTGTACTGTTGGTTACTTAAACCATGCATGCGGTTGAGCTAGTGAAGCAGTATAGCAACTAATCATATAAAGTCCAGGAGGAAGCAATTCAATTCTTCTTTTGTGTAGCAGACGTGGTGTTAAAAATTCAAGGTACATTACTAATTAAGAAATAACAAATGCTACGCTACTCTTAAACTTTTGGCATTAATTCGAAATGGTAAAAATGGGAACATAATGGTATATGTCGGTGCCACTGGCATCCAATTCAGGGCTAGTTTCCATCAAATAAAACACCTAGCTAAAAGTAGCCCTAGTTATATATATATATATATATATATATATATATATATATATAAGCTTTATGAATGAAAGAAAGACAGGTTGTGGTCAAGAATCAATATTCTTAAAAATACAGCTCATGCATATACATAATTCTATACTTTATTCATTTATTGATTTAATTATAATGACATAATTCTACTTGCATTTTCTAACACCAAATGCGATTATTTTATATTCATTGAACGGAGGTAAAATATGAAGTATAAAGTACATCTATGTCATAAGGTGCACAACATTTTGTGCACAACATGTGCACAACACTCATCCACACCATTCAATGGTGGGGCCTGACACGGATTTCCGTGTCAGACCCTACCATTGAATGGTGTAGATGAAAGTGCACAACATGTTGTGCACAAAAATGTTGTGCACTTATACTTTTCCTAATTATAATTCCCCATCACAGAATAGTAGTGTATTACACTATGCTAGGAATATAAAAATTTAAAATTCCCTCTTTTGCTTTATGCCAGTAGATTGATTACTCTTTTATTTATTTTTTTGCTAAATATTAATTACTCTTTTAGAAGTTTCTCTTCACATATCATCAATAAATACCCTTCTTTTTAAATAGCTCCAAACTGCACGTTGAGAAATCTAAGTACAGCAACACTTGGATGCATTTAGATTAAACAGGTAAAAACCATCTCAAATTTTCATGGAATCATTCCAAGAAAACAATAAACAATAAGGAAAACATCAAACAATAATACAAGCAGCCCAAAGCTAAAATGGTTAGCTTATCAGTCAAGCTAACACTTTTTTTTCTTTTTTTTTTCTTTTTCCTTATTGTTCTAAACTGTCAAATAAGAACAGAGAAATGATGCTCTCACTCTATTATATCCATATCTTAACAAAACCCTAACTAGGCATGTGAAGCGACAAATTTATAGATTCAAGAAAGAAATGGCTATAATAATAACACGGAAAAGGACCGAATCGATTTAGGGATAGCAAATTTCACAGACACATACAAATATAAATCCTAAGAAACTAACCTCTGGAAGGAAGATGAAATTGGTGTGAAAATGAGTTCGATAAGAAGGAAATCGATCGGAGGTGGTCGTCGGAAGATGAGGAATCGTCGACAGCGTTAATTGGATTCATGGAGATGATGGAAGCGGACGAGTGATTGGGCCTCCACGGGGAGATAGACACTCAGCATCTTCTTCTTCTTCTACGTTCTTCTCTCTGATTTGGCATGTATAGTTCCATAGAAAAGGAAAAAATCATAACCGCGAATGGTAGCTTAATCTCCCCCATAACATAAGAGAAATTCTAGTTTCGAGATAGAGGAGCGATCGGAAAATGTGTTGACTATGTGTATTGAGCGTGTTTTAGTGTGTGTGCTCAATATTTGATTGTGCGAAGTCTTAAGTTTTGTTTTAAAAATGTCATGAATAGTTTTGATATTGGATTTTATGTTATTGAAAAATCTGAACTTCTAAATCAATCTCAATTCTAAACTCATTTTTACTGTTCAAACAATGAAATAGTTTTGAGAACCCCAATTTCAATTTCAAACCATTGAATTAAGGTTCCCAAACAAACCTTTCGTATAATTATATAATTTGTATTTGAAAATTATAAGTTGATAACCAAATTATCTTTAAAATGACCAACTAAATTAATTTGGATAAAAATTTTAATTACCTTATCAATTCTTATATATAAAAACAAGAAATGAGATAAATTAATTGAGTTACCATTCGAGTTAACTCATCAATTAAAAGAAGTTAATTCTTTTTAATTGATGAGTTAACTCGGACGGTTATTATTATATTTAATTTAATACATTTTATTGATATTGATAAACTAATTGTAATTATTAACTATGTGCATGAATCATTTGAGAAAAAATTCAACAAGAGTATTTTCAATTAACTAAAATTAATAGTAAATTTATTTAATATGATTCATATATATGAACTCTAAAAAACACAAAAACCCCTATATATACTTCTTAACAAAAATATACTTCACTAAAAATATGTTCATTATATATTTGAAAATGGATAAGAATTTAAGAATTAATTAAAGTTTTGTGTTAATACTAAAAAAACATATAAGCATCATTTAAAAATATTATGATACAAAATTCTACTCCACATGTAATTGGATAAAATGAAGCTATAAGGTACTATTAGCTAGCTAGCTGTATAAAAAGGCTTTTTGTATAAATTAATTATTGGTAATTAATGTGGTTTGGCTAGAGCGAGTACGTCACCCAATGATTGTGTCGGATCTATGCGCATTTGAGATGGAGTTTGAAGCAGCCAAGCTAGTTTGATACTTCAAAAAACGCCACGAACGTGTTGTGTGGAGTTTCAAGATTGGATTGATAGGGAAACACCGATACAACTCCTGGTTTCCGAGCAATTAAATCTGCTTCCTCTTTTGACAAACGAGCCGCAAATCCTGAAAACCCATGTTTATACTGGTGTACCACAACATTTCTATTCCAATACAGAGTGGATTTTTAATATAAGGTATTAACTACAAGTCTAATCATATAGTACTCCATATTAGTTTTGACAAGTAAACTTAGCTAGCGTACGTAGCGTATATATATATATATATATATATATATATATATATATATATATATAA
This sequence comes from Hedera helix, assembly GCA_947179155.2. Lineage (NCBI taxonomy): Eukaryota > Viridiplantae > Streptophyta > Magnoliopsida > Apiales > Araliaceae > Hedera > Hedera helix. The sequence continues at coordinate 54,529,994 of OX359268.1, read as the reverse complement.
ACTTACGTACCTTCTTAACACTGAATCGAGAAGATGAGTATAATACTCTCTCGAGTTTACAATGTAAACATCATTTGCTGACGCTTCATCATCATTAGCCGCCTTAGTTTTCCCTATAATAATTGACGTAACAATTAATAATTAAAGAGAAGCAAAAGAAAATACAAAGGCTTTTCATGTTTGTTGTAAGCTTCACTACGTACGACATTAATTTTCTTGAAATTAATTTATGCGAGCCTGCCATCCTATGACTTTATATATATATATAGCACTCGATCCATCCATGCTACCATGCACGAAAGATGGAAAAGAGTTGATGGTGTATGTTAATGGAAACATGCGTATGTGGAATGCATTTCCTCCTTCAATAAGCTTCTATATATCCATTTAAAGTGCGTTTTTTTTCTTTAATTGTCATTAAACTTATCAACAGTACTTAGAGATGATCATTTATGGTATTGAAGAGGTGGTGTCGATTGCTGTAGAAAACTTTCTAGTTAATAAATATATGTGTTTCTTTTTTGTTGGTAAATATGTAGGTATATATAAAAGTTAGACGATGCCATTTAGATCGGGATTGAGTATTTTTTTTTATAATCTTTTTCTAGTTTTGGAATATGAAATTGATATTTTTATAAGAAAAAGTGATAGTTCTACAAGATTCATCTTATATGAATAGTAAGTGAGTCTCAGTACACTTACGTGAGAGATACTCAATTTTTACTTGTGAACATAAAAATTCCCTAATATATTCAAGGCTCAAAGAGTGTTGGAGTTGTCTTGCATAATTGCAAAAGTGAAATGGATTGATACTAGTAAGGAACAACGTAGGATGCGGAAATGCATTACACATACGCCTAGCCTTAACCCATCTCTTGAGAAAACTTTCAAAACTACCCTGGCCGAAAGATATAGGCCGGCTCAGAGAATGCATTGCAGCCAATTCCTAAGAAAATCATGGCCTTTTCCTGAGAATTGCAAGTACTAGGCATTTTCTATTATGCTGTGCAGCCATTACATTTCGAGTTGGCCCAACAATGAGCAAAGCCAGATCCAATGGACTCCAAGTTGTCCTTCCAGCTGCATCATCTATACTAAGTTCCAACATTTTGATATAATGGTCGAACAGCCCTAACCACCCCTCTTCCAGGCTTCCCCCAAACCACAACTCCCCAGTCATCCACCCAAAGGAAAAGAAAAAAACAGGGGAAAATAAACAACACCCAACAATGGATTCAAAAAGCTGAAACAAAAATTGTTGGCACCATGGTCTTTAACTAAACAGGCATCAATTTATGAGGTGCCATCAAGTCATTGTAAGGATGATCCGCCACAACACAAAATAGAATGGATGGTGAACATTAAGAGAGTATATTCTAATATGTAGACTGCATCCACCTCCTTGTTAATCACAAATTATGCCTGGTGAAAGCAAGAACAGGGGATGCCCATTCTCAGTACACTCAACGTAATAGTCATACAATATTGCCTTGTTTCACTCATCAATATCATTAGCATTGCAAGCACAGTGAAACGACAATTGTACCAGTGGTGCTTCCTACCAGGCCATATATACAATGATCCAACATGTGATGTCAAAAAATAAATTAAATTAAATTAAATTGCAAGTCTCATGCAACGAGAAGCACCATCTTGATCTTTAGTTCAAATAATAACTGGTTACCAGAAAGGAAAAGCAAAAACATTCAACTGAAAACAGCATTTGAAGACTTATTTTACAAGTGCAACAAAAGTTTATAATCATATCATCCAGTTAGGGCTTCACAGAAGTCTGGGGAGTAAATGTGACCTATGTTCTTTTGGCCTCTGCATCCTCTTCATTCATCTTCCTTTCCCATCTGCGTTTTCTGAAATCTGCCAACATTTGTGGCATTTTCTTCATCAATTCTGCAGTATTGGCCCGTTTTTCTGCTGATATCCTATCACATTTGTGTCCTTTCCTCTTGGTTCTCATTTCTTTCCTTTCTGGATCATATGGCCAGTCTTCACCAGCAAGGAGAACTTCTTTGCGGACCCGAGCTCGATGGCGTGCACTGATGCCAATATGTTTCCAAGCCCCAAGGTGCCAATAACCCCAAACTCCCTTAGATAGATCATCCTGGTATTTCATCAACTTCTCTCGCCATGGATACTGGTACTCTCCAACTGATTTTGCTACAGATTTCATTGCTTTTCCAGCCATTTCTCACGAATTCCTACTTCAGATTTTTTTTAGATTCTTTAAACTCTGCAAAGAGAGATAAAAGTATATAATTTCATCTCAGTTAAAAGAAAAAAATAAACTAAAAATAAAAATATCGCCATATCCATCATATAACTTGCATGATCTTATACATGCTAAACTCTTAATGTGCAGTGCTAACATTCAATATCATTATTACAGTCGGGTATGATGCAGATGACCCAGGCAACAGTAATAAGATGAAAAGCTAAACCACAGCAACATATCATATGTTCAAATCAAATACCATATAAAGTTTTAGGGATTTTAGTAGGTCACTACTTACTTGAGGCAAGTCTTGAATTTCCCAAAAGAAACATACTTTTGGTTACATAAGTTAGGTTCTCTCTTTGGTCAGGGAGAGAGCAATGAGAAAGTCTCACTTCTTTTGTTGGTTGATCACTTAATCTCAGACTACATTACAAAAGAATTACCTTAATCCCTCTGGGCAAAAAATCAGACATGCGCGAAAAAATTTAAACTTTAAAACAATTTCGCAGCAAATGAACCGAAGTCAATGGAGTAGAAGCGTTAAATCAAAATATAACTGCTTCAACATTTTATGTGTGTTGGTCCTTGAATTAAGCATAATGTCAAGTGCTGATATTTGAACATATTAAAATGTTTAAAATAAATACATTTTTCTGTAAAAAAAATTTGAAATATCAACGAAAAAAGTTTCAGAATGAAAGAAAGAAAGAAAGAAGATGAATCAATAAAGAAACTAACAATCACTTGGTCAGTTGGTCTGTTAGAACTGTAATGGGTCTGACCTCATAATATAAGAAGTCAGAGATCAAACAGCACATGTAGAGGGAAGTGTTAGGATGAGTCCAAGACAGAGGAAAAGTAAGTATAAGGAAAATATATCCTGCATATATCCCTTAAAGTAAAAGGAGTGTTCACCATCTTCCTGTTGGACAGGATTCTGATAGACCATACTATCATCAGTATAGCAATACATTGTATGCCCCCGTATGAAAGAATTGGATTGAAAGGGGCTCTAGAGGATCTAATCCTCTCCCTATTAATTTCAGGGCATATTTCGACCTTCAAATGACCAGAAAGTAATGATGATCACTTGTAATGTCTATCATTCGGACTGCACCGCAAACAAAGAAAGAAATCTTCAATTCAATAACTTTTTCACTCCCCACAATTACAAACACAAAGTCAAAGTGAGTTATATCACCATGTTTAACGGACAACTTACCATAAATATAATAGGATTCAACTCTCAAATAGAATTGTGAAGGCAGTGTTCAAAGCACAAAAGTTTAGATAATCAAACAATTGATCAATCAATAACAAGTAAAATTGGAAGTTGTGCCAATTCATACTCTTCTTTTTTTTTTCTTTTTTGGGTGAGCAAAAAAGCAAAACTATTAGACAGGCTAAACAGAGTTCGGCCACCCCACCTTTGTCCATATAAAAAAAAAAGCAATTTAAATACGTGTTTCTTTTTACAGGTATAGTTTTTTCTTTTTAATTCTAAAATGTTCATGATCGTTAAATGAAATAAGCATATTTTTCTGGGTCAAGCATTTTGGCAAACACTTTAACTACAACATCTTCGAATGGAATAATCAGATGAAAACTAGACTGTTCAAGATCGCACAAATTCCAAAGCAGCTACAATGTAAGCACAATAATACTAACTTAACACTGGCAAAACAATGAAAAGGGAAATATAAATGCCTAGTTAGGTTACTACTAAAAGGTTGTTAATTTCAGGCTTTGATTTTGTTATTTCCGTAGAAACGTTGGATTATCTAATCAGATAAATATAATGTTAAGGAAAAAAAAAAGTGAAATGATTAATAAAGAAAATTGCGGATGAAACGAATGGAACACTTGCCTTTAAACGATGAAACAAAGCAAAGCTTCTCTGCGCGAGAGAGACCAAAACGGAAAGAGGAAGTGGTGGTGATGTGTAAGGCGGAACATCAAATATGGTGGGGAATTTAGGCCCAATTGATTTGGACTTTGGAGTATCTAAATTTGTGGTACCTCAGTTCCCTAGTAGGGGCCCAAATTCAAGCATCAATTATGGGTTTGTCGATAAGTGAATAATAACACGATTTTTAAAATTCAAGCAATAAACAAATTTTGATTGTTGTTTAAGGGTCTAAACGAATCGATACTAAGTTATTCAGATTTGATTTATAAAATTTATCTAATATGAAATAAGGTGTAATTGAAGTTCGTTTATTTATCCGGTACGATCTCGAATCGAATTTGAGTAATTTGAACTTTTGAAGTGAATATGATCCGAGTATTAATTACAAATTATAATTTGAGATTCAAATAACTTATTAAATTTTAAATTTTACTTATATTTGAATCATTTATATTTCGAGTCGAGATCGGATCAAACTTTTACTCAAACGAATATGAATCGCGCCCAAACCATTAACTTCATTTTACAGCCTTATTACTGTTAAGTGAATAATAACACGATTTTTAAACTTGAAGAACAAAAAAGTAATTTTCTAATATATATATTAGAAACAGAAAGTGTTAAAATTAGAAGGAAACATGTAAAGTAAATATGATCTCAAATTGGTGGGATCTTGAACTCAATCAGATATATGTATGCATGTAAAACAGGGTTGGCAGGAACCCCAGTTTACCCGCAGGCCTAGCAAGTCTATCGGCTGTTTTTTTCAAACTGATAAAATGCCTTTCTACTACCAATCATGATTACAAATTACATATCAATCAATCTCATTGATAAATTGTGTCATTTATAATAAGTGCGGCAGGAAACCCTTTATTAACTTGCAACTGCTATTATTATATACTTACTAGTATCGCCTCCAATATTTTTAACAGCCACTCTCCTATATTCATAATTTTGAGCTTCATAGTTGTACAATTTCTTAATCTTCTTGGCTCACAACTAATATTTATTATTATATTCACTACTTTCTTTCTTGCTTACAAGTAAGCTTGGAAAAACAAGATAATGTAATTTAACCTTCAAAATATAATGCTAATGTTGACATTCTCAATTTTGAGGTAATTACAATATTTGATAATGGACAAACATTTTGAGACATTCAAGTTCAAAATATGGGCGAGTATTTTGAGTTGAGACTAAAGGAGTGTGTCAGAAAAGTTTAAATTAATTTTTCAAAAATTAATAATAATCTTAGAATTTGAAATGAAAGAGTGTAATATTTATTGAGACTATTTTTTGTTTATAAATTTAATTTTTTTGATGAAATATAATTTTTAATGGTTTGAATTTGATTTGAACTTGATCTTCTTACCGAATCAGGTGGTGAAAGGCTATTAAGAACCCCTAAAATACAATCAACCACCAACAAAATTATAAGGTCTACTGGTCTAGTAAGAAGAGAGGTAAGACCAAAAGGATGGTGACATTTTTGTCCGAACATGTCTTCATTTCAATTATACGGCATCTCTTTTAAAAAGTAGGTAGAGGAGTAACTAGCATGAGCATTCCCTTGACTCCTTTGTTTGGCATTTTATTAGGAGTGTGTGTATATATATATATAAATAGAAATGAGACTGGGGAATGATATAGTATAATATAAGCAAATAAATTTAGAACGCAAGTACGATAATATAAAGAACTCCCACCACAATGGATCCAATAGATTAGGGAATGAAAAAGAGGGCACAAGTTGTAGGGTTAAATAAATAAATAAACAAGAATGTATGAAAAGCAACAATTAAGATACCAATCAACCCCCCTATCCTATCCTACCCTCTACCCTATCCTCTCCCCTACTTGCTCTCTGCAAACAAAACTTGCTGATGATAAAAAACCAACCTCTTTTTCTCTGCCTTTGATATGTACAAAATATTACTAGTATTATACAGAGATTAGTCGTCTATTTAATACTCAATTAATTCTAAGCCGTATACATGCGCATATATACACATGCATCATCCCCACCACCCCCACGAGTGAGGCGGCCACAGACACTAAACAGGGAGAAATTATTTAATAATTCAGAAATATCGAATTATTATTTTAATATATAAAATGGACTCTTTCACTATATATATATATATATATATATATATATATATATATATATATATTAAAATGACAGTATATAAATAATTTTAAAACATTACATAACTACGTTCCAGAATCATATAGTAATTTTTCTTAAACAGGCCAGGTAAATTGCAAAATTTTCATTATGTTTATACAATTTTGTAATATAAATATTAATTTTTACAATGTCATAATTAAAATTTTATTTTTTTGTAAATCCGTCCCCACCAACTGATTTTGACCAAACATGTGAAAAACATAGTATTCTAACATTAGTAATTGATAATATATGATTTATTATAAATTTAATTTATTCAATATTAATAAATTTCTAACATTAATAATTGATAATATACCTAACACTAATAATATTTGTACATTAGTAGTATTCAACTTTAATATTTTTTTTAAAAATTATTAGTATTTTTAATGTTAATATTTTTTTAGAATTAATCATTTGTAAATTAATAATATGTCTTAAAATTAAGAATTATAATAGCTACGTAAGCAAGTATGCGTTAAAAATGTCAAGTTAAAAATATTATTATGCATCTTGAATAGTACTATTATATAGTAGTTGACTATTTTGTCCTTTAAAATCACACATGTTTCTCACATATTGGCCAAAATAATTTTTAACAAATTAAAATTTAGACTATAACATTACAAAATTAAAATATTAACGTTTATATTATAAAATAGTGTAAACAAGATCCGATTATTATAAAGTGAATTTTATGATAAATTTATTTTTAGATCAATGAAGTGTTGACACACAAGTTAAAAAATATTTTTTCTATATATGTGTCGGTGCTTTATTAGTATAAAATTAAATTTATCATAAAATTTAATTCATAGTAGTTGAGTACGTGTAAAGATAAGGGAGACAATTTTTCAATTTACCGGGAGCAACAAAATGGGGAAGAAGAACAAAAAAGGCAATGGCTCCCTTTTTCCCTCAAAATGGGGCAGTTAAGGTTCTACCGAGTGACTGCCCTTCTCTGGAATTAATACGTTGAGCAGGAGCTGCTGCTTGTGTTGCTGAAAAACCCACCTGCAAATAACCAATAAAATTGAACAAGCAAACAGATATACCTAATATGGATAGATATATAGATATATAGATAGATAGATTCCTTTTACCCTGATTAGGTAATACTCCTATATGGTAACTAACTAATTAAAAAGTGAACACATCTTTTTTAGACAAATTCACAACTTATTTACCTTTTCAAGTTGTCTTCTCAGCTTAGCATTTTCTTTCTTTAATTCTGCCATTTCTTGCTCCAACTCGGTTGTATATGCCTGTGTGGATCAGACCCAGGACAAAAAAACGAAAAATAGTAATCATAGAGGTAGCTGAATGGTGAAACTTGAAAGAAGCACAACAATAATGTATCGTTTTTATCAATATACATACTACATACTAGCTAGTGGAATTGTACAAATATGAAAATATCTTGTGGGCCAAGTGTGTTTTTGTGTGCGCACAGAGAGAAGAGAGAAAGATACTTGTTTTCTAGCTCTGGAGCGATCGGCTGACTCTCTGTTCTTGATTAAGCGCTTGCGCCGCCGATCACCGTCGCCATCCTCATTTCCCGATGCCCTTTTCTTGCAAGAAGAAGAAGAAATTTTGTCGGCACATACCACCTGACTGTGTAATTGTAACTGTGACCTTGGACATTTGGAACTTTCCAGGAAATGATCAAGATGCCCCGACTTTGAGCTCAAGACAGTGGCCGGAGGACCTGAGCCTCCGCCAGTGGACGAGGGACTAATAAGTAGCCTTTTATTGTAAGGATGATGAGTAGGATCTTTGTTTAAGAAGTAATCTTGGAGATTCTTGCAGCTATCAAAGGCTGAGTTGGCGGCGGCGATGATGGTGGGATTGTGGAGAGATGGTAGAGTGATGTCTTCCCAGACTTCCTCCATGGACATAGACTAGATGATGTTGAATTAATATGTGGAGGTTGATTTTGAGGGTTTTACTAAGATTTCCATGCTAATATATATATATATATATATATATATATATATATATATATATATAGAAGACTGATCTAAAATATATTTTTTTAATAGCATATTTTTATTAAAATTATGTCGTTTTAAATTTTTTTTTTAAAAAACAAGTATGGTTAGGAATGACATTTTTATAAATAAAAGGGAAATAAATGAGACCACTTTTTTTTAATTTTTTTATAAGAATCTTCAAAACGACATAATTTTAATAAATATATGTTATTTAAAAGAGATATGTTTTAGATTCGTCATATATATATATATATATATATATATATATATATATATATAAACATAACTTCTTACATTACTTTTGCACTTTTTTTCTCACGTGCAGAGTACGTGTGCATGGAGACCAAGTATTTATTAAACAACACGTGTTATTTGTGTAAATAACTTACAATAAAATAAAAAAAATTTGAAATGTTGAAAACTAAAAAGAAAGAGATAAAAAGGTTTAATTGAAAAAATAAAATAACAATATAACTAAAGTTATAGAGATGATAGTAATTTTATCCAATGTAAGAAATAAAATTTAAAAAATAAAATTATAAAATAATTAAACTTGTATGAACAAAAGAAAAAAAAATGCGACACAATTTCAAAACTGCAGTCACCTCTTTACTCTAAAATTAAAAATATATATTTATTTTAAAATATTAGGTCATATGAATATGTCCCACATAATTATGATTAGAACAATCCTCGGGAGGCAACGCAATAGCGGGAAGCAATTATCGACAAAAAGAATTCATGCGTGAGGTATACACGGACAATTCACGGGGGGCTCCCAATGTTGATGCACGGGAAATCCAGCGTGAAGTTGTATCATAACAGCATGCCAAGCTCTTGAACTTTTAAACATATGAACTCATTGAGTGCAGGTAGCTGATCTGGAGCTGACAAACGGGTCAAACAATTCACACAAGCTGAGTTATAATTAGATTGAGTTAAATATGAGCCGGATTAAAATGATTTTAATTTTTTTGCGCTTAAAAGATGAGGTCTGTAACTCAAGTTAAACCAGACCGGGTCACGAATCATTTTTTTTTAAACACTGCAACACTAAAATTTTATAAATTCAAGACCTATGAAGAGAGAATATTAGTACCACAAGAATAAACAACAAAATCTATCCAAGGAGTTGAGATCAATGAAGAGAAAATCAAGGTAGGAAATGAAATGACTGAAGGTATTTTCAAGATTGTGGAAACCTATCTCTTGCCTTTGGCAAATTCTAAAGCCTAAGTTTAAATTAAATGTCCCTTAATGTAGACTAATGTGACACAAGTCTACATTATGTCCTTTATGTTATTTCTAGTGACATATTTGGTGTGAGAATAAATAATTTCTAATAATAAAAATAACTACTTAAAATATAATTTATTATGTATGAAGCACTAGTATATAATTAAGTTCAAGTTTGGCCGCAGCAACCTACAAAAAAACATTAAACAACTACTCATAAGACTTGAATGTATGACGTTTTCGGATCCAATTTTGCCAAAGTTATTAAATTTCCTTTTAAAAAATAATAAATAAATAAATAAAATGCCTATGGCTACTAATTAGTATAATCTAATAAAGTTAATTGATAAATTTTAGCACAAAAAAATTTATTGGGCGGGTTAGGTTACTCGCAGGCCGAGCCAAAATGACCTAAGTTTTCATTAACTATAAAAATAAAATTCAATTTTTAATAGGCGGATCGAATCACTTTTTGCTAGGTCTCGGTGGGTCACAACTCGGGCCCATATTTAAATTTTATTTTCTTTGGATAAATTCATCACACTGTTACTAGCTAGCTCTTTAGAGGTTCATAAAAAATTTAACATAAGAAAGAAAATACAGTGTTTAGGTTTAAGACATGTTTGGAAGATAATGGAATCCCGATACAATTATTCTTTGAACTTAAAAAAGAAAAAAGAAAAAAAAAAGTCATGCTTATGAGCCAAAAGATGAGGTCTTAAAAGATGGCACGAGATCTTCTGTAAATAAAATTTTTTGTTTACCTGTGTCGATACATATGACTACGATTTTTAAGATCTATAGCGATGGTATATCACCTCGTCGTAGCCTTACAAAAAAATAAGACCATGGCGACGATACATACCGTCATTATAGACTTTTAAAATGGTAGTCATATGTCTCGACATAGAGAAACAAATTATTTGGTTACAGAGAATCTCACCCCTTAAAAGTTATAGCAGTAACGGAGTAACAATGTTCCAAAATAACATTCATAGGTCTAACTAAACTAGGGGTACAACGATCGGTTTGTATTTAAAAAAATAATCAAATTATTTAAGGCGATTATAAAAAATTAAAAATTAAAATTCTCAAACTTTTACCCCATAATCAGTTATTGACCTATTCGATTATCGGTTAAATCAGTCGATTTAAGCAGTTTGAATCGAGAACAAATAAATAATTAAATATAAAATTATCAAACAACCAAACACAAATATATTATACTAGGGAGTTCAAATGTTTATGAACATTAACAATAAGACTTTAAACTTCTTTTCGGGATAACTTAAGACCAAAATTTTAACAAAAAATTCAAAAGAAAATTAAGCATACATAAATAATAATATCCATTAAACCTCAATTTTCTAACATGGTAAAAAAAATACTATATCATATACTAAATTTTTTGAGTATTATTGTATATAAATAAAAGTATATTCTATATATAATTATATTTATAACTTTATATATAATATATTTTTAACTTTATATATTCGGCCGGTACTTCAACTTTTTTATGAGTGTAAACCGAAATTACCTGATTAGAGACTCCGATTTATTTTATTTTATAATTTTAATTTAATTTGTTGTCGATTTAACTCCGATTACTTGTTCAGCCATAAACTCAGCCATGTCATTGTTCTTATTCATTACTACTCTGCCTCGAAACACTGCAATTATTATAGTACACCAAATTTTCACTCGCTCTTCAAATCTTCTACTTTTCTTTATAGTTATCTCCATTGAATTATTTTTTTAAGAACTTTATTTTACTAATATATTTTAATCTTTAAAAATATACTCCACCACATATAAGCATGTATTTTGTTCTACTGGTATACTAAGCAATTTATCTGCTAATTCAACCAGATTATCAAACAAATCAACAAATATGAATATTACTATAAAAAAATACTGGGGAATGGATACCATTGAAGAATATAAAACAAACCAGACATCGATGAATCCTAAATTAAGTTCAAATGTGATTCAACAAATATCTTGAAGAAAGTCTTGAGAGGTACATTCAAGATGTATACTTAGTATATATAATATGCAGAATGAAATTAGACCAAAATTAATATGAAAATAAATCCCCAGAGAGAGAGAGACAGAGAGATTTAGAGGGTGAAATAGAGAGGCCTAGGAAGTACAGATAAAAAAATCCAGTATAGATAACACATCCACCTATGTCAACCAACCACTCAAATCTCAATTTGCATGGTGTTTCAGACCGTTTCCTCCAGTCATAAACCAAGAACAATATAGTGTAATTAGCTGAAAATTTTGTGCCCTGAAAGCAAAGCCCGCATCAGTTCACCAATAGTAGAAAGACCAAACCATCCACATCATAGCTATACAACCCAAAATAATCTCTCAGCCAACAATCCAAGCAAAACTAAATTCATTTTACTTCTCTAGTTGCCTCTTGAAAAAACTGCAAAATTTGGGCTTCGTCAAGGATGGAGTGAAAAACAAAGGGCCCTAGGCCTCCAGCAGCATCTTTTCTTCTCCCTTCCAATTCAAGAAGGGTCTAAGATACAAAATGCAACAACCTTGAACAAATACACAATTCTTTTATGGAATAAACTAGCTTGAATAGGCTGCTTCAGCAGTATCCTCCCCATTAGCTAGTTTTGACCGAGTAATCATTGCCTCAGATCGGCCAGGAATTACCTCTGTGTGAGCATCCTCCATGTCCATAGTACTAAGTTGGTTAGTAGTCACCTCATCTAATGAGACCTTCTGAATGGAAGTTGCCAGCATTTTGTCAGTTGATTCATTGGGAGATAGCAAGCCAGGTGCTGGGGGAACCTGACCAGACAATGGTATCCATTTACTCCAATCTTCGCGCCTCCTTACCTTGTCACCCTGCAGTATGAGAGCATATTAAGACCATCTAGACAAAATAAAAACTACAAGTACGGCAGCTCTTCTGTTACACTTTCCGAAAAATGTAGTACCTAATACCTCAGGAACCAAAAATACCTAAATATTCTAACTACTGTCGATGTACAAATACTACCTCTATCCCAAAATGCTCACTTTTAGAATTCATGTATATTAAATTTGAATGGACTATATTACCTTATGCACATTACAGAAAAAGTTTGTGTGCCCCACCATTTGATAGGAAAATTTAAAGTGATGGGAATTTACAGAATAAAGTGGTCATCTTTCTCTCTCCTTAAACTTTGTGTCAGGTTAACTATGACATCTACTCTGAGACAGCAGAAGTATGTTTTACATTACTACACCAAGTATCACTGGCTTTCATATGAAGTTGGCTATGCGAAATCATTTAGCATACATTTTCATTGTTTATTTGAGAAACTACAAGAAACACCAAGATACAAACAAGTAAAAAAAGCCTTAATAATGCTAGTTAATAAAGAATTTGGGAGGGTATCCTGCACTAGGCTACACCTAATATGTAGCTTTTATACTTGAAAAAAATGTTTACAGAGTCTTATTTTTATGGAAGGAGAGAAAGCTTTTTGATCAATAAATGTCCGCAAAAACCTAATATTAATTTTATAATCTCCCACAGCTATTAACTGCTAGAGAGCAAAAAATTTAATACTATTTTGTTTTTACAAGCAAGTATTTTATTCACAATATTACCAGGGGGAGAGATCCAGAGAACCCAAACACCAGCAAAAAATAGGCATAAACTGTAGATCTCTAAAGCTGGGAAAGGCTGTGGCAAGGAAATTATTTCCGGTGACCAAAAAATAAAGTGCTCAGTAGCGCCGACTGCTTAATCCTTCTTTACATATATTACAATAAACATAACTTTTTCTCCAACTATGTTCAAAAAAGACATAACATAACAGAGGAAGTTTATTTATTATTTATATTTGATACGAGAGGAAGTTTATTTTCTCATCTCAGTTATCAACATATATTTTAGTACAGTTTCTTTAGTCATCTTCTTGGATTTTTTTTCCTCAAGTCATCTTCTTGGACTAACTAATGAAAAATTTCATAAATATAGGAGACAGTAAATATGTAAATACAGTTGAGGATGCTAATCTTCGATTTGTGGGCTGCTGCAGATGGTGATAGTCTACAGGTGGTTGGTTGATGAGTGGTACCAATATTGTATGCAACTATATATCAATTATTAGATGAAGTGAAAGAGGGCTGATTTTTTATTTTTTTGGATTATTTAAGATGTACATTGCATAATGTGCTAAAATGTACTAAGTTGTTCCACCAGTTAAAGAAGTTTCATATGTTTCATATATGTAAAATGTACATGGTTTGCAGATCATACATGTAAACATTTGCAAAAATCCATTTAAAATTACTATTTCGCATAAGATGGGGAAAGTTCAGAACTTACTACAGCAGTTAACTCTAATCAAAGGTAATTGACATTAAGTTTTATAAAGGTATAGTGTGCAGAATATGTACATTATACATTTTTATTATGCATGTATGTTCCAAACATTTTAAAATGTTGCTTATTTAATACAGCACACAAGAACAAAACAAAGGGACCACAATCAATCAACATAAGATAAAATTTAACTGATCAAGAACTTAAAGTAGAACAAGTCAACCTGATAATGCCGTATTTAAACTTTACCTGTACTTCCACAACTGTTGAAGCCCCCAACGTATCCAAAATCAGCTGAATGTTGCTTGTCAAATTCAAAACCTACCCATACCATACAGAAAACTTGATTTGTATTTAACATCAATTATACAAGAATAAAAGGCAAGAAGCAGACCAATTATTGATATGACAAGCATGTTCGAGCAGTATCTTAAACACTGTAACCACCATAAGTAACTAGGAATGACTTATTTACCTTTTTTTCTCAGCAAGGGAGTTTTAGCTACAGATAATGGATAGTCATACGTAGTCAAACTTGTAAAAGAACCATAAAAAAGAAACAAAAACTGGATGGGGAAGGTACTGACACAGTCATGGATTTATTATGTATAATCACTGGAGCAACGATTCTTCATTTTGCTAGCTGAAATATCTACGCTTGTACAGAAATTTGTGGCCTTGCAAGAGTTCAAGCTGATAAAATGCTCTTATACAGACTTATAGAACTATGTAATATAGCTCTAAATTGTGTCAATTTAAAATCCATCTTTTGTAACTTCACATAATTCCTTCTCCATCTTAAACTTAATGCCACACATTTCTATAAGTCAGTGCAGATAACTTGACAACCATTTAAATAATACTCACCCCGTTCCAAAATACATGATGAATATCGACTTTTTGAAGTTAATTTGAGATAGCTTCTACTTTAAAATTATATAAATTCTTTGAATTTTAGATAATACAATTTGGGTTCTAAAAATTGCTAGGCAGACCTACGCGGGTAAGGGGGGGCCTAGCACCTAGGCATTTTCTCAAGCGATATCACTTATTTATCTTTTTATTTTATAACAAAATGCAAAGCATTTAGTAAATGTCAAGAAACAAAATCTTAACAAGGCTTACCCAATTAATTTCAAGTATTGCACAGTTTCAAAAGCCTTCATTAAATTGATACCATTGGGGATTGCCCTACCTAGGCACTCAGCCAAATCGAGGAGGTAGAGGATCCGCCTAATGCCTATGCTGGAATTTTTATAACACTGAATACAATTATAAAGATTATAAAGTATGTAAAAGGTACTACTAATAACAACATTTATTGTTTCCAAAAGGAAAATGAATAACATCAATTTTTAATTTAAAAATATCTCATTGATTTTAACTTGATCTTATATTTCGAAATAGAGGGAATATCTTGTTATCTTGTTTAATTCCTATATCTCTTATTGAGTTTCTGCTGTATCCAAGGAACTCATTCAAGTGCAAATACTGCCAAGTTTGAGAGAAAATTTTTGAAACAAAAACTATGGATAACTTTCTAAAAGGTAAAACTACAGAACTTAGAAGCTTACATGCAGGTAGTATTGTTTAATATCATCAGTAAACAGTTACTTTGAATCATCAGTAATCAGTTACTTTGAATTGTAAGAAATTTGGTAAATTGATAATTTTATGTAGGGAAGAAACCAAGAAGGGTAAACATAGATGCAAAAGCAGAATAATTATAAATGTAATAACTTATTTTATTAGTTCAGGTAACCAAAATATGTTAAAACAGGACAATATGAAGACCAAAAACTAGGGGTGTTCATCAGTAAATTACCGAACCAGTACCCAAAAAACCGTACCGGTACTGAACCCAACATACCGCAAAAGCAAGAACCGATACCGGTACCGAATTATTGTTTTTTGGTACAGGTTCAGTACAAATTCGGTACGGTTTATCGGTTATACCGATTAGTAATATACATAATTATAATTTATAAATAATAATTATATATTAATTTATTTATAAATTATAATAATATATATAATTATTATTAATTATATATATTATTATATATATAATAATATATATATATATTATATATGTATGAATAATTAATGTAAATTTATTATTATATTATTTAATTCGGTTTTTTCGGTATACTAATTTGTACCGAATTTGAAAATTCCTATAATGTTACCGGTACTGAAAATTGTAAAAAAACTGAAAAAACCGAACCGAACAGAACCGGTAAAGCCGGTACCAGTTCGGTAAAAAACAGGAAAAAACCCGTTGAAATGAACACTCCTACCAACAACCAATAACATTCACGATAAGTAAGAAAGCAATTGAATTCCTTCTGTTAAAAAGGAAAAGATCAGTTTAGAACAATATGAAGACCAAAATGTAAGGAAAACATCACCTTTTAAAGAAAATGTGAGTATTGAATTAGTAATTTAGTAATGCAAATGAAAATCAGCAAATGAGAATTAACGATAAGAACAAACAAACAAAAAAGACTGACAAGAAAACCTAACCAAGGTAATGAAACTACCGGCCGTACTTTTGTTTACTGTTTAATATGCAAAGAAAGATAGCTAAGCTCAACAAGTTAACTATTGCCGAAATGAAAATCCAATACACCCAAGCCGGAAGAATGAAGAGTGCATTTTAACAATCAGTGTGTCCATTTATACATAAACAAATAATGAGAGGGCCGCAAATTAGAATCTTTCTTGTATGCACAAAACTTTTTAAGTTACTTATCACCCAATAGAATATAACTTCTATAAGTAATGAAGGAACCAGAATCCTATTCCCTCTAATCTAAGGTTTATGTGTGTATTGTGTGATTAGTTCAAACTCTACGAAGTTATTGAAAGGGAATTGAAATGAAAAAACAAGAAAGGATCCACACTCCATATGATACTTAAACATCACACAAACAAACAAGATAGATGGGCTAGACAAATTTCATCTGATGAAAAAAGATGGCTCGTGAAGCAAAACTGAGAGTTTCTTTGCCAGAATAACTAAAATATAACCATACATATGTATCAATTCTTTGCCAGAATATAGCTAGAATATGTATCAAATGGAGGTGCACGCAACCCTAGTGAACAATTTGCAGGTGGACACAAAAAAACACAACCTGCACGAAAGATTGACCCAAAAAACTCACCCCAAAGGCTAACAAGGCAAACTCCCGTAAATAGTCGGTAAAGGATACCACAGAAAGGAGGTAAGCCTAATTCTGCCAAAAAAACAACAAACTCAAAAATAAAGAACCAATATAGGGCATAGGATCTTCCAATTCCACAAAATATCACCTATTCATCTTCCGCCATTTTGGTCCACCGTAAAGCAATAACAACTTACTTTTCTCAGTGACGAAAGAATATTTTGAAATAGAACAGGAAATACAGTACAACTAAGCATGAGAGGAATTCCCTCTCATAAAAACTACAGGAACAACCATTCCAAAGCTTAAAAATAAAACTTGAAGTCTAAATTCAGTACTAACATTACTTATTTATCTTTTAAGTCCAGTCTTCACATTTTAATGCAGAACATAGTTACTAACTTGCTACTTTATAGATGAGTTACAAATTTGGAGGTCTTAACACAATTATTGTAAGTGTATTTTTCTGCAAGTCAGGGAGATAAGGTGGACATATTTCATATTGCATTTAATCCCTCACTTATTATTTGGGAAACCTACTATACAGCTTATGAAATTTCCTCAATTTCAGCTGAAAAAAATTGATCATGCATCAGCCAAATGTGAAGTATTTTTTTAAATAGAAAAAGGCTGATATGAAGCATACAGCTATGAAGATAATATATGTAGATTGTCAAACAATTATAACTAAGGAAAGGTCGAGCCGAAAAAAGTACTTTTTTAAAATTGTTATGGTAAGAAAAAGCAAGTCCATACTTACATATATATATATATATTAATTTTTTCTTAAAAGAAAAGTCTGGTTCACATGCTCCAGCTGTACAGCTAAGCATCTACCGAAACATTGTCAACGAGTTTCACTGACAGAATGAAAAAGAAAAAGAGAAAGGAAAATGAAAAATGAATCAAGAAAAGAGAGCCCTTAACTTCGAAGTATGAATATCAACATCATTCACAATTCTTTTGTTAGCTTCTTGCAAAAACATTCAGGAAGACGCTCAGTGAAATAATCAGAAAACAGATGAAGACATCACCCATCACAAACTATTTCCAAACATAGAACAATATTTTACAGCCTTTTAACTGCATCATTGTTTTTTTATTAAAGACCTATTATGTTAATACAGACTTCCAAAGGCCATAAAAAAAAAAGCTCATTTTTGAAAACCCAAGTCTCACTTGATGGCCGAAAAATAAAACTTACTCCAATACACCATTAGAAAAGATATACAGACTTCTAATCTAAAATATAAAAGGAGTACCCTTTTCTTCCTTAACCTTTGGTTTGGAGTGTGTTTTTCTTGATAAAACAGAGAAGATTTATGTTAAAAAATAATGTGTGGTCAATGAAATATTTGAGAACTTTTGAGTAGCGTTTCTATCTATTCACTTTGCAGGGGCGAAGAAGATTGGTTTCGGCTAATTATTCTTGAAAATAAAGACTGAAACCGACCAAGACTATATCAATTTACTTTAAAGCTTACACGTACACTATTATTTCAGTTGGTGTTTATCAATAAGTCATGACTCATATAGTATAAAGTAACATATCAATTAAGTTTCTGAACATTCTTTATGGAAGAACAGCGAATAGAGAACAAAGAAAACTAATTAAGATAACCAACTCAATTCCCAACAAAATGAAAGAGCAGTGGTAACAGATATTACTTACTCGAGGAAAATTGGCTATTAAACTGATATGTACCCAGCCCTGATCATCCATGTTTGACCTTAAGAAATCATCTTTAACCAAATTAGCATCACTGCAACAAACAAGGAATCATATTAGCAATTGGGTTCCAAAGAGGTTAATGCCACATTGAAAAATAATGCGATAGCATTACGTATTTGTCTAAGGACACCATTCCACCTATGCTCGTTTACCTGAAATAATAGTCAATCTGATTGACTAACAAAGTACGCACATTAGGGTCCATAACAGGGAAAAACATTGCCGGTGGTAGTGGATGAGCAATGAACGGAACACCCCTTAAAGACTCTGGAGGCAATGGTGGAGCATATAAATATGGAGGGACCATATCTGTATGATATAGATGAATGATTATATTAGTTCTAACTCACTAAAGTATAAATATCACACAAATTAAACTTACCAAAAGCCATGGGATTCCCAAAGGGCCTAATATGTTGGGGGGGAATGAACGGGGCAGAACCTGGGATGGCTGGTCTCATAAAAGCCCTCGGTGGAGGAGGAGCCATCTGATGCATATGAATATCTCTTGCAGTAGAATTTCGAGGAGCATTCCAGTCATGGTCTTGATCACGCCTGCCTCGATAACCATTATGATATACTCCATCTCCACGGGAACGGGACCCAGAGTTGCCCCTCCTGGAGGAATGCCGATGCGAAGAGTGATCATTTCCAGCTTGTGAATGAGATCCAACACCTCCAATTGGTCTAGTCTCCCAACTATTACCGTTGTATGGAGGTTCTCTAATAGGCAACTCCATCACTGGTGGTAACAAATTTCCAAAAGGTATTGGAAACGGAGGTGGAGGTGGAAGTGGTGGTGGTGGTGGTGGGCCTGGTGCCGGTGACCAACTGAATCCACTATGTCCTGATCCACCCCCTATGCCTCCACCTCGCTTCATTGACCTTTGTCTAACAGGTTGTGTGTGTTTCGGAGTAAAATTTGGGTTTCCATTAGTATTGGCTTGTTTCTGAGGTGCATGTGATATTACGGGTCCCTGTATTAAAAAGAAAAGTAAAGGAAAAAACAAATATGTAAATAAAAAGACCACAAACGCTTTGCAAAACCAAATGCAGCAATCTTAACACTCATAAGCAAAACAACAATCAATCTTCAAAATTAGTATATGCACATTTACTACGATTAGTAGGCATAAACATATAGAATTTGTCATATAGATTTTAGAGATATTAAAGCATTCAAATTTGTATGTTAAATTACAGGGCCCAGTATAAAACAGATGCATTCATATTCACATTCAAAACAAACAAAAATTCAATCTTTCAATGGACTTTTACAAACACAAATGTATACAAGTATAAGATGTATTTGGGTTTTAGGGAAGAGAACCTGAGAAATAGAGATTGATCCATTAGATACTAGTTTCGGGGAATCGGATGAAGATTTAGGCAAAGGCCGAGTTGACTCAGAGATAGTGGGCCAACTAGCTCCCATCACCGGACCAACCCCAACGACACCGTTTTCAGGTCTTCCCCAAGCAGACTTCTTCGAAACACTGGCATTGCCGTTAGTGCAATCGGCACTCTCCAGAGGAAACTCTTCCGCGGTGGCGGAGTCACCCTGCGGCGGCGCCGACAGACAATCTGATGGAGTGGGTTTCGATGACGAAGAAGATGACGGGGAGGTAGCTTTGGCGGAGAGTGTCACCGGTTCGCCGCCGCGAACCACCTGGGCCCACGGGGACGGAAAAGTTTTACGGTGCGATTTTGGACTATTAGCGGCAGAAGTTATAGGAGCATTGGTATGAGATAAATCGGCCGCCATGGCCAATATGGTAAACGAGGACTGATTGTATCGATCAAATTCAGTATTAAACAGAGTACATTCGTGATAAATTAAACGACATTATAGACCAACATTTTCATCATCGGGTATGAAAGAGAGAATTGAACTAGGGTTTCTGAGGGTGACTAAACGTATAACAATAAAACGCGGCCGATCATGCCGTCAGAAGAGCGATCACTCTCGTTTTTACCGTGTTTAAGTTTTAGGACTTCTGTGTGGCAGCGTGGCGTGGTTGCTATTTCCAATTTGCTAAAAAGGACCTCAGGTTTGCTTTGGTTTTTTTTTTTATTCCTAATCACGCGGTCACAGACTTTGTCACTGGGATTCGGAACCCTAATGCATTCTACCTATAAAATTCTAAAATACTGGAGTCTCTCATATCACAAAAATAATTTTATTTTAAATATTTTTAAGAATATACTTTTATACTTTTATATTTACTTTTAAACTTATAGACTGTATAATTTATGATTGCTGTCATACTGATAATACTGATGGCAACATTGTGTCATTTATTATCAACGTGGATAGAAAGAAAAAAAATCAATTTTTTAAAAATGGATTTCTTTATGGTACAAGAGAAGAGAATGGTAATTATATTCACAATGATTATGGGGAAAAGACATGATAAGATTTTATTTTGCCTTGATAAAAATTACACTGAGACGTGAAGTTTTGAAATTCAAGTCGCACGTTAAAATCTCGTTTTACTAAAGTTTTATTTGATCACTTTAAGTTTTAAAAAATTAAAAAATATATTATAATTTACAACAATTTTCCCTTGCTTCAATACATGAAGACGGAATTTATAATTTTTTCCGTATCATTTAATATAAGTATTCTTATAAAAAGAGTTATTTATTTTGACAAAATGATTAATTTCTTTGGACATCCCAACCGGAAAGAATAACTGTATAAAAGTACGTTTGGATTAAATCCACCGATCTTAGTTTGTGGCCCAACACTGGTGCAATACCCATGTAAGTGTTTCGACTGCACATATACCTTTATTGGCTTTATTTAAGCCCTACCCCTAATAGAGCTTAGCCACTACCCAATCAAATTATCTGTGACAAGCCCACATCTGCTAGTGAAACGAGAATAAGGTCTGAAGAGAAGGAAAACATACTAGCTTTTCAACCGGATCCTTTCTAGTGGGCCCAAAATGAAATATTTTAGGATAAATTACATATTGTAATACTTTTTAAAAAATAATAACAAAAAATATACATCTTAAAAATATTTACAAAAGAGTATTTTTTTAAAATATATTTATAAAATTAGTGCATTCTTATCCCTTAAATTTAGTTGGATGATTTTAAAATTCAAAATTTTAAAAATCAATTATACAAATCAATGTATTTCATCTCTCCTTCCCCTCTTTTTAGCAGATGATGATCTTTCTCTCTCCTCCCCCTCCCTCCTCCCGCTACCACTCTCTCTCTCTCCTCCTTCCCCCGCCTGCCTCCGCCTCCCCCTCCCTCCCCCGCCTGTTGCGCCCCCGCCTGCCCCCTTCCCCCGCCTATTGTGCCTCCGTCTCCCCCTCCCTCCCCCGCCTGCCCCCTTCCCCCGCCTGTTGTGCCCCCGTCTCCCCCGCCTGCCCCCTTCCCCCGCCTGCTGCACCCCTGCCTCCCTCGCCTGCCCCTCCCTCCTCCACCTGCTGCACCCCCGCCCACCCCCTTCCCCCGCCTGCTGCGCCTCCCCCTCCCTCCCCCGCCTGTTGTGCCCCCGCATGCCCCCTTTCCCCCGCCTGTTGCGTCTCCCCCTCCCTCCCCCGCCTGTTGCGCCCCCGCCTCCCCCGCCTGCCACCTCTCCCCTCTCCCGCCCCCGCCTCCCTCCCTCCTCCCCCGCCCACTTCCCTCCTCCCGCTTCCCTTCCCCTCCTCAAGCTTTCTCTCTCCTCCCTCCTCCCTCCTCCCTTTCGGTCATAATTTTTTTTTAATACAATAACTAATTTTTTTTATATTCCAGTTGGTAACCAAACCTTCATACGAAGGTAACTATTTTAGTTTTTGTGTGTAACCAAATAGTGATAAAAAAATTCAATACAGTAAACATTTTTTTTATATTCCAGTTAGTATCCAAATCTTCATACAAAGGTAACCATTTTAGTTTTTGTGTGTAACCATTTAGTTATAAAAAAAAATTCAATACAATAACCATTTTTGTTATATTCTAGTCGGTAACTAAACCTTCATACAAAAGTAAATCTAGGTAACCAAACATTGTTATGGAGGTAACCAAACACTAGTATGAATGTAACCAATTCCTGAATGTGTAGTAACTAGTTTTGGTTACCTTTGTATTAAAGGTTGGTTACCTCTGTATTAAAGTTTGATTATCTTTGTATTAAAGTTTGGTTACCATTATATTACATGTTGGTTACTTCTGTATTAAAGTTTGATTATCTTTGTATTAAAGTTTAGTTACCTTTATATTAAAGTTTGGTTACCTCCATATTAAAGTTTGGTTACCTCTCTTGTTAGAATGATAGTTTTTATTATTTTTTTGTATTGTGAATTTTGTTTTGGTAACTGCCGCATATATGACAGTTAATTATCTTTGATTTAAGGAATTCCTTATTTGTAGGAAACTGAATGATTTAATAAATTTATCTTGTTGTAGTATTTTTATAATTATTTTGTGTGTGTTTTATTTTTGTAATTACTTTCTAATTGTTGTATATTAATGTTAAGGACCCAATATTTTAAGAAGCGTCTCAATTGGGTATTTGCCCCCTAAAAATAAAAAACTCTCAATTCAATTAGGCCATGTTTGATTTAAGTTATTTGTATTTGGGACCAGAGAGTTTTGGGGAAAAAGAAAGGAAAGCACATTTAAACATTAATCTATAATTTTTAACCATCTATTACACTGTTAGTATTGTTCTTAATACTAAATTTATTAAAAAGAATAGATAATTAGAATGAAATAATTTTTCCTAACATGCTTTAAATTTTATTTTAATGTTTAATTGTATATTACTGAAAAAAATTGTGTAATGCATAAACTCTTTCCATCGTACAAAAAAAGTCTGAATGTAGAGGGATAACAATAGTTATAGGTTCTTGTGTCCAATTAGATAAATGATTATCTTCTCTTCCACAAGAATTAATTTGATTTGTTAATTATTGTGCTTCAAAATAAGTGTATTTTTCTGTTGACTGCAAATGAAACAATACAATGTCCAAATACATCATCATAATTTACATTAGCATATCAATACTAATAACTAAACACCCATCATATTTATGAGATAGATTTCTAAAGAAAAATATGTTTTTAAATGTTGTAAAATTATAAATGAGACTTATGGGCCGTTTGTTACAAAAGAATTGAGGGCAAAAATGAATAGTCATTTCGGCCAACAATTTCTTTTCGATGTTTAGTATGTTAACAGTTTGGTTGAAATGATCATTCCGATGTAATCGCGTCTTTTTTATACATTGAAATCTCATTAGCATATATAATTAATTATATTTAATATTTAATATATATATATATATATATATAGCTAGTTAGTTAGAGATATTGTGGTCATTATATTATATTTCATTCCATTCTTATATACGTTTAAGTAACGTACCAAATGCATGAATAACGTGTTTGATTGCGATTTTATTATGATTTGATTTTGATTTTAACCATCATTTAGTTCTCTTTAAAATGATTCCGTCCAATGGTTTGTTATTTGTGTGATAGAGTAAGTAGTAATAATTGCATTGGAGATAAATATAAGGTATACGGAGAGGATCAAAACCAATTTAAGTAGCTAGCATAAACCCTTTTATTATTTCAAAATTTTAAATTTGAGGATAATAAAATATAGATGTCCGATTTCTATTCCAAATTGAGAGTTTAATTTGTATGTGAGATTTTCAAGTATAAAAAAATAAAAGTATCAAAAATTTATTATGTCTTCAATAAAAAGCGATTGCTTTAACTTTTACATTCCATAAAGAATTTGGTGAACCCCATTAGTGGGGAGATCGAGCTCCATCATTGTAAGGTCTAACTTCTCAAAAATAAAAAATGAAGATTCATGTTACATGTTGCAACAAAATATTATGATATTAATTATCATTAGATACAATTGTACACTACATAAATATATGGGTAATCCGTGGATGTGGCAACTCATAAGAAAATTCATAAGTTTTTATAACAAAATATATCATTTCTAAAAGGGGGGAAAAGGAGAGAGAGAAAAGAATTACTTAAAAGTTCTGATTGCAAAGAAATGAAATCATGGGAAAATGGGAAATAGTAGAAGTTAATTTTGGGGCAAACAATTTCAGGTAATTAGGTAAGTTGCCAGACTTAATCGTAATCTCAAATTCAAAGTCATAACAGTAATGACATGATAATATACAATCTACATCAAATATAAGTAGTAAATAATAAAATTTATGTCTTTTTATAATCAAAATTTTAAAATATATTTTTAACTTTGAAATAGAAGATATATATATATATATATATATATATATATTGCATATTTAATTTTAAAACGTAAGGAGTATAAAGAAAAAGACAGGTAAATAAGTAACAATAGTGGTGGTAGCATATCTTATTTATGTTTAACTTTTTAAATTAATTAAAAGGAATGTGCAGTTATTACTTTCCTTAATTGAATCTTAAAAATCAGGCACAAATTAAAAAGGGAAGAGAAATGGTCAAAGTCACATGAATAATAATAATAATATATACAGAGTATGTGTTTCTATCGTAGACTCCAAGCTAGAAATTACACATCACTTCTTTATCCATGAGACACTGGAATTGACCAACGACTAGTAATTAATTAATACTACCATTACTTCACAAACCGCCTACAAGTTATCATCACCCATAACATTCGGAGGAACTCCTCGGTGTCTAAGAAAAGATTATTGGAGTTGGATCATATTTATTTGTTCAGATTTTACGTGTAAGATATGTAATACCGACACATTCCTTCGTTACTGGGGATTAATTAATTTACAAGTGAGATGCCTTTCCAAACATCAACTAAATTTCCTTTAATTGGCAATGAAATTATGTTACCAAACTTTAAGATATTATTATAATATTTTATATATTATCAATTTAAAGAGTATTATTTTTTTTGTAAAGAATTTTTTTTTAATGACTCTTTTTGTAGAATAAAAATATATAAAAGGTAATATACATTACCATATAAAATTAACACTTTTCACACACACACACACACACACATATATATATATATATATATATAAGATAGGGATGGTAAGCATTGTCTCACAAAGATTATTTTTGCTTTTGGAGTAAAGGATGGAGAAGTCTAAATTTCCCGTCTCATCGCTTTCATCTCATGCTCCACCTCATGTGTAGTTTTACGTATAATATAATATTCATTTTAAATTATAAAATTGTTGTTAATGTTTGAAAATTAATTTGAGATATTTATAAATTAAAAATTAAGACAATTTATTAAAAATTATGAAATAATAAATTTTATAATGAATAGTATTTTTTGAATATTTTACAATATTCTTCATCATTTATTAACTAAAATTAAATAAATATATGATAATTTTGTAAAAATAAATATTTAAAATTGACTTCAAAAAATCAATGATATTCTATTTTAGGGAGAATGAATATTTCTATTTATTTACTGTTAAATAAATGAAAAGTACTTATCTGATACGGTATAAGAATTCGATGGGACAAAATATGAGAGACAAGATTTAAATTAGGAGGGAACAGGGAGGGAGTACAAAATGTGAAGATTAGATGGAGAAACATTATGAATGTATTTAAAGTTGCTTAATTAATTAATTAAATCTTACCTCAAAGCTTTAATTTACAGGCAAAAAACGTGTCTAAAGACGATATATCGTGTGTGTGAAGAAAAGCCATAATCAATTTGAAGAGGCGGTGCTGCATGCTTAAAAATTCCACCATCTGCCATGCCAACAATTATACGTTCTAATTTAATTTCTTGTTATTCATATCTCGTCTCCAACACAGTCCTATATAAGAGATTTTATCAATACAAGATTTTAACTTCTTTTTCATTTACTGCTCTGAGATCGATCGAAAAAGATGGTTTGGCCCAAGTTGAAACATCCTTTCAGGATCACAGCAGGTTAGTTCTTTTTTCAAATCTTTCACTTCCATCCCCACATCGGTAATTAATTTGTGAAGAATTCTTCAGTTTCATTCAAATTGCACCATCAGTTTCCTTGATCATTGAAGGAGATCTTCAAGGGTTGATATTTGATCCAAATTTTCAAGACGGAACCTCAACCGTCCTCGACTTACAAAATATATAACCAGCAATGTTGTATTTCTTTCTTACAAAGTTAGTACAAAATAAAAATAGTAAAATCATGCATACGCAACCCTATTGACAATTTTTGATCAAATACTGTTAAAACTCCAACGAATCCTTGTTAATTTTCCACCCGATAAGGTAAAAAGGAAAGGGAAAAAAAAAGATCATTAATTTCCGTGAAGAGACAATATGTAGAAGGCAACTTTAATGGGTGTAAATCGAGTAATACTACTTCTATATGCTTTAGGCTTTTAGCAACATCTGCATGTCTGATAATAAATGGAAAAATATATGATGATAGATTCTGATATCATGATGTTTTCTCCCTTACCTTAAGTTAATTTTCTGATTTTCAGGTGGATGCGGAAAAAAATGTGAAAGTAACAGCTTGGTGAAAAAGTAAGACGTTAACGAAGAGTACAAGGAAGCCTTTAGAACACAATCATACATTGAAATATGCAGTAAAGTTCAGGGACATATGCAGGGGAGGAAAAGCATGGACAAACTATCTTCGTCATCTTCGCTCCCTCTAATCGTTCATCTATCCGAAAGCCTTTTAGAACCTGGCCCAGAAACACTAGCAGACATCATTCAAGCCTATAATCTTCATCCCCTCCTACTTGATTACTTCAAAATTACCACACAGGCATGCAATCTATGTGACGTGTTCCTTCAGTGCATCCGTCAAACACGTGCAATTTATCGTATAATCAAAAGGGTAATCAAGCTAAGCAAAAGAACGCGTAATGGTATGAATTACACGGATGATCAATGCACTGCTATGTTTAAACACCTTGCTTCGTTCGCATCAAGGAAGAACCCTTTATCAAGTATTAGCCCTTTCGAGTTCCGCCAAACTCAAGCTACCCGTAACCATTTACTTGATCAGTTAACGCTACAATGTCGAAAAATCACTAGGAGAATAAAGTTGAGGAAATGTTTAAGGAAAGTTGTAGGGTGTACAATTGTAGTTGCTTATACTGCACTGGCAATTACACTTTTAGTCCTTGCTTTTCATACCATGGTTGGGATTGTAATTGCCCCTGCGGTGCTAACTTGTTCCATAGGATTTGTCAAGAAGCAAAAAAAGTTGAGTAATAAATCACGAGTGCTGCTCAAGGCAAGTCCTGAAAGAGTTGGGGCACAGCTTGATGTTGCGGCAAAAGGGGTTTATATTTTGATCAATGATTTTAACACGATGAGCCGGCTAGTGAGGAGGTTAAATGATGAGATTGAACACAGAAAAGCCATGGCTAATATGTGTGTTAGGAATGGAAATGTTGAGGTGTTGAAGGAGGTTGTGAGAGAGTTTCGGATCGAAGAGACATGCTTCTTGGAGCAGCTAGAAGAGCTTGAAGATCATATCTATTTGTGTTTTCTGACCATAAACAGATCGAGAAAACTTGTTGTAAAAGAGCTGGTGAATGGTGCTACGATCAAATTGTAGATAATATATTTAGGCAATTAGATCATCAGGTGGTTTTTGTGGACATATTTAGCTAGATCATTTAGCGACTTTGTTGTTTTTCAAATATACTCCCTACTTTCTTTTAAAAAAGATTGGGAGTTTTGTGGTTTATTAATTAGGACATACAAAAAACATATTTTTGTTTTCAAATATTTTTTGTTTAATAGTGAAATGTAAATATTCAGAATGTATTAGAGAACTTTTTTTATGTCTTAATATTGTTAGGTAAACCAAAATATTATTTTAAAAAATAAAAATAAATGGAACTGTGCTACAGAATTTTCTAGTCTAGTAAAATTGATGAATTTATTTTATTATTTATAGGCAATGTTAACATGTTTCTATGTGCATTCAAATAACTGATAATCATCTACCATCACTGATAGGTACACAGATAATATCAATATTTTGAAACTCGGTTCAGAACCGACGATCGGACCAGTTAAACTGGAAATTGGTTTACTAGAAATTGGTTTACTTTTCGATCCGATTTGGACCGGTTCACCTAATTTAGTCAATAACCGGTTGACCATCAGTTCGACAGGTGGTTCAACCGATAAAATCGGTTAGTTGACCCGGTTGAACCGATTTTGAAGTATTTTTATTTTTTTTCAAAAATATTTTTAACAAGAATATAACATAATTTTACTAAATTTTAACTTACAGAAAATTAGATATTTTAAAATTTTATTAATTATTAATAATATATATTTTTATATATTTATGACGTCACTGGTTCAATAACGGTTTGACAAACTGGTTGAACTAGTGATCCATTCACCCAGTACTATTTTTGGTTCGATGATCGGTCCAATTCTGAAAACATTGGATAGTATCTTCTCTACCAATAAAAGAATTCTGACACAATGGGAAAAACAAGATTCCGAAAAAGATGAGAAAGAAGCTCTTTCATATGACAAAAAAAAATTAGTCAACGGGAAAAACAAACTCCCGTACAAGAGAATAAGAGTAAATCGCATCAAAAAAGAGATTTAGGGGAGTCTCCAAAAATGAAACGAAACCCAACCCTGCCCATATCTGATAAAAACTTTTTTGTTGACATATGTACACGAAATAAGGTTTAACCAACTTATAAGGTATGATTTCATGCACTACTCTCTCATACTATCTTAATAAATTAGTACAAGGGGCAGAGAAACGCATAATACATTTCGGTATTGTTGGGTCAATAAGAGCCGATTTACAAAAGCTACGACTTGTTCTCCACTGGTCTAAATTTAAAGAACTCAATATCAAGACATGATGGATACTCGTACACCTGGAATCAACAAAAGTGATTTATGATTTATAATTACCAAAATCGTCGGAACTTCTCGTACAAAGTCATTTTAGTTCTACAATAATCCAAAACACAATATAGCTATTGTACATGAGATCAAGTTATTCTAAATGCAACTTATTATTGAGCCCTCTGAGGCCCTCAACTTAGATTTGTGAATCCAGTTCAACTCGAAGACAAGAATAAGACCCTAAAGAGGCATGATCACAAGTCAACAAGCATCTCTCAACTTCTTGTACTCTTCAAAGTTCAGTAAATAACCCTTAACCTTGAGCCAGTCTGCTGGTTTTGGCATGATTATAGCTATGTATCCTTCCCTGTGGGCCTGCAATTAGACCAAATGAAATAGATGAAATAAGTCTCTTATAAATTACTCACCAACAGAACTCCTAGATGAGGTATCAGAAACAGCTCTAGGTCACAAAGAAGACTTCATAATATCAACAAAGAAAACTTACAACATAATGCAAAACCTTAAGACATGCTACCCATTGATGATTAGACAGTCTACCACGACATAAAGATGAATCTCCTAAAGTGTTTGATATGTGTAAATGATAATGTAATCATAAAGCAATGTATGTGCTTCCTAGCATATGTTGATAAAAGTTAAAATGGAAAAGAATACTATATGATTCGTAATCATAAATGTTGAGAAAATAAATAAGCAAAAGAACATAAACGTACAGATAAAGAGTATTAGAGTAGAAGGAATCCAGGAAAATGATGAAAATTCTAATCAGGATATAGGAAAACGGAAGGGGACATAATAGAAATGAGCACAAAACATTTAAGTCCTTCAGGGCCTGCACCATCAGCAATTATCATCCACAAGGCTAACTTCAAAATATGTCACATATACTAGCTAGATCCACTCATTTAAGTAGTGGTTATGCAGCAAATTTATAGAACTTTTGTGCAAGGGAAATCTAATAATAGGCATAATGAAGTTTCAAATTTTATAAACAGTTCCTTTTTTTTTTTATCAGTAATGAAACTTCACTTCTTTCCATACAACCTTCAGAACTAGTTTCTCACATGTGCTAAGTGCTCAGATTGCCCACGCAGGGTACACTCATGTATAGTTATGACTTGTCACTATGTAAAAAGTAAAATAATATGACCAATAAGAAAAACTCAAGTGGAGAATAGTGTTTATGTTTGTTGATTCCGATTCATGATCTCTCTAACTCAAATAATAAATAATAATTTTATTCCAAAAAGATACAAGATTCCTTACTACTCAAATAACAGCCACATGGCGAAGCCAGGATATCATTCCACTAGGGCCAAAATTATTCTAAGGCAATAAATAAGTTGGTGGGCGACTGCCCCGAGCCAATTTTTTTGAATAATTTTGTATTTTTAAGTTGCATATATAAAATATATATTTGATTACAATGATAGCCAAACAACTAGTAACATTATATATAAGGAATTGATATTTCCACAAGTTAATTTAATATTTCCATAAGATCAAATGGGACCCACTTGTGGAAATATCAAATTAGCTTTGGAAATATCAATTCCCATATATATATATATATATATATATATATATATATATATATATATATATATATATATATATATATACATACATACACATCCTATTGACCTCTAATAGACTTTTAATCAAAGATTGTTCATAAATAATTGATTCCTTAATTATTTCAAAAAATAATATAAATTAGATTATTATTTAATTTAAGAAGATTATAGGGAAATACATATATAGACGAGGTAGGAGTGATACAAATTTAAATTTGATTGAAAAAATTAATTTTTTTTAATTTGATCCTTTATTTTAGAAAATTTATAAAATTTCAGTGCATTCAATCTATATATTATAACTAATTTTTAAAAAAATTCATATATTACAAAACATTTTTTTTGTGGGGTCAATTGACCCCACTGCTTACTAAGTGCCTTCGTCCCTGGCTACATGCCTAAATGCAATGAAAAGATATATCTGTTATTTGGATTTTTCTCATGAAAATTTACTTGACAAACTAGACTCATGTTGTATCAGGACTCGATAAGAACGACAAAAAAAACTGAACGTGCAAGAGACTGATAAGGAATTAGATGTCAAAGATATCATGATATTTATGGAATCAAGAGAAGCAAAATGTAGGAGAACCTACATATGATCATGAAAGTAACAGACCTCTCTGAGATAACAAAGATCTGACTTTTTAGAAACCTGATATTGTGGTATGAGCTATTATAGATAATAAGCAGCACGGCTGGAATCAGATTGTTCAAGTTAGGCTTATATAGCTAAAGTGACCTGATACCCCACCTCAAAGTGGAGCAAAAATTACCAAACTTATGTTTCTTCACCATTTCTAAAGTTCACAAGCACTTCCCTATGCATCAATTACATAAAGAAATTAAGCAGGTGATAACTAACTGGTACTGATTTAACATATCTAGCTGGATATAATTAGATGTGAGTAATTTCATTTACTTCACCTGCTTAATAGTCACTTTCAGCATTTAATTGATTAAAAGAATTATCTTAGATAAAACTTGCAGCGGATATATGAGGCATATTCAATAAACATCAAGACTGAACCTTCCCGTGATAAAAGGAAGAAAATACTAATTTGTGGGTACTTTGCACAAAGCTATGTTGATTGAGTGATATATGTTGATGTATAAATTGAAAAAGTGTATGTATGATGATTTATAAATTGAAAATTAGTGTAACCTATAAACATATG
Source organism: Hedera helix (assembly GCA_947179155.2). Taxonomy (NCBI): domain Eukaryota; kingdom Viridiplantae; phylum Streptophyta; class Magnoliopsida; order Apiales; family Araliaceae; genus Hedera; species Hedera helix. The sequence continues at coordinate 54,497,610 of OX359268.1, read as the reverse complement.
TATCAAGTTATTCTTACCAATGAGTTAAGCAAATCTGGTTGCTTGATTAACCGTTCATTGACTTCCAAGAGAGAACCTTTAACACAGCATCTGTTAGAATTCACTAATGCCTTCAACTTTGAACATGATGAATAAGTGTACAAACATAAAAGCATGCCTAAATGAAAGACCATGGACAGTGAACAAGAGAGAAGAAAATTGCACCTCACAATATAAGAAGTATCATTGGTTGATACTTTGCACAAAGCTGTGTTGGACTCGAAATGCTGTGCATTCTGGATAAGGAAATTTCAATAAAAATAAGTTCGTAAATTAGCAGAGACACGTGGTGACGATGAATGAAATCAACAGCCTTGATTGCATTGTGAAGATTGTAATTTATATTATATAAATCCAAAAGGCAAAGCACTGAAACTGTTTGAAGTGAAAACTGTGATCTATAATTGGCAAACAAATGGCTAAACGCTAACAACAGTTAAGACAGTATGTATATGCTACAATTAGATTCCACACTTCATAGAAAGAGTGTAACATTAAAAAATTATATGACTGCAGTATTAAAATTAACAACTTTTAAGAATCAACTATCACAAAGAAAATCAAAATGCAATTTAATGTACCTTCTTCCGTTTTCCGGTGACCTTAATTCCACTCCGATCGGACTTCCCTACATTGAAATCAACGGATGTAACACCCCCTTTATCCTTAAAGGCCATATGACTTGAAGCCAGGCCAATAATACACAAGCTTTGCTCACACACAAAAATTAAACTGTCATATAACTTTTCAATTTTATCTAAAAGCAAAAACAATAAAACAGACATATACACAAATTTATACCCATTGGCATGGCGATGAACATACTGATCGTGTCCAGGTTTGATGAAATCTGAAAATATGAAATATTGTATAGAAAATTTAGGTCAATTGAATTCGGCGGAAAAAAAAACAGAGTGAGATTAGGGATTAATTACCTGGAGCAAAGTAGGTGACGAAATTGGATTCAATAGCAGAAGGAGGGGCGAGAGGGAGACTGCTGATATCTGGGACAACAAGTCTGTGCAATTCTTCGTCTTCTTTTTGACTTTCTGAATCTACCTTTTCTTCTCCTGTGGAATTTAAATCGGAGCAAGAAACAAGGAGGAGTGACGAATTCAGGAGTTCTTCGTCTGTGTTTTCAAGCTCGTTCATGGCGTCGGCTGTTCGATGTTTAGAGTTTAGGCTTCAGTTCGAGTGTTTTGTTAATTGGACTAGTGCACTACTTGCTGATTATTGCATGGGTAGTAGTAATTAAAACAATACGAGCCCAATGGGCTGGTTTGTGAAACACCGTTACTGTTGGTTGGCCTGTTCCCTAAAATTTCGTTTTTTAAAACTAATAAATTTTAATTTAATACTTCAATTTGAAAAAATAAACTTCAAATGAATATGCATAAAGAACTTCAAACTATTTCTTCCCCGTTAAGTTACTTATAATCTTAAGCTGTATTAAGTAAATTGTGTCAATCCCAGCAATATTAATGACCGAATTTTTTTTATTTCTATTTTTAGATCTACTTTCTATTTAGGATATCTAGGCCACACATTTGAACCTTTATATCCATAAAAATTTAATAAAGACTTCAAAATTACGTTTATTTGTAAAAAATATATTTAGGATTATATTATTTGTATTAATTTAATATTATTTCGGACTATTTTATCTATGATGAGGGATTAATAGTCCTTTAAATAGTTCTATAGACTCTTTTTTTTATCATTCCTAATGCTATTTATATGAGATTATATAATTCCATAAAAAATTTGAGATTAATAGTCTTCTCATTTTAACCTATTAAATGACTTTACGAGACTAAAAGTCTAACATTAAAAAATTATTAATCTCCAATCATGTGATAAGAAAATCCAAAATAGTGTTCAATTAAAATAAATAATTTAATTGAAAGTATATTTTTTACAGATAAACTTAGCCCAAGGGAAATAGGGAAATTTACGCGTATTGAATTGTAATGTTATATTATAAAAGTAGAGGTATCTGTTGTAGGTTCCATTAATTTTTTAGAATGAAATATATTTTTAAAATTGAATCGTAATAATATAAGTTTAAAAAAAAATCCCAAATACAAGAACTGGACCAACGGAAAAGGTAATTCTGAAAGATATTGCATGCATTAACCATATTGAGATCAGACACAAACAAATACAGTCCTTAACCAACTGCACCTATTCCAAACTCATTGCTTTCTCAAAGTGACATCAGACACAAACAAACACTACTCAGCTCAGCACAAGTCAAATTATAGAGTCACTAGATCTATCCTCAAAGTCGAATTAAGCTTTGCCCCAACAATTCTTTTTTGTTTTTTTTTAGAAAAAAAAATAAAAAAACTGACAATGATTGTAATAACTTGCCAAATCATCTAATTAACCACTCTACAATCAAGCCTAACCTCTTGACCACCTTTGATATTACTCATTTTGATCATGGACCTGACAAATGCGCTCTCAAACTCTTCTTTGGAGCTAGCAAATCTTGAAACCAATCCTTTAGTCCTTCCTATAGTGAGTAAAGCCTGATCTGATGAGAACAAACTCTTCCCCTGAACGAGTAATTTGTAGTACATATTATCGAATGTAGACGTTGAAGAATCCGTGGTGGCACCCGCATTTTTCACCTTGTTGTGCATAGGGCAAACATTCCGTAGGCTGGCTGCAAATGCAGGTTGCATTGTCGGATCAACATCGTGTGTGGCATCGAAGTTGTGGACCCTATTTTGGAAGGATGAGCAGTGAGAGAATCCCAGAGTATGACCTCCTACAACATGTAACATCATACAAATTCAAAATCGAATTATATTGATTGACTATGAATTTTGTGTGTGAATAAAATGATTGAATACAAGATTCGAAAAATTAAAACTTAGGTCATTCTGGTAGTGATAATTGTTGCAAAAGGGTATTTGATTGATAGTTTTAGCAGTATTTTTGAAGTAACCTGAGAGTGCTACTAAGTCATGCATAGAAAGGCCTCTTTGAAAGAAGCTCAGCTGCAATTGTGATATGTTAAATGTGGGAGCTGGTAGTTGCCTGGTTTCACTTGCCTTTGAAACTCTTCCATCTTTTCTTCCTTTTGGCACTTCCCAAGTAGGGCCTCCAGACTATATCACATTAAAATTATTAGCTGTTTAAATTTACATACTACTATTAGCAAACATATACTATATACGCTACATATATACGTACACATGAATATACTACATAGTAATACCTACCTTATGGTCTCGTTTTATTTTAATAGCGGAAAAGACCGTAAAATAAATTGAAATATCTTTTGAGACGGAAACCCAAGAGTATGACATATAAGTACTAACCAGCGTAACAGCATCCCTTGCAGCCAGAGCAAGTATATCAGCACAAGAAACAACACCAGGGCACATAGCCTCTACCTCTTTTTTAGCATTGTCAATTACATAAAATGCATGCAACGAAATGTTTGCAGGTCCATCTTTTTCTGCTTTATTCTTCTTAGTTGAATTAAGTAGCACAGATGCATCACAACCCTATTATATATATATATATATATATATATATATATATATATATATATATATATATAAAAGCATCCATAACCGTTAGTAAACAGAACCAAAAAAAAGATGAAATTGTAGAGGAAAGAATAAGCTACTCGAATGAAGCAGTCGTGGAAGTGCATCCGAAGTAGTGCTGCTGGCACTGTTTTATCGTTCATCATTCCTTTCTTCACCACATTGGTTATGACTGCTTCGGCCTCCGGGCATGTCTGATCGTAGTAGTTTGGGCTCAGTGCATAAGAAAATGTAAACAGAAGAAAGGTTAAAATTAGTGCAAGGTTGCTGGCTGCCAATGCCATAGAAGGAAAGAAATTAATTAATCTTTGAATTGATTATCGATTAGTTTCTTGGGCTAATCAATGAAGAAATTCAGAAAGATAGATATGGCATTTGTAGGGAGAGAGGGTTGTAATGGAGTTGAAATAGGATATGGTTGTTTATGTAATTACCAAATTTGGTGAACTAGAACCGTTGAGTGTAGTAGTTTACTGTAATAAAATGGTTATATAGCAACCATTTCCATACCATGACAAACAACCACCCCCCCCACCCCCCACTCCACCCCTCCCTAATCCTATATACTTATATTTTATTCTTCTGTATGAGGGCTGTAGTTCAAGTTTGTTTTAAGTGCTGGAAAGTTAATTTAAAAGGGGCGTAATTAACTAATTTTCATGGCAAAATTCATTTTCAAGAAATTATAGGAGTAGCTTCATAAATTAGCAATTGAAAAATGAAAAAGGTGGGCTCTTTCTGGTTCCAATTTTATTTAGGTTTTGGTACATAACATAACTAAGCAAGTAACTAGTACTCATTAATTAGCCTTTCTTTTTAAATTATATAGCCACCCTCCAAACCTTAAAGAAGATGGAAAGAATGTATTTGGTGGATACGGTTCCAGTTCAACCAATAAAGTTACTGTCACATATTTCAGATTGAATCTTTAGGAATCCTGTTGAGTAGATGTACCGATGTCTAAAGGGGATTATTTATTTTGATAATCAGAAATTCCATATTTAAATAAATATTTAAAGTTATCCTGTAGAGTTTATCTCTTGTGTACATGCATCCCAAAAATGAATAAATGGCGCCTCATAGATTGATTCTTCTATGAAAAAACATACAATTAGCTAATTGTATGATACAAGCAAGCCTCGAGGATACTCAACTTATCTACAGGTAGTTCCCCTAAAGCCAACTGTCAAACTGAATTAGAGTATGTTCGGGATTGTATAAAAATTATGATTATTGATTTTGATTATCGTTTTTGCTTATAATCAGTTTTATAAAAGTAGTTTGTGTTTGGTAAATAAAAAATACTAAACTAATAAGTAGTGACAAATGTTTGGTATAACAAAATTTGTTAATCACTTATTAAAATGTAAATTATTAAAAAGGAATGTAATGAAAAGTAAACATAGATAATAGATGGAATTACTAAAATAAATAGAAATATATTAGTAATATACTGGGTCAAACCTGATTATTAGATTTGGCAAATAATGAATTCTGATTATTTCCATAAAAAAAAATTTAAGTTGTTTTAATATCCGTTTTTGAAACACTTTTTACTTCTTTTAAGTGATTATAAGCACGTTTGATTGTTTATAAGCAATTCCAGACACCTTCTTAGACTTTTCAATCTCAAATATAGTCATTTTCTTTTTTGCGTTTCAAAATAAGTCCTTTAATTCGCTCAAAATAAACAAGAAAGATGCATGATGTTCGAGTAAGCTAAAATACCCAAGCGTTAAAGAAGAATATGTTTTCCCTCATTCTAATTGCAATCTTAATACGCCTTCAAAAATCAATAAGCCAAATGGAACTCTCGTATAGAGAGTATTAGATTCTAGACAGAAGGTTGGTTCATCACATGGATTAATTTTGTTAATGATCATCTGCTCCATGTTGCACGTAGAGAGAGCATGACAGGAGCAATTACAAGTAAATAGGTCTCTGTTTAATCTGCAGTTAAGAATAAAGGAAATGAACATACAACAGAGATTTATTTTATATTCTCAAACTAATTAAACAAGTATATCATGACATGTTCATATTACAAGCTTATGAGGAAAAATATTTATATATGAAGCATAGCCATGCTGCGTATTGATGGGAAAGTAATTATCTTCAGAAAAATATAAAAATAAAGTATACATAAACACAGTGGCATCAGTCTTCTTGTCTTTTGTAAAAAATGGCGGGCTGCTCATGTAAAATAGTAAGCACGCCGCTGCCTACGAACGCTGACCTCTAAAGCCATCTTCAGCTTAGAATTTTACTGAGCTTGAGAATGTCTGACCAAATCTCCAACCAGATGACACAACGTTGTTAAAAGTCCGGGTGACTCCATCGGTAGTGGTGACCCTGAAGGATAAAGATTGACCATTGAGATATGCATTTGACTGCCAATTTGCTCCCCAGTTCCTAGACATTGCCATCCACGTAGTTCTTGTACCCCTGATTTGCACCGATTGAATAGATCCAGCTCCTCCAACATTGCTTATTAACACAAGCTCGAAGTAGTCCCTCCCATTGATGGTGAATCTAACTCCACCGCGTTTAATGCACGGAACCCTGAATCAAAAATATTATATACATCAATTATATTGGGGAAATAAAACATATTAAGAACAATATAATGCACAAGACAAGAGACTGATGATAATCAATATACCTCTGGTAAATCACAGGAACGATCCCGCCTCTGTAAATACCAATCTTTTCCCATGCGGGTTGAGCCATATCAAAGTGCTCGAGTGGGGGGTTGCACCAACCACCGGCATTGTTAGGCTGAGCTAAGTTTGGGGGGCAGAAATTTGTAGCAGTAACGGTAACAGATACTCCTTTCCTGCACCATTGCGGGTCTGCCTTATAGTCGCATATAATCTTGTAACATTGTCCACATGATGCTCCGTCATTGAAAAGTGCAGTGCTTAAAGCAGCAGTCCTAGTTCCATATGCAGTCGAGTACAAGTTACCATAACCACAAGCACCACCTTTGTCCAACCAAGCAAGTCATTAGTCTGTCGTCCCTCTGATTCATTCTCTTGTAGAATAGTTAAGAAAGAAGAGTACAAATTTTTATAAGTCAAGGAGTTTAGTTTACATACCCATTGTTCCTGAAGCATCGCTACCTCCATAAAAAGTAGCATGAGCTTTTGTCCATCCAGAAGCCACGAATGCATTGACACTGACAAGAAGACAAGAAGTACCAACCAGAATCGCCAGTGCATGAATGCCAAGATTCGCCATTTCTTTACCAGGACAACGGCCGAGGAAGAAGACAGGAGGTGGTTGAGGAATTAATGGAACTGTTATCTACATTCAATTGGTTCTCCAAACACAAAGATTGGTGCTTAAATAGGGACCAAACTTCTTTAATGCGACCACCTCACATATGAGGTCTGCAAGTAGAGTTCTGATTTTTTTAATTGAATTATCCCTGCAAGTCTGAAGAATTTTGTATCTCATTCAATTATTCCCACGTTCTCTCACAATTGAATCAAACAACACCCACATGGCATTCCCAACATAAGAGCCGCAAATTAATCAATCCCATGAACCAAATTGCTCATTTTCCCAATTATTTTTATGTTGGTTGTTGCTATGTGGGAAATACAATATATTCAATGGCTTGTCTGATAGAAAATTCTGCTTATCATCATCTGATGTGAAGCGCACATGGCTCTCATTTGACCTTATATAGATGACATCCCATAATTCTTTTATTAATATGCTATATGAAGTGATATTATATTTATATTATGGTCAGAAAATAGTTGGGATCCTTGACCAACCACTCGGTCATTTTAGGCCAAAACTGCGAACCTTATGAAAAAAACAACGATGACAACAACAAAGAATGCATAAAGCTTGATTGTGCTTCCTCCAAAAATGGTTTAACCAATGTGACGCTAGACATCAGCAGATCTACCCTAGCATATGGATAAGGAGGGATGGCACCTGTTTGACTATGCCTTCCCCTATTTTCCGGTGTATGCCCGAAGAAGCAAAGTATTTTTTTTTCCATAGACACTCTAATAAGAATTTTGTCTTCCCATTTGATAGAAAGTGGCCATGTGATAATAACACTGTCAAGCTAAGCCAAGGAGAAATGGGCACATCCACTAGGAAGTTAATTGTAATCATTGGAACATTCAGAATACTTCCGATAAAGTCATAGGAGCTAACTTAAATAAGATCAATCTCAGAAAAGAATTGGGCATTCTGGATTTTTAGTAAGATATGAATGATTTTGTGGAAGATTAGTGTGAATGCTTGAAGCGAGGACAAGCGCAAGAGATAAACTTATCATTAGCAGAATTGAACAATTTCCTATACAATGAAGACTGAAAATAAAATTATGGTAATCTTTTTGGTCCAATCTTTTCCCCATCAAACATAGTTAATTTGGTAGTGAAGACTGAAGAGACCTACATCAACCCAATGACTGCAGCATTTCAAACGACAAAAAATTATTTTAAATATGTTACAGAAATAGCACATGATGCTTCCGTACAAGTACAACGTGGAGATTTCTAACCAAACTATGAAGTTTATAATTCATCTTTGCGTTAAAAATAACATCCTACTAAAAATCGAACTTAAATAAATGGAGATTCTTACCAAAATATAATTATCTGATCATCAGTCTTCAATTAAGGTATTGTATGAGTCATCTCAACAGTCTGCATCTCTCTAAAAAGCTCAAAAACCTCAATATATTTACCATGTTGTGAGTAACAAGCTATCATGGAAGTCCAAGACGACATTTAATTCCATCCCTTGACCTTGGAATTTCTTAAACACAATATTTTGTCAGTATGAACATTTCTTTAGTGACCGGTTATCAAAGCATTTCCCAGCCTTCGAATCGGAATTGACCGCTAAATTTTAGCTAAGTTTCAATTCCATTGAATTACAAATGTGCTTTCAATTCCAATTGCGAAGCTTGGTATTAGTTTCCAAACATAACGACCATTTCTTAATAAACTCGCGACATCTCTGATGTGCATGAACATTTACCATTAGTATATATTAGTGCGTCAAGACACTCTTATCTGATCCAAGACCCAGCTTGATCACATAAAAGTCAATCTGAATACCCTTTCAAAATTCTCCAAGTCCCCAACAGCTGTTAAAACACTGGAAAGATCAGTACCATCATGCTCAAATCCTAGTAAATGAATCTTTTTGAACATCTAAACAACCTCGAAATAATGTCACTCTGATTGAATCCCACTATCATACCATTCCACGAAACTAAATTAGGCTCCTGATTTTCCCATCTTATCAAATACCATCTTCGTTAAGTTTACATTCCCTTGTCGATCATAACCCGCAACCAGAGCACTCCAAACAAAAACACCTAGGTTCGGGCAAAAATTCTAGCAGTTTCTGGGTATCAGATAATTGGTTGCATTTAACATAAAAATGAACAAAATGGGATTGAAGCAAATCCAAGTGCTTGTTGCCCAGTTCTTACCGCTAATAATCCAGAGCAAGACCTAACCGCGCAAGGGAGGACTATGGGCATCGGGCACTAGGCCTTGTGATTGCATTTTTGTAAACAAGCCGAGGGGTCTAGAAAGAGGAAAATTTTTCCTTTTCAGTTTGGCTTCTTCTCGTTGCTTATTTAATTTTTTTCTTTTTTCCCCAGAAAATCTGGATTATCAAAGTTTTTGGAATAGTAACTCAAAAATGTACTTTCGACTTTTGGGTACTCAAGATTATGGTCATTGTTGTATTTCAATATTCCCGTTTAGTACATATACATTGCCACTCTTATTATCGCGGATTCTTAATGCCATGGAGCACAAAATACCAAACACAGTACTGTAGTACTACAGACTTCAACACATCAACCTAAGGAATGACAAGTTTCCCACAATCAAAGTCAGCTAGCATCAAGAAAGCCGCAGTAGTGTATTTGGATAACCATTTCTCTCTCAAAAAGTTCATAATCTTCCCATCACTCTGTTGTATATATCCGGCCAAATACGCGGTACTAATGAGACTAAAACTCCTCCATCTCCTCTCTTTCCCATACTTGTCCAATCCCTTCTTGATCCTTTCATATTCTTCTTCATCGTTTTCCTCTCTATTATCTGCTCCTGCTTTTGGTTTTGTCAACAAGGCCTCTCCGAGGAACCTAGCAAGAATGACACCGTCCTCTAATGACGAACAACCGCCTTGTCCAATATCAGGAGTCATGGGATGAAGTGCATCACCAGCCACACAAACATTGTCTTTTGCGATGTTTCCCCATAATAAGTTCCACGGTAATCTCAATTTCAATGCAGCACAGGAGATGCAGCTTAGCTCAGTTCTTTCCACCACATTTAATGATTCTCTAGGTACATTAGCAATCTTGCTCAGTATAAATTGCTTCATCTTTAATGGGTTTTCTTCCGTGTCTTCGTCAACTGCATTGATCAAAACAAAATTCACATTTATTGTTACTTCATAAATCTTCATAAATGAAATAAATCATCACGACACAATCAGATTTTATTTTTTTTTATAGAAAATACTATGTATGACAGAGGATCAGAGAATGCACTTGTCTTGGCCTCCTTACAATTATTAGCTGATGGCGTGAAAGTGCAAAACCAATACAAGCACTTGTCATCACAAGGAAGAAACCCAAAACGAACACCACTTCCAAAGTGGAGATGCATCTTGGGCTCAAAGCCATGACCATCTGGAAACTCAGCCAAGCCCCTAATTGCTGATCGCCCAGAATTCACAGGTTTCCCAAGACCCAGCCATTTTGCCACCACCGAGTTAACTCCATCACACCCTACCAACACCTTATATTGAAAGGTTGAAGTGAAGTGGTTAGCATTCATGTAGTCACCGTTGAAATTTTGGAAACTGTAGCTGATACTTCGACAACGTATGTCAATTCTTTATTTATGACCGATATAAGTGAAAAGTTCGAGATGCATATGATAATGGCATAAAAAAAAGTAGCGTTGACAAACTAAAAAAATTAGTAGCCAATTTATCGGGAAACATGGTCGTCTACCTTGGTTTTGATGATGGAGCCATCGGCAAGGTGGATCAATTTGAAGAGTCCAGATTTCTCGATAGAAACTACCTTGGAAGAATACCTGATAGTTCCTTGTGGTAGTGCTTCCTGTATCTTTTCCAGTAAGTCTTTCCTTTTCACGCAGCGACTTTCATGACCGCCACTGCATCAAGATGGAGCTCAAGTTTGTATAGTTTACCTCTTTAAGTTACAGAATGAATAAAAAAAAAAAGAGTGAAACAATATGACTCTCATTCGTAAATGGCTTCCAAGAATTGAAAATGCCCTCTAACATTTTTAGTCATTGTAAGTACTTGAATTTAATATTCAAGGATCGAACACACATAAAAATAAATAGGAATGAATGCCGATGAGTTATTAAGAACAAATACTCACTGTTTCCCATTTGCCTCGAGTGATGATACTGAAGAAGGAAGATCTGAATCAACAGAAGCTACAGAAAACCTACACAAGAAGACAGCAGATCAAATTTGAGCCTCACAACAAGTAACACACTCCCTTAACAAACTTCCCCTGAACCCAATTAAATTGAAGTAGAAATGAAAACATGGGAAACTCGTAAATGCCGTTTTACCCTTGCATCTGTAGAGATAGTTGTCTGAGAGAATCACCAAGGCCAAGAGCGTCCAATGCCCTCCAAGCATTGGTCCACAAAGTCAGAGCGAATCCTGTTATTCTTAAACCATCCGAAGACTCCAAAACTAAGCTCCGTAAACCCAACCTATAAAAAGTTTTTCAAAGGTTAATATTTAACAGTTGCAACTACTTTTTGGAGCTTAGATTTTGTATTTTGGAAAAGGATTATATTTTGGAAAAACAGCAACAACAAAAAATAATGAAATTGATCCACCTGCAAACCCAAAAAATAACTTGAAGAATACCTGTGAAGTCCTAAAGAAGTAGTGAGACCTGCTATGCCGGCACCTACTATAACAACATCCTCCTCTCTCATCTCCATTTGTTTAAGCAAAGACGACGAAGTAGATATTATAGCAAACCTAAAAGATGCTTTGGGCAAAAAGGTGCACCATTATTATAAATGAATAAATGGAGGCGGTGTGGTGAGTGATGACGCAAGCATATACGCTCTTTAATAATACTAGTAAGAGCATCTCCGTCAGTTGATTCTTAAACTAAATGTAGTTTAAGAATCATAATTTCTCTCTAGCAGTGTGATGACTATATTAATAAGGTAAAGAGACTAAATCAAGGAACCAAATTTGTGTCTTAGACCATATTGTAATTATTTTAATCATATTTAAATGGGAGGATGGAAGATGATTGGAGCATTTTTAAATTTATTGATTAGTTTAATTTTTTGATATTATAGTCCACGGAATAATTCATCTGCTGAAATAATTGAAGACTAAAAGACATTTAATGATATCATATGGATTAAATATAGTTCATCGGATAATCTACTGCTGGAGATGCTCTAAGAGAGCAGCCAAGCAGCCGCCTCGGATTGGTCCAACCTTGACTATCTCTGTCTATGGATACAAACAAAACACGTAATTTCTCTTGCATTTTTTTTAAGCAGTAGAAATATATCTCAGCAGATGGGTTCAAAGCTTAACATTCATCATACGGCAGCCAAGAGTATCTCAGGATTTTATCTCGACTAATAATTTAAGGCCTTTGTACATGACAAATACTCCAATATACTTTCAGATTGTATTTGAATTGAAAGTACCTAAAACAACAGCTAGTTGTTTTAATAATGTACCTTGTATAACTTCCATTCATATATCTTCAAAAAGACGTAGCAGCTCAAACTTATGAACAAGTATAAATACACAATATCTGCTAACAAAATATATTTTAATCATTAAAAAATAAAACTTAACATAAAAATTCGTGTTAAACCCCACTTTTTAATAATTAAAATAAATATAATATTTAATTTTATCATCATTGATTTTTGTACATGTCACTACTCTTTCGCTTTATTCCACAAAAAACTCCAGCTATTCCTCAGTTTCATTGTAAATCCACATACAACCACAACCTAAAGTAAAGTGCGTTCACCTTATGGAGCCGACCCACAACAATGCTGCAGTTAAGGTAGATGCTGCAGTTAGGCTAGACAGTTCCATCGTTTAAGGGAAATTCATAGATAACACAAATAAGCAGAGGTCCCACACCACCAAGCAAACCGATTTTGCACTCACTTCATCCTTGCAGATGAACTCACTCAACCGCATAACAAAGTAAAAAATAAAATAAATTTTGAACAGACTAAAAAGACGTGCACATAAAAAACAACCGAAGGTGCCGCACTATACATAATGAGTGAAGCAATCAAAGCATGTTCAATTTTAAAAACATCAAATTTCACACCAGAAAACTGCTCACTGAACAAGTTACAATTGATCAACACTTGGCCTAATTCTACAAAAAGGGGAAAAGGGTATAAATTAATTAAATTACAGGAAAACCTCATCACATAGTGCTACTGTCTCAAGCTTCTAAAATTAGCCTAAAAATGTTTACTAATGAAATTACAGAAAACCTCACCACATAGTGCCACTCTCCCAAGCTTCTAAAATTAGTCTACAATGTTACATATAGATGTCCTACAGTTAATTTAGTAACTGAAAGAAAAACAGTAAAACATATAAATGGAGCAGGCACCCAAGACATCATAAAACAATCAACTCTGTGATGCGCTGAAGCTGGAGCCACCTAGGCATCTCCAGAAGCTGCATGGTTCGGTCCATTAGATCTAAATCCACGACCCCTCCCACGAGAACCCCTCCCACGACCACGGCCTACAGCAGAAACACATCACAATCGGTTACCATGTAAACAAAGAGTAGTCTAACGAGTCAATCTATCAAATGTTTCATAAGTTCATATAAATGCAGATCCAAAGTATAAAATCTGAAAGAGATACAAACAAGCATATCACCGTCTTTTAAATGAAATTTGGTTCCATTTTATTATGAGGTTGGCTTCTTGGTTCCATTTTAGTATGAGGTTGGCTTCCCATATCCTATCCCTTCAGTTACATAACTAAATGAGTTCCCCTATAAAGCACTATATTCTTAAAATATTATGGGGCTTAAAACCACGAAATTCCCCACTAGTTCTTCAAAACATTGAAGTTCCAAAAAAGAACCAACCATATACGGTCCTTTTATATTTTTCAAGTACAGGAACGCAGACGATGGGACAAGCTAGCTAGCTGATGAGGTGTTGAACCATACAATAAATTAAGAACAAAATAATCAAATATCTGAGCAGTCAAATGCACATCTTGGCCAGGAAACACAGGTTTGGGTTGTGGTTCAGTTCTGCATCCATAAAAAATAACCATCATTGCAATCTTATTATATAACAGAGTTGAAGAAAATTGTAGTATCAGTATCAGCCCATCCAGCCTATTTTGAGGGAAAGAAAAATCTCATTTAAAATGTATAAGCACATTCATGAGCCAATCTCAGGAAACTTTTATTAGAAAAAAAGTGAAGCACTACCTCGGCACTGAACAGGTGCTTCTTGATTATAGATTCCTGTGTCTTGGTGAGCATCCATCTGAGGTCCATTGTACCCTCCCCTTCCAAGACCACGGAAGTTACGACCTCTCCCTCTCCCTCTCCCTCTCCCCCTCCCCCTAGCATAGCCTCGAGAGCGATCCCAACCTCCATCCTCAAACTTCACAAAGCCATTACCTGTATAAAATGCCACATTCACTTCAGATGAAATAACTGTAATGCTACTGCATATAGATTTTCCAACTCCCTAGATAAGATTGCATCAGTCCACCCAATTTCAGCTTACACATACATGATACAAAGCAATTATGAGCCTATGAGATAATCTTCAAATCATCAATATTTGATAACATTAATTCAAATACAATAAAATTTGTAAAAAGAACAGCAAAGGCCAGCCCAGATGCACAGGAAAAAAAAAATAATGGTAGACAAAGCAGTCGATCCCTCTTTATACTTCTCTCATATTACACTATGACCCTCCCTTTCTCCAAAATGTGGGATTATTATATGGGTAAAAATCCTAGCAAAGAGTGATATCAATAGTACAGCATCTGAAACCTTCTTAACTCTAGCCACGTTGATTCAAAGCCTACATCTGATATCTTATCTGAAGGTTTAAGGGACAACTGATTTATAATACATTGACCAGAAGACTAAGGAAATCAACTACACCCTTAATAAGAACCACACATATACAAAGATTCAATTACATCTCCTACCCGATACAGCTCTAAGCCTTCCCCTTCCCCTGCCACCATGGCCCCTGCCTCCATTAGTTGGTGATCCCTCTGCATGATTAACACGTGTTATAGCAACTGCTGTCGTTTGTAATACAAAAAAAAACATATTGATAGAGATATTACTACCTCCTTCATAATCGAATTCAGGTGACACCTTAACCTGCTCAGCAGGCAATGGAGGCTGGTACCTGCAGTAAATTAATTGCATGCAAGTTAGTTAACTCAAGAGCAGGTATGGGTGGAACATCAAACTCAAGAATCCTCTAAATACCAAACAACTTGAATCCAACTCTCGTATTCTTTATCATCAGTGAGCTTGTCATAAATAATAATAATAGAAGAGAACTACGGTGATTGAATACTAGAAAATGAAAAATTCACAAGAAACGTAAACAACTCCCACCCCCAATTAAGAAATTACATATCATAAACAAACATGACGACTAGATGCAGTTATAGATATCCATGTCCCACATAGAAAAACAAAATAGAGCTACCAGAAATGTAAATGGCTTCAATGCGGGTGCGACCCGGCCGCAAATATGCGAACAATATCACTCAACTAGCAAGAGTCATTCTTCGCAAATCAATGGAGCACAAGTAATGGTGAGCTAACTTACCCAACAGCTGATGTATTCAGCTCCTCTTTCGAGAGCGTAATTGTGATCATTGAAACATGCCTTGTGGTTTCCAGACTGCACTACCCAAAAAATACGATTGTCAAAGCAATAACAAGAGAGAGTCCCTGTTTTTGTGACATCAAGCCATTATTAAGGCAGGAACAAATGACTATAGAAAAGATATGACACACTGCTAGTTCAGAATTAAATTTATAGGTTCTTACGGAAGGAGGCCTTCTTCTAGGGGTTCCCATGTATCTGTTATGTCTGTAGATCCAATTGATGTAATTTGATGAAGGCCGACTATTCTCCTCTGCATCACAAGTACAACATCCATGTCCACAATTTCATCATAACAAAATCCTAATCGCAAGTTAGGACTACAATTCATAGAAAATCTTAGGTAAGGAAAAAACCTTTATTAACTCCACAATTGTAACAGTCTTGTTGATAGCTCTGCCCATTGCCTTGAACACAATTTCTTTAGAACCTTTTTCCTTCAACATACCATGTCAGATTATAAGTCAGACAAACTGAAAACATCAAATAATCTCAAGGACTAAAAAGTGTAACAAATATCGATGTCATCAGCTATCTTAAGAAAGATAACCAAATTTCATAACTCCCAATAAAAAAAATCTCAAATTCATAAAAGGCACTACACACAATAACTTGGGCAATATCCTTAAACTTGCAACTACAAATAACAAAGGGTTATAATCTGTACAAGGGTTAATGGATTTACAAGGACTTAATCTTTGACTGTAAAGAGATACAAAATGCTTAAATCGAAGCCATGCCTTACTGGAAATTAACTGAATTTAATAGAACAGAAACGAAACAAACCTGAAGCAGGGTCATAGCATAAGTAATATAGCTTCGCATCCTACCCAGACTTGTAATACGAATTTCATTATCATCAATTGGTGTCTCTTGTCTTGGCTTCTCCACCTTCTGGTACCGATCCATCAACAAACACTTCACCACTTATTAACAGAGTGAAACTGACAGAAACAAAAGAAACGGCATGAGAAAAAAATAAAGCAGTAAAGCTAGGGTTTTCATACCGTTTTGGTTTAATAGAACTACAGCATGTGAGAAGAAAAAAAACCAGGGTTTTTGATTGTTTAAACCTTTGGTATCTGGGGTTTAATTCACAACAGGAATTAAAAAGAAAATAAAGTTCAAGTTTTTCACAGACTACAGAAAATATGAATTTCAATTGGGTACCTTGAAAGAATCGAAGGATAAAGATTCTTGTACAACCCTCCTTTCCGGCTTCGTTTAAGCCCTAACAGCTATACAGTGAAGTTTAAACTTCCAAGTATATAAATGCCCTTTTCAAATATGCCCTCATTCCTCCCTCTATCCGTTCCAAACCGATTTAGGGACGCTCGGAATTTTATTTTATTTTTTTTTGACTAAAAATTAAAATTTTAATAGATTTATAAGTTAAAATTTTAATAGATTTATAAATAAAAATATTTGGTATCACTTTTATTTATAAATCGAGAATTATAAATAATAGTTATGGATGTGTTCGACTAATAATGACTTATAAGTTAAGTAAAATACAAAAATTACTAAAATATCATTTAACAAGAAGAATATTAGAAAAATAAAATAGGGTATTTTTATCATTTTATTTAGATTGACCAACTTAAAAAAATGACTTATAAGTCATTTTTTTAAGTAATAATTAGTTACTTATTGTTTTAAACTTTTTTTTAACTTATAAACTAAAAAAAAAGTTGATGCCGAACATTTCTTTTAACTTGCTTACTTATAAGATGGGTTCATTAACTTATAAGTAATATCCGAACAGCCTCTTAGGACTGAACTTATCCAGGTTTTGGTCCATAATGTAGTTTTATTTTTGACTAAAATATAAATTTTTATTTTGAATCATTTTGTAAAAATATAATATTTGACTTTACCTTATGATATAATTAATAGTATAAATTTACATATTTTAGATCATTTTGCACAACTAATTATATCTTTAAAAATATAATTTTATGGACAATTTTATATACACTACAACTAAACACTATTTCAAATATTACATATATTTTAACCATTAAAAAGTGAGACCTAACACATATTTTTGTGTCAGACCCCATCTTTTAATGATTGAGATCAAAATATTGTGTTTGGTGTTTTACAGTTATACTTATTCTAATTTTATACTAATAATTATATTTTGAGTGAGAGAATCGCTAATTAGTTAAATTCAAAAAAATATATATCATAAGAACACAAATACATACAAGAATTTTACATTTTAGTCTTATTTTTCTTCTTTTATTCTTCACTTTCTCTTTCCAAGATGCACTTATATTTATATGAAGGAAACTGCTGTTCCTACAATAATATTTACCAAGTCCTTTAGTGCCCCTATAAATAAAAGGAACAATTATGAATCTAAAATTATCCTCCACTGTTGATACTCCTTTTTTTCAAAATACAACATTAAATTTGATTTTTAAAATTAATATAAAATATTTTCAAACTCAAATTTAATGTGTTCCATATAATTTTTTAACCAAATTTAATTTTTATAATTGTATTTTCTAATTAATATTAATTTTCAATTTATTTTTAAAAAATTAATATTGATCATACATCCACCTACATCAACATGTATTGTGGAGCGTCCTTGGTATCTGTTTTGTTAAAAGAAAAACTCTAGACTTACTCTCAAAATTTATCCGCTAGCTCTACCCGCAAAAAAGACGAAAGAGTATGATCCCACTTTATTTGCATTTTGCAAATAAAGTGGAACCATATTTCTTTGTCTTATATGAGAGTAAGACTTATGGGTCAAATTTGAAGATAAATATAAAACCACTCTTGTTAAAAACATTCGAGAGTCGTTAAAAAATTCATTAACAAAATCAAGCTGGCATGCATTTGAGAAGTATTTTAGCCAATTTCATTTGGAATGACTATATTCGCATATTTCTTTTCATAATACTACAATTTGACATGCAAATCCACATCTCCATTATTCATGCACATACAAGATCAACTCTTCATCAAAAGAACTATACAGGTTCCTGCATCTTGGCTGCCAACTAGTGGATCAACGATGCTTCTCCATTTCTAGTAGTCAATAGTTGAATCCCCATCAGGTAGCTTAAATCCGTTTACGTAGAAAACTGGCGACCCAAACACCACTCTTCAGCAACCATACTGTATTGTAACAGAAAAGCAGTAAGAATTAATAATAGAATGTTAACACATTCTCAAGTGGCATGCACTTAATAATAGTGATATCACAAGGTACTAGTACTACAACAAATATAATGGATGTTCATTGTAACTAATATCAAAAATGACGGAATCAATTGGGTTGTTTTCAAGGAAAAAGATGAGCGGACCCAACTTGTCAAACATTACAAGAATATATATATTAGCTTCCAACCTTACCTTGAAAGAAATCCTTGCTGCTAGATCGGTTTTCCTGTCAATGAAGCCAGATTGAACAGTAGTACAAGGTGAGTTTCCAACTACATTGGTCGCAAGCTTTGTGATTTGATCAACAACAGATTCCCTTGACATGTTGAATGTTTGCTTGTTGTATTCACTACCAAATAATGACAGTTAATACACTCAATTTGTGGAGTTTAGTATAACAGAAATAAGTCTTTAAGGAAGGAATACAACAAAACAATAACGTTGCATGTCCACATTTGGCTGTGATATACACGCGGAAGACAAGCATATTCCCTCTAATAACAACTATTCATGGTGGGAATGAATCTTTGCAACCTAAAGTTATATTTACCAAAATCATTTGATGGTTGCAGAAATAGTATTATTTGAAGGAACATATGGTCAGAGAAAGGTGATCCATATCAAAGGCATATATATCATAGTCTTATTACTCTTATCAGTACAGTAATAATGTTTACAAATTATTCTATGACCATGAAAATTTTCAGTTTCTCGAAAAGTTACAGGATCACTGGAAACTATTTTCCATTAAGAAACAAAATAAGCATTAAAATTAAAGTTGTTAGGGGGAAAAAACAATCAGTTTTGAACAGCTGATAATGAGGGTCATCGTATTCAGGTTAATGGACTTGGGTCGCTCAGTGTCAATTAGTCGTGTAACTTTTTCCACAATAAGAGATAAGTGAGACATAAACAGGCAAAAAAAAAAATCTCAAAAACCCTTCCATACTCGATGATAGCAAATCCGAAGTCGTCTACTTATGTTTTAATTTTTTGGTTATGAAACTTATGGTGATAGTACATACAACTCTCTAATGCTCTCACCCCAAGTAAAGATTGTTCTTGAAAATATTTTACAAAATAATCCCTTTATATATATAAATAGAGTCTCATTTGACCTTTAGATTTTTTTACCCAAATTAAGTTTAGCCCAGGACACATTTAATCATTTACATATAATCTATTTGGATGTTTTTTGTCAATATAAAATTTTTAAGACTAATTTTTTTTATTGAAAAAAACAAAGGTTAAATGGGACTCTCATTTTGGGAAAGAGGGACTACAATATTTCCTATAACATATGATACTCATATTCAAAGATAATTCCTCATTGGTTAGCTCCTATTCTGTGACATCCTAAATTATACTTATTTGACATGAAAAGCAAGGTAAAAAAATAATAATGAGAAGTTGCTCAAAAGTGTGCCAAAATAATCACCTTCATGACTTCAAGTAAGAAGAACAACCAAATCACCATTATTTAGGTAAATAAGGAATTGTTGATTTAGCCGTGTATATAGGTGGCTAATGCAATGACAAGGAAACTTGTGAAACACAGAGAAGTATTTGTGCAGAAACCTCAAGAAAACCTACATGTACACAACTAGTGCCTCGAAATAACAGTATGGAAATTCAGCTTCACATAAGAAGATAAGGCTTGCTAAAAAAATGAGATAGTAAAGGGCCCACTGGCCAGAACATTATGGAGGAGACTGATGATCAAGTCTGCCTTACATGGTGGAAAAAGAACATCTCCAACAAGCTGTATGTTGCAGAAGCATTCAACTAATTCACAATATGCAGAGCTCGAGAAGTAACAAAAGCATTGTCATGGTAACTGCAGATTCAAGAAATAGAAGTATTAGACATTTTTCAGCATTAAGATTTAATTTCAGTATAAAACTAAAAATTACCCTTAAAACCATCAGATTCAATAGGGAAAAAGGAAGAAAAAAAAGAGGAACCTTTTAAGTAACTAGAAAAAGAAAAAAAAAACTTATTCAAAACAAGTTGGGCGGTTAAGTGTAACCTTTCCGCTGCATAGGATTTATTCTCTAAATATCTTTACAACTTCATTCTTTTGATGTCAGATGAACAGAAGCTTCAAAAAGTAGTTTTGTTTATGTTTGTTGGGACAGAAAGGGAGAGCATGAGGAAAAAGGGCAGCTACTACAGCCTACAAGCAATGGTGGACTGGAACAAACTGCTTCAGCTGTGCGTTAATCAAACAAAAGGGCTATGATATGGCAGGCTTTCAAGCTCCCGTTCAATGTTTGGGAACAAATATAATAGAAAACTGAACATTATTTTGGGTACAAAGGCACTAATATTTATTCATGAAAATAACACCCACTGTTATTCAAAGAGTATGGATATGATGGTAAAAGGACTGTCAACTCGTCAAATGGAAATGTAAACCATATCTAAATTTGTCAAGAGAAAACCATGGCCAATGTACAAACAGAATCACATTCACTGTAATAACAAAGAACTAAAGACTTCAGAAGAATAATTACCAAACATGTTGACAAACAAAACAAATGACCAGCGGTCAAACCACAACATGCTTATCTAATCTGACCAAATTCCTCTAGATAGAAATAGAATTTTCAGCTAAAACTACAGTTATTAAATTCAACAGCAATTAAACAGTCTAAATTAGTTAGCTGAAATCAAACTATGGTAGCCATCTATCTTATAATTAAAATGAAAATGGGTGTTCCTGGAAATTGTTTAAATCAGATGCAGAAAGTCAGATCAATCATGAGGATATAAACAAAATGGAACACATAAGTACCATAAAAATCCAATATTTCTGTTCACTAATAAATATGAGTATTTCAATAGACAACCCTGAAAAAATAAAAACTTAAAACACAAAAACAAAATTGGAGGGTTATGGAAAAGAAGATACTAACGGTAAAGGGATGAACAATGAGAGAGACAGAAGGGCTGTAATAATCAAGAGCTTGTTTGAGAGGGGGGCCATGAGTTCCTACTTTCGGGGCAGACCGGGTCGAAAAAGGCCTAGATCATTATGGTATCGTTGCTGGCGGGCCGGTTCTTCTAAACGAACCCATGGTACTTGGCTCGAATCGAAGTCTGGCCCTGAATGATCGGAGCAAAGAAGAACATATAGCATAATTGTACTATCAGTATCGACGTGGGAATGGACTGTTTTGGGCTTGGCATTGATCTTATTGAGTTGTGGATAGAAATTGGGCTGCTAAATAATTAGTGACAGAAAAGAAGAAAAATGATGGAATAGAATTTGTGTTATATATAGAATTCTGTTTTCTATTTCTACATGTGTATACGAATATCTGTTGTGGTGGTGGCACTGGCGCGTCAGCTGACGCCTACTAATTTTCTATTCAATTTTAATCTAATTCTTTAATAATTTATACAGAATGACAAAATTTTACAAAACACAAACAAGTAGCTGAGTTCTCATTTTATTCTTAATCATTAAACACGAAAATGTTTCGTACTAATCTTTTCTACTTATCTATAATATAATTAAAAGTATAAATTTGATTTCATAATTTTTTAGTTCAATTTTTTTTTTATTCAAATTGGTATAAATAGTGTCTAAATTTAAAATAATTAAATATTTTCTAAATTTGTCAAGAATTAAAAAAAAAAACCTGTTAGAAAAAAGAAAAATGTCATTTATTTTTATATGTCTAATAGAAAAAATGATCTTTTAAAAGAATTTTTATTTTTATATCTACCAATTTTATTATAAGTTTTTTTTATTCCAATTTATGTAAGATAATATTTTTTAACAAATTTTATGCAAGATAATTTTATTAAGTTATTGAAAAATCTCAATAACTTTTTAGATTTGACTATATTAGTATTAATTTTGAATTTTATTGTTAAATTAAAACTTAAAATTTTATTAAATCGCTTGATTAATTGCATTAATAATAAATATAAATTTTAGTAATAGTTGTAAATTAGTTTTAAAAAATATAGTAAATTCATTATTAACTAATTGTTGTAATTAAATTAAAGTTATTAAACCTTAAGTTTCATAATTCTATTCACATTAGAATTTTGACAAATTTATTTAATCTACATAAAATTAAAGTAGTTATTTTTCTCATAATTATAACTTAAATAAAACTATATTCTATTTAAAATGTTTAGCTACATAATTGATCGAAAAAACTTATAATATATAATATAACAATTTATTAATTAGATAAATATTTAATAACTTCCATTGTCTTCTCAAAATTTTAAGTAAATATTTATCCTATATTTAATTAATTATCATAATAAATCATTATCTATGTATCATTATTCACATTGTCCGTGTTTTGTAGGGGATTGGTGAGCTTGTTTAGTCCAACGAGATAACTTTTTCTCTTTTCTTTTTTATTTTTTCAATACAGTAATAATAATATTTATACTTAATTATATTAATTAGATAAAATATTACTTATATTTCTTAATATTTGTATCCGCTCTTCAAACTTTACTTGGTTAGAAACAATGGGAGTAATTGATATAAGTTATGTTTATTCTATGGTGAAACTTATAGGAATAAGTTACTACTCCCTTTGTTCCAGTTTAACAGTCTTTTTTAAAAAAGAGAGGTATTATTTTTTTAATCTATTGCTTGTCAATTTTAAAATAAATTTAATTACTTAATTTTTTATATTATTCTCAAGCATTAAACACGCATTATTTCTCTTTTATTTTTTTAACGAATACACTTTAACAAGATAACTTTCTCTTTTTCTTCTCTCGTCTACTCAATAAATTTAAAAAAAGACAATATTTATTTCATACATATCATATTTAATTAATTAGACAAACTATTAGTTATATTTCTTAATTTACGTGTTTTCCAAATCAGCTCAAGCACGACAAAGAAGAAGGCGTGTTTCAAAGTTTATGTTCTAAAACGCCACTAAAAGATTAACAGAGAGGGAGGGAGTATCGTTTAACTAATTAAATAAATAGCATAATCTATAAGGTATTGAGAGGGTAATTATTAAATTGTAAGTTATGTAATTATTTATTGACTAATTTAAGATTGAACCAATAGTTGAGAAGGAAAAATATCTACACCTCCAACCCAACTAATTGAATAACTCAAGACTGTGAACAAATACTTGAGAGAGAACCATCGCGCAGATTCATACTACTAGTAATTTACTATTTCAAAGTCTACCAACCCGATGGAGGGCATTAAGACAATTCAATTAATATTTCAAATTCAGAATCATGAGAATCCACTCTTAATGGTTAGCATTGAATTATGCGTCTACAAAACACTAAGAGCATGTTTGAAAATAATTTATAAATAAAAATTTAAAATCATTTATAAATCGTTTTAAGTTATAAATTTTAAATAAAATTAATTGACATCGTCTGTACATATAAGTTAAAATAAATTATACAGGTGTTTATTTATAATAACTTATAAATTAAAAATAAATTATAAAGATCAATAAAATAAGAAAAAAAATATCTTTATATTTTATCAAGCCTATTTATTTTTAATGCATCATGACGATACTAGAAAACTCAAAAAGTGAAAAATGCTTTTGAAGTTGCGTGCAAATTTGTAGAACAAGGTAAGTGTTTTTATGAAATCGGTTTTTAAGTCAAAGTACAGCCATACTCGAAAATTTATTCGTTTCATAACCGTGGGAAATCAATCAATTCACGCGGCCTTTTTACCAACAATAGTCTAAAGTGCCAAGAAAAAAATTAATCTCGTTGATTCATGTCATGCCATGTGTAGATTTATTTTGATGCAAAGCACCAAATACAGCACACAGAGCACTGGTCCGTCCATAGGATTAGGAATACGCGCACTATATGGGTTACAACTAATATAAGCTTTAAAACGCAAATAATATTTATAAGTTGAATAGCTTGTTAAAAAACAATAATTAATGTTAAAATTCTCTCTGTTTTTTTGTTGTCTCAAGATGTTATAGTGAATAAGACAAATAATATTTTATAATATAATTAATTATATTAAATAGAAAATTTTAATACCCTTGACATCTATCATCTATAATTATAATTAAAAGCACTGTTTTATAATATAATTAATTATATTAATTTTAATACCCTTGACATCTATAATCCATAATTATAATTAAACTTATTTAAAAGCACAAACTTGATTTCACAAATTTTTGATTCAGTTTTTTCTTTCATATTAAAATTAGTATAAATACTATATAAATTTGAAATAATTAAATATTTTTCAAATTTGTAAAGAATAAAAAAAAAACCAACCTATTAAAAAAAAGTTTCTTTTTTTTAATATCTCTAATAGGAAAAAAAAAATCATCTTTTAAAAGAATTTTTATTTTTACATCTACCAATTTTATGATAAACTTTTTCTATCACAATTTTACATAAGATATTATATTTTAACAATTTCTATGTAGTATAATTTTATTATTAAAATTTTATTAAGATATTGAAAAATTTCTTAATAAATCATGCAATTTGATTATATTAATATTAGTTGTGAATTTTATTATTAAATTAACATTCTAAATAAATTAAATTTATTAAAACTTAAAATTTATAAAATCACATGATTAATTGTATTAATAATAAATCTAAATTTTAGTAATAGCCGTAAATTAGTTATTTTTTTTATAGTAATCATTACTAATTAATTGTCATAACTATATTAAATTTATTAAACCTTAAGTTTCATAAAAAAAATTTGAATTATAATTTCGATAAATTCATCCAATTTAAATAAAATTAAAGTAATTATTTTCTCATAATCATAACTAAATAAATTTTATTCTATTCAAAATGTTTACCTGATAAAAAAATTCTATAATCTATAATTCAATAATTTATTAATTGAATAAATATTTAATAATTTAATAACTATTATTATCTTTTTAAGATTTAAATTAAATATTTAATTAATTATTATAAGAACAAATCTATAAACACATAAATTCAAACAGTATTAATATTTACATTATTAAAAATTTGTTAATGTTTAAATTTATGTTTTGTATTTGTACACTTAGACTCAGCGGCGCGCGTCCCCACTGCCCCCTTGGCGGAACCGGCTCTGCGTACACGTCACGCCTGAATAGGAAAAGCCCACTACCTCAACAAAAATCACTTATTCCCAGCTCAGGCTTTTATTAAATTGGTACAGTCAAACAGTACTTAGGCCTTCTCCAGCAGGTCGGAGAGGCAAAAATCCTAGACTATATTTAGTCTAGGATGAAGATTTTGCTCCAGCAGGCGGACTAAATTTAGTCCATTGGTTTTTCCGGCGAACCAAAAGGACTATATCTAGGAACTTAAATTTGATGGACTATAATTTTTAATATATTTAAATGAGAGAAGAAGAAGAAAATGCATGAACGTTGAAGAAAAAAATGTTGCAGACTGCTGAAGGAGATGAAGGGTAGATGGAGATGAAGGGTAGAAGGAGGGTAGAAGGAGATAAAGGCTGCGTTTGACTCTTAAAAATCAAGGCTGCTTTTGGAAAATAAGTAAATTTAAAATATTTTTAAATTAAAAATTGATATAAATTAATTTTATTTTAAATAATAAAAATAGGAGAATAATAAATTACCTAAACAGTGCTAATACAAAAATTATGGTTTTCAAAAATTTAATGAATCACCTCAATTTTGTATTATAAAATATTTTAAATTAACTTTAAAAAATAAAATTTCATCATATATTATGACCGTTGGAATATAGCCGTTGGAGTTTTTTTAAATTCATTGATTATTTTAATCTTTTTATATTATAGTCTGCGGGATAGTCCATGGGATATTCCATCTGCTGGAATGATGAAAGACTAAAGGACATCTGCTGATGTCACATGGACTAAATATAGTCCAGCAGATAGTCCATCTGCTGGAGATGCTCTTACATCTCTTCCTCTCTCTTTTATAAAGTCGCAAGCTTTGTTACAAACCCTTCCCGTGCGCTATGGTATTCTTTACACCCGACCCCTCCAAGGCTCCAACCCTTTCTCTGCACCGCCCTCCAAACTTTGTACTGAATTACCCATTTACATTTACCACGAAAAATGCTTCTGTCCCTTTTTCTTGCCCTCTTTTTGCCCTGCGCCGGCTTGAGTTTGGTGTTCTTAGTCTACATATGCCTTCTGTGGTACGCTGCCAGCACCGGCGACGATCACTACGAGTTCCGGCTCCCGGAAAAACCCACACCGGAAAAAGGTCTCTCTGCCTCCGACCTCGAGAAGCTTCCCAAAATGACGGGAAAGGATTTGGTGATGGGGAACGAATGCGCTGTTTGCTTGGACGACATCGGCGACGACCAACCGGCTCGGCTGGTTCCCGGTTGCAATCACGGGTTTCATTTACAATGCGCGGATACTTGGCTTTCCAAGAACTCCGTTTGCCCTATTTGTAGGGGAAGGCTTCATCCTGACCTTTTTAATCATCCTGAAACCAATCCCTGCTAGCTGAAAGCTCCTCTGTTTCTATTTCTCTCTAATTCTTTTATGGGTTTTCTGAATTATCTATCATGGCCAGTGAGCAAGGTGTTACTCAATATGTGGTTTTGATCATTTTAGATTAAATTAATTAATACAATAGTGTACAATTTTTTTCTCTGCCACAGTGAATATGTTTGCATGAATTCACGGGAATCATTGAAAACTAATCCATGAATGGGAAATGGTTTAACTTTGGGAGGTAACTTTAATGGTGAATTTATCCTTTAATCTAGGTTAAATAAGGGCTAATACTATTGTCAAAACAAGTATACATCGACAATACTTTCATAATTCGTATTTCTCATCATATTATTTTCTATCCCATATAAAAAAGGAATTTCCTCAGTTACGTTTTAGAATATAAGATTAATATTAATTTTAAATATTTTTAAATTTAAAATTAACATAATTTATTTAAATTTTGAAAAGAATAATTCTTAAAATTAATAATATTTCTTAGATAGTTTATAATATTTATAATTATATTAATATAAATTTATGTTAATTTTAAAACATTTAAATTAACTTTTAATAAGTTAATATTAATCAAAAGGAATATTTAAATTATATTTTCTTTGTTTTAAATTAATTACACCTTTTCAATTAAATTTCTAACATTAGAATAAAAAATTTAAAATTATTCTAAAAAACTAATAATAAAATTTGTTATGCAGTTAAATATGAGAAATTATTCTATATTCTTGGAGTATGATGAATAATTTGTTCTTCTTTTCACATATATATGAATTTCTTATGAGTTCTATTATAAAAAGTTATATATATATATATATATATATATATATATATATATATATATATCAGGAAAAATATATATTATTTACCTTACTTTAGGAATATAGTATAATTTTTCAGTTGCACGAGATTTGCAGGGCAGCATACAAGGAAAGGATTAATTACCAGCAGCGGCCGTAGTGTCTACTTTCTAGCTCTGGTGCGCACAGGATTTCCAAATTACATTTGCATGTCAGCCGCGCTCAGAAGAGTCTCACCACTACCCAAAATATCTTAACTTCTTCAGCCGTTGATTGTCTATCAACTCAAATACTTCCGTTCTGATTTTTCACAATCGAACATATTTTCATATTCAAAATTTATGTGTTCATGTAACTTTTGAAAAATAAATCTGGAGAATATAATTAGTACTAATATTTTTTTAGATAATATATAATTTTTATATTTATAATGTCTAATGTTAATTAAATTTAAATTAATTTTTAAAATATCAAAATAAACTTTGTATTGAAATTTAATATAATAAATCCTTAAAGAACCAACTGAGTTTATTTAAGGCATTTTTATCCACCAACAAAAGTCTATAAGTCACAAAACGAACATCATTTAAGAATAAATTACAATACTTTTTTTTTTGCTTTATACAAAAATTCTACCCTTCATCTTTATATGTGAGGAGCGCGCTACTTATTTTAGAGACTATCTCCTAAATCTCTTTTTTCATGCTCTAATAACTTTTTTTATTTGTGTGGAGTTTTTTTTTTTTTTTCTTCATGATATGATCAATTTCTTTTTTTATATTTTTTATGAGAGAATTTTATTATCATCTCTTAAGAGATTTTGCTTTTTTCAATTGAGAATAATTTTTTCGACGAATGAATCGTTGTAAATAAATTGTTAGATTTTGATGTGGCACTATCATGTCTGTCGATTCTCTCTCTATTTTTATTGAAGAACTGTTCAGAGCTGTATATTCCGTTATTACTTTTGAGCCACATTTATTTGCAAAAATTATACTTGAGATTGATCTATTTGTTTTAATTTAACACTACTTTGCACTATTTAATCATTTGACTAGGATTTATTAGTCTTTTAATATTAGATTATTAATCTTATAAAATTATTTAATAGTTTAAAATGAGGAGATTATTAATCTCACATTAATCATGAGATTATATAATTCCTCATAAATAACTTTAAGAATGATAAAAAAATAATTCATAGGGCTATTCAAAAGACTATTAATCTTCCATTATAGGATAAAATAGTTCGAAGTAGTGTTAAATTAATACAAATAGTTCAATCTCAAGTATATTTTTTGTAAACAAACATAGTCTTAGAATATAATTATTTTTTGCCCATTTTCTTATTGTATTATAATTTTTTTATCATTTGTAATAATTTATATTTTTAATATATTTTAGTCTATTATACTGGATGATCTAAAAACAAAAGTTAATACTCCTTAAAGGAGTTTGGAACATAGCAGTAGTTGCTATACACTTGTTTGTGTTAACATGGTAATTAATGTTGCAAAATTAGTTGCGAGTAAACAATAATGTCAAGAAAGAGGCCAAACCCACTAGGGTTCTAATGAAACTACTAATATAGCGTATCTAAAAAATTTGTTCTAACCAACGATTCCTATTTCAGTGGAGCCAGTGATTTAATTGAAACTGCAACATAAACATTATTATCTTCTAGACATTAACTAAAGGGCAAAAAATAAACATAAACCACAAATCATCGGTTCCGTATCTAAAATATTCAAGACTTTACAATTGTTAGTATTATTTTGGTCCACATCTTAATAAAATGATTAACCCCCTCCCCCCCTCTCTTTTAATTTGGCTAAACAATGGTTAATGGAAGCAAATGCTTATCTATTGCAGCTGCTTTCTTCATGATTGCTTAGGTTAGGATAAACAGCACAATGGGAGAAGTGGAATCAACCCAACATGTTTTTATATGCGACCATGAGCCCACTTAGAGAATAGGATGTATTTAACTAAGCCCTTCTTTATCATTACTTATTAAGTTTGGGCCAATCTTTCTTGAAAATCCATTTTTACGCTTTGTTTGAAACAAAAGTTTTTATTCTCCATTAAATGAGAAAGCAGCTGTATACTTAAATATTCCTTCCATTCTATAAAAAAAAAGAAGAAAAAAAAAGACTTGTTTTATAAATTTATAAATAGTTTTAAAGAAATATTTTTGTTTCATATTTATTTTAAAAACACAAAAAGAGTCTCATTTATAAATATTAAAAATATATATTATTCTTCTATGTTTATTCTTAAAATATAGTTAGTGTTTGGTTTAGTAGTGGTGACATAGTATTAAAATTATATTGTTATATTTGAGGATATTCTATCATTTTTTATCATCATCAATAATAAATAAAAAAGAATCTTTATTGTGGAATAATTTTTTTTTGACATTTCTTTATGTAATGAAGAGAGTGAATTATTACTATAATAGTGAGGGCATGATTGTCAAATTACGATAACTAAATTAAAGAAATCACATCATTTAATTTTACCATTATTAAAAAGAGAAGAATTTAACTTTATTGTTCTCTCATTAAAGTATACTTACTACTATATGCAGTTTTCAAACCCAAAAGAATATGGTGTTGGAGGTTGTTGGGCTATATAATAATACTGTAAATTAGCGTCTTCTATGATGTAAACTAATATAAAGACAGAATAAAACCCCAATTAACCCATACGAAATCCAATTCCAATTCCCACGTTCATTTGAACAAGTAGACCAGTCCAGCTTAAAAGTTGAATTTTTTTTTTATTTATTTATTTTAGGGTCGGAGGAATGGCACTTTTGCCCAATTAAAGAGCGACAATAGGGCTTGGGCGTTTGCCAAACTTCCCTACACAAGAAAGAATTCAACTCAATAAAAGTTGTTAAAATTAGGAACAAGTTCAAAATTGTTGACGTTCAATTTTCACTCTTGCTGTAATCACCCGTTAGCAAGATACCTGCACACGTAACAAACCGTTATCACCCCACAAGACAGTAGTGACTTAGGCTGTTCGGGGATGTTCCGGTGTGAGAGTAAGTTCAGGCGATCAACGTCACAATAGAGGACCTTAAAATGTATGCTGGAATATGTTAGATGTTTGATAGCTCAGTGTTTCCTAGAGAAAAGAAAACTTACCCTCGTTACTGTGAAATTATTTGTATATATTTCATCCATGCATCGTATCTTCCACTTGTTTCAATCGGTCAATTGGGGGAAAATACTAGTGTGGGCTACTTTCTGTGTCAGTCCGTCAAAGTGGACAAAATGATCCAAACGTCCTATCAACCGCTCTAAGAATAGAAAGATCTTAGACCTCGGGTCCCGGACCCAATGAAAAAAGGGAGAAGCATGACCCGGCCCATACCACATGCAAAGAGGGGCCTTCGACCTAAAAAGAGAGGTGCATAGCCCAAAGAAATTACACCCCAACAAAAATATTACTTTTTTCTATCTCATCTCAAATTGATAATTGCAGGCAGCATTCATTGTATGTAATGCCAATTTCATTGTTCTTGACAAAATAAAAAATCATACATAAAGATATACGTGATAGATCAAATAATTAATGAATCTGCACATTTAAAAAGGGAGAAAGACATAAAAGGATAAATATACATGTACTCCCTATATTCCCACTCTTCCCTTTTTTGGAAAAAAATAATAATATTTTATTCATGGCTTTTTGTATGAATAAAATATATATATATATATATATATATATATATATATATATATATTGTGTATTATAAGTACACTGTTTTTGTGTTGACATTGTAATTAATGTTGAAAATTAGTTGCGAATAAATAATAATGTTAAGAAAGAGGCCAAACCCACTAGGGTTCTAATGAAACTACTAATATAGTGTATCTAAGAAATTTGTTCTAACCAACAATTCCTATTTCAGTGGAGCCAATGATTTAATTGAAACTGCAACATAAACATCATTATCTACTAGATATTAACTAAAGGGCAAAAAATAAACATAAACCACAAATCATCGGTTCCGTATCTAAAATATTCAAGACTTTACAATTGTTAGTATTATTTTGATTTGGCTCAACAATGGTTAATGGGAGCTAATGCTATCTATTACAGCTGCTTTCTTCGTGATTGCTTAGGTTAGGATAAACAGCACAATGGGAGATGTGGAATCTACCCAACATGTTTTTTATATGCAAGCTTGAGCCCACTTAGAGAATAGGATGTATTTAACTAAGCCCTTCTTTATCATTACTTATTAAGTTTGGGCCAATCTTTCTTGAAAATCCATTTTTACGCTTTGTTTGAAGCAAAAGTTTTTATTCTCCATTAAATAAGAAAGCAGCTAAATACTTAAATATTCCTTCCATTCTATAAAATAAAAAAAGAAGAAGCCTTGTTTTATAAATTTATAAAAAGTATTAAAGAAATATTTTTATCTCATATTTATTTTTAAAAACACAAAAAGTGTCTCATTTGAAAATTTTATAAATATTAAAAATATATATTATTCTTCTATGTTTATTCTTAAAATATAGTTAGTGTTTGGTTTAGTGGTGGTGATATAGTATTAAAATTATATTGTTATATTTGAGGATATTCTATCATTTTTTATCATCATCAATAATAAATAAATAAATAAATAAAAACTCTTTATTGTGGAATAATTTTCTTTGACATTTTTTATGTAACGAAGACAGTGAGTTATTATTTTAATAGTGAGGACATGATTATATTATTAAAAAGAAAAGAATTTAACTTTATTGTTCTCTCATTAAAGTATATGCAATTTGCAAACCCAAAATAATATGGTGTTGGCGGTTGTTGGGCTATATAATACTATAAATTAGGTCTTCTATCTTGTAAACTATTATAAAGACAGAATAAAACCCCAATTAACCCATACGAAATCTAATTCCAATTCCAATTCCTACGTTCATTTGAACAAGTAGACCAGTCCATACGAAAAATTATGTGGGATATCTGGGGTATTATCATGTGGTGTTTTCAATCAATCACATAGTGTTATTAGTGAGTCCAGATATAAAAAGTCTATTATACATACTGAAATGACAACATATGATTGGTCTAAGACATGCGTGACAATATCTAGGAGCACTGAATAACTCCTCCGGTTCATACAGCTTAAAAGTTGAACTTTTTTCTATTCTATTCTATTTATTTATTTTAGTGTTGGAGGAATGGCACTTTTGTCCAATTAAAGAGCCACAATAGGGATCGGGCGTTAACCAAACTTCCCTACACAAGAAAGAATTCAACTCAATAAAAGTTGTTAAAATTAGGAACGAGTTCAAAATATTACGTTTTCTATCTCATCTCAAATTGATAATTGCAGGCAGCATTCAGTATATGTAATGTCAATTTCATTGTTCTTGACTAAATAAAAAATCATACATAAAGATATATGTAATAGATAAAATAATTAATGAATCTGCTATCCAAAATGAAAAGGTCGGTCGGTCGGTATTTAGATCAAACTAAAGCAATAAGAGCAGCCGTAATATTATTTACCAAGGCGTATTTATGATACGCACGCACGGTCATTAACTGCACTGCATCTATGCATTAGTTCTAGTCCGCAAGTCAAAGTTGCTAACATATTTATAACGACTGAGATGTTTATTCCGTTCACCTAAGTATTAGGCTCATTGCAATTTACTTACAAAAAGTACTAGGGCATTGTAATGCACAGACTTTTTACTTTCAAGTTATATAGCTTTTGCATGTTTCTAAACCATTCAGTGTATTTTGGGTGATGGTTCACTGATGATTGTAGAAGAACATAAGTTCAAACTCATCTGTATTTTCATTTCTTTGGCTATCTCAGTCATGAAGGATCTTTTAATTATCTTTCTGTTTCATAATAAATTTGGCGCATGGTTTATCATGCCTCGATGCTAATTGTGACTCGGAGTCCGAGAAAGTCATTTTTGAAGCAATTTTGGAAGGCCATGTTGATTATCTGAGCCCTCCCTGGCCATCTATACCTGCTGGGGTAAAGGATCTCATTAAGAAAATGTAAACTAAGTATCCAAAAATGAGGATTTCAGCTGCGCAAGCCCTTGGTTATAAGCACAATAGTAAGTCAATATTGAACTTTTCTACGCCATTCCACACGTGTTCAAGGATGCCTCTTGTTCATAGGCATATTATATATTAACGAAGCATTTAGTAGACAGACATCATATAATTTTCTGATTCGATCCAATGACCCACTGAATTAGAGGTATCTAGAAGCACATTGTGATTTGGAGTTCCTTAAAGGCAGCTATTGGGTTTGTCTTGATTTAGGACGTAATTCTATGTAGCTAATTAGTTGAACCATCATTGTGGTTTGCATCATGATGCATGAACTAGAACCTTCATGGCTCAAGGAAAATGGCGAAGCATCAGGCAAACCTACTGATAGTGCTGTTCTAATCAGGATGAAGCAGTTCAGAACAATGAACAAGCTGAAGAAGCTTGCTCTACAGGTATATTTTAACACCTTTACATATTTTCTGTTGAGGCAAACTGAAATGTTCAACAATTAATACTGTCCTTGGTATATTGATATTCACCATATAGGATGTCTTAATTAGGTTTTCATCACTCATAGATTGGATAAAGAATAGAATTTGTACAAGGCTTTTCAGTATTTTGACAAGGATGGCAGTGGGTTAGTTCAAATCTCTCCCCTGTTATGATAACGTCTGTTATTTGTGATATAACGACAAAAAGTTCTATAATAAAGGTTTTCATTTAGAAATATTACTCAAGACCTGACCTTGAACTCTAAATCACGTGCTTTCAGATTTATGAAGATGCTTGTTTAAGGCTTCACTAACTTGCCGTAATCTATCAGGTTTATAACAAGAGATGAATTGAGACATGCTATGACTGAGTACAGCATGGGGGATGAAGCTACCATAGACGAAGTCGTCAATACTGATAAATACTTCATCTTTCATTATCATCTTTTTTTTAATCTATTGAAGCATTTATTTTTCGATGGTACTTGAAGCTTTATGATGATTGTCTTTCATTATGTAGGATGGGAGGATTAATTATGAGGAGTTTGCCACCATGACGAGCAAAGGAACACTAGATAATAATAATAATGGGCAACAAAGATGGATGTAGTTACTTATTATCTTGTTAATAAAGAAAATTTTCCAATTTTTTGTGGAGTTTTAATATATCTGTTGCTCGCAAATCATTTCTAATTTCTGTTGTTAATATCTGCAGTTGTCTTTTTTCCGCTATTGAGTAGAGATATATATGTTTGTATTCATAGAACTACTTTCATTACGTATAGTTGTTGTAATAACAATTTATTCCCTGTGCCTCTCCACAGGCTGACATATATATAACCCATGTTTGGTTGTCATTTTGCATTTTCTTTTTTCTTATTTTCTCAGCCAACAGAAATGTGCATTTGTGTTTTTGTCTCAATTTATTGAGTAGTCAAGATTTCAAGAAACTTGCGGTTTATAAAGTATTTAAAGGACATTGTAAAGTTGAAGTTACTAGCTATAACCCTCTACACACAAAGATAAAGAATTAGGTTTAATTGTAATTATTTTTTAATATTACTATTGCATTAATCAAAATTAAACAAATAAAAAATGATTTCAAAATTTAGAATTTCATAAAATAACTATGAAAAATATGTTAATGAAGGGTTGGAACTCATTTTTTCGCACTTTTTCAATATCCAAAGCAATATTTCCCGCGCAATTCCGACGGTTAAATGGCTGTTCGGTTGAGAGGTAAACGGTGTCGTTCTAAATATTAAAAAAAACCTCCTCGTAACGACATCGTTTCCTAGTTTCTCTCACAACTCTTCACATCCCAATTTCGACCCACGGAGTAACCCTTCCAGTGTATTTACAAGTTTTCTAATCAATGCTCTCTTTATCCATGTCGTCTCTCTGCTTCTTTCCCCGAAACCCTAGAAGTACTACTTCTAGGGTTTCATGGCTCGTAAGAGCTTGCTCCAATTCGTCCGGAGACTCCGATTCCGTCGAACTTCAAGATATTCATTCAGGATGGCGAAGCAATTACGCCGGAGTTCGACTTGAAGAGAGTGTTAATAATATAAAATCCGGAAAGCTAAGGCTAGATTCTTGGATTTCTTCGCGCATTACTGGAATCAGTAGAGCGCGCGTCCAATCAAGCATAAAATCTGGACTTGTCAGCGTCAATGGCCGAATAATTGAAAAGGTAAAACATTTATATAGGGTCTTTAAATCCTTTATTGTATCAAATTTCAATAATTGGAAGCCCGAGCTATAATATGTTCCATATCAAGTGTTTTTTTTATAATATGTGCATAAAGAGTAGTACTTTTACTTAGCGGCGGACGCAGTAATTTTATCAAGACGGGGCTCCATTATAATTAAATAAAAATAAAATTACTTTCTTTGTTATACAAAAAGTCTCATTTGTAATATATGCAACTATTGGTTAGTTGATGTAAAATTCTGATTTATTTGTTCTATAAATAAATTGTAAGCAATGAAGATTTTGGCTATTGCAGTTATGAATGAATATTTGCATTGCAGGTTTCACATACGGTTAGAGCTGGGGACGAGGTTAGTTGCATCATATCAGAGTTGCAGCAACTAAAGGCTGAACCAGAAGATATACCATTGGATATTGTTTATGAAGATGATCATGTACTAGTTGTTAACAAACCTGCACACATGGTAAGATGTCTAAATCTCTTTAGTAGTTTAGCTTTTAACTCTGTGATTGAACTTACTCTTGAGCCTTGATGCATGCAAGTGGCATGCACCTACGCATGTGCTTTTGTAGATAAATTCAAACAGGGAGACAAGGATTACAATGCTAATTTTGATGAATCCTTTAGGGCATCATGTGCCAAACATGGCCATAGCGGCTTAGGTCCTTGGCTAAAAAAAAAATGGGCCTAATCCACAAGTTGTTTATGTTACAGGTTGTTCATCCAGCACCTGGAAATGCTAATGGGACACTCGTAAATGGCATTCTTCATCACTGCAGCCTTCCCATGTCATCATTTCCTAACCAGGACATACTCTCTGATGCAGAGGATGTTTCTGAAGCTGAGTTCAATAGCTATGAGCCAGATGATAGTTATTCAGAAGGCTTCTGTTCTGGCTTGAATGAGGCATCTATTCGCCCGGGGATTGTGCACAGATTAGACAAAGGAACCAGCGGACTGATTGTTGTTGCAAAGGTGATTATCCTCCCCACTCCTCTACACCCCTTTTCGTCAACCCAAATAACAAAAAATTCATTTACACCCTTAGATCAGTAAGAATGACAATGTTTTCACTTGATTGCTTTTTGTTTGATATATTAATTATGCTTATATGTGCTTTGCTAATTCAAAGTTATTTCCTGTACCGGAACAGGATGAGCATACTCATGCACATTTATCTGAACAATTTAAACAACACACCATCCAAAGAGTATACATCAGTCTTACTTGTGGAGTGCCCTCCTCAACTGCAGGACGTGTTGATATCCCAATAGGCCGTGATTTAAATAATCGGATTCGTATGGCTGCTGTAGCTGGATCCAATAAATGCGGAAAGGCTCGTCATGCAGCTAGTAGGTGATTTAAGGTCTTTACAACTTGCTTCGCCTTTAATACTTTATGAGAACTTCGGTGCTGGTTTCTCACCCACAATCCCACTGAAATTCCATCTCATAGTTGCCACTATCTTTGGCTTCAAAATTGTTGCAAAGTACTCCTTGTTTGAAGTCAAAATTTCAGAGTAAGGAAATTTGAACGAACAAGTATTCATTTACTATCTTTGCTCCCCCTTCTCACCCGCCACACACACACACACACACACACACACACACATATATATATGATGGAGTTTTGACTTTTAAAAGTTAATAAGAAATATTTTCAAACTTACACTTGATAAGATTCACTATACTTTCGAAAACAATAAATTTTATATTTAGTATTATTTTTTACAGAGAAACATTAATGCGAAGGGCTGAAAAGTAAATCACTCATTGAAAGAAAGCTCAAACCTATCTAAGTCTCATACAATCAATCAGATTCTCTCCTGTTTATATTTATAACTCATATTTTGTTTCTTTTCCTGCACACACACACACACACACACACACACACATATATAGGGGAATGACCCATAGCAAATAGTTGTTATGGGTACTATTTTAACAAACTAATTTTACACCGTTCATATGAAAATCTAACAGTGAAAAAAATAAATTGTCCAACCGTTAGGAGTAGCGGGTGGGCAAATTAGGCCAATTTTTTTTGTCTGCTCTAGCAACGACTATAGTAGGAAACAAAAAATTGGCACCCAGCCCGCTACTCCTACTCGCGGCTGGGCAAATTTTTATTTTTCACCATTAAATTTTCATATGGAGGGTGTTAGATCAGTTTGTTGGAATTAGTGCTCATAGCAACCATTTACTATGAATCACTCCCCATATATATATATATATATATATATATATATATATATATATATATATATATATATTAAATTGGTGCATAGGCTTAGTAATAAGCGTGCATTATTGATTGTATGACGTGTAGTTATGTTAGTTGGATATCATCAGGTACAGGGTGATTGAAATACTTGCTGGTGGTAGTTCTGCATTGGTTGAGTGGAGACTAGAAACTGGGCGCACTCATCAGGTACTGGAGTTCTTAAAATAGGACACACTAAACTATAATGTTTAAATGGATTTAACTAAAAGTATTATTGTTTATTGACATTCTCTCTGTAAAATGTTTTTTAAATATATATATATATATATATATATCCTAGTATCCTGTGAAGACAATTGTTTAACTTCCAACAGTCAAACATATATACTGTTGGACTTTTTATTTCCTATTGATGTCATTTTATAAAAGTGATATTGGCATCTTCAAGCATTGCCTTAACATCAGGTGGTAATTGGATATTGTCAAACTTGACACAGTAATTGTCACTAAAAGAGAGAGATTAATGTTAGCATCTCTGTTCACATTCTAAATTATTAATCACGGTAGAATTAGATATATGGACTAAGCTGATGGGCTGAGCATATGATGAATAGCAGAACTTCTAAATATTGTTCTAGATGTTGATTTCTCTGCAAGAAGTTTGTAGGCTCTTATAAACTTCTTTTTATATGCCCTTGATTTTGTCTTTGAAGTAGATACGTGCACATGCAAAATACCTTGGAATTCCTCTACTTGGGGATGAGGTGTATGGAGGGACTAAGAGCATGGCCCTGGCACTGCTGCAGCAGAGGAACCCATCTAGCTTGCATGGGCAACTTTTGCAACTGGTTTCTAGATTAGAGAGGCCATTTCTTCATGCTTTGACTCTTGGGTTAGAAGATAAAGCAAATTTTGCTTGTTTATCTCTCAGCTTGTACTATGAATGAACTTTGCATGAATGTAGAATGATTATTTGCCTTTGTTTAATTAGGTTTATGCATCCACACACTGGGGACAAAGTAAGCTTTTCTCGCCTGCCGCCTGAAGATTTTGCTGAGGTTTTGAGCAGGCTTCGAGCCATTAGCACAGTAAAGGTAATCCTCTCAACAACTACTTCCAGGATAGTGATATCTTTCTTTTTTCTGAATGGTTAAAAAGTAAGTCCACTTTAAAATTTCATGGGACCAAATCACACATTCAAGTAAAACTTTTTCTTGGTCAATGAATGATGCATCAAAGCAAACCTTTACCAAAAAGTTTGACTTTTAGTTGAGGACTCCCTTTTATGGAGCCAAGGTAGTTTTAGTTATTTTAACAAATCAGCAGTAAAAAATGTACTATAAGTTAATTCTTCCCACCGGAGTAGTTGTAAAAAGCCTTTTTATATTATTGTTTTTGATGATCATGTGATTGAACAGCTCATTAACAGGGAGAAGACTCACCATTGAGATAATATCATTTGAATGAGCTCATTATCTACAATTGAAATCCTGCAACCAGATTGCTCAGCCTCAAAGTCTTATCAATGACATACAGATGCAGGATACCGACTGATATGATCCACAGATTCTTGCAAAGATGGATGTTGCATAATCTATTCCATCTTGCAAATGATTATCATCCTATTATTAACTGCTGATATGTGGCATTTGAAGCAGTAGCTGTCTGCAAAATATATCAAACTGGAGCACCAGCTACTTGTCTACATTTAAGTCTGGGCAGTTTTTGTTTGTGGAGGATTTCTTTATATGCAAACAAATTTGATGTAACAAGCCACAACTTAAACATGTTTACCATAAACTTGAATTCTTCCTAATCTTAGCCATTCATAGCAGCGATATATCTTTTTAATTTTGAGGGTATGGGTTTTGTGTTATGCAACAATACCAACTTTGCATCTACACCAAATTAATTTTGGAAAAAGTCTTCCAGCTGAGTAGCTTGATTTCTTAAGCAAATAGACCTGAATTTGCATCAGCTGACAGCTGCTACACTTGACAAAGGTTAATTATGCGTAAAAGAAAACAGAGAGAAAAAGTACCAAGAGATTACTATCCCACTTTAACTCGCAAGAGGAGTATCTAGGATTCAAAAAGAAATTACCGTACCAGTTGAAGGTTATGTTTAATAAAACTAAATAATCAAGATTTAAATAGTTAGTATATTTTAATAAATTAAATTATTTAAATTTAAACGAAATAACATATGAATTTAAAAAATTATTTGATAACTAAAAAAGTGAGTTATTTCTTAATGACATTATTTTATCATTTTAAAAAGTAAAATTTTATTTAATAATTTTAAAATATTCAATTTAATAAAAATGAGTTAATAATATTATTGAATGTATTTATATAAAAAAAATAAAAAGTAAAATTTTATTTAATAATTTTAAATATTCAATTTAATAAAAATGAGTCAATAATATTGTTAAATGTATTTATATAAAAAAAATTACCAAAAAAAATTCATAAAAAAAAATTACCAAAAAATATTTATTAAAAGACAACTCTTAGTAATTTAAACTTCATTTTATATTTTACTGATTAAAAGACAAGTAAAATTTTAACAAACAACTTTTATCTCTTACCGATTCAAACGTGAGTTTATTAAGATACATTAAGACTTAAACAAATACAACCGAACTTGTCAGAGGAGTCGATAGGATTCAAATTGTATGCATCATCCATTAGATATCAAATTGTATGCATCATCTATTAGATCAACAGCAGCAGTACGCCCGTCAGGTATAGCAGCTCAACAAATAAATTGAAAAGTAGATATATAAACAAGGGTATTCATATTTCCACAATCCGGGAAGCTCCT
This sequence comes from Hedera helix, assembly GCA_947179155.2. Taxonomy (NCBI): domain Eukaryota; kingdom Viridiplantae; phylum Streptophyta; class Magnoliopsida; order Apiales; family Araliaceae; genus Hedera; species Hedera helix. Next base: position 54,456,302 of record OX359268.1, on the reverse strand, counting down.
CTCGTTTCTCAAAAGAATGTAAACCCACTAAATATTCATGTAAGAGGGACTTTTTTTTTAAACAATGTAAGCGGACCGTGCGAAGCTATTAAAAAGGCTCATGGACATAGCAACAATTCTGTATTACCTATCATGCCTTCAATACAAACAAACTTCCCATTCCCTAGGAACTCATATCCAACATTCTTCAGATACTAGTTTATTTCACTGGGTTTAAAGTAATTAAAAACGCAAAAGTTAGCACTTCATCCTGAAATAAGAATTCACTTTCTGTTTAGTGGTTTTCCAAAAGGAGTTACCACTTTCAAAAGCAATGCACCAAATCACGCAAAACTCGAGTTAAATTTAAATAAAGCAATGCACCAAATCACGCAAAACTCAAGTTAAATTTAAATTGCGCCTCAGCGAGGTTAAAGTCAAGTCCAACCATAAACTTGACTTTTCAAAATGAATCTCAACTTGGGGCAGAGAAAGTATTACATAACCAACTAACGTGAGCATAATCGTAGTAATAAACTTTAGTACCACGGAATCAATGACCATCCAGCAAGCATTTACAAAACTAACATATTCTAAATGTGATTATCTGTAAGTCTTATGGTTAGCAATAAACCCATCACTTGCCTTTGATCTCCTATTCTACCAATAATCTATAATTCAAACAAAGAATATGTTCATCAATGTACCACCGCAAGACGGTATTATTTTCTGAAAGTGGTCGAATGACCATTCCACTCAAGTGCAGGTTAGAAGAAAGCAGTAGAAGCCTATCAAAATTTTGGCGTCAAAGCATCTGAGAGCCGTGAACTCGAGGAAGATCTCCCTTGGAGTTATGCAAGAATTCAACACCTAACTTCTCATCGAATATCCATCCGAATGATACAACATGACATATATCCTGCCACAAGAATATAACAGATTTAAGCCATTTAAACTTGATTACATGCATTTACTCAACGCAACGCCCTTTTATACAAAATAGTTGAGGTTGGCTGGAAATGAATCCCATATGACAGCTAAAATGTAGAAAGGCATACAGCCAGTCCAAGGCCACATACAAAAAGGAAAGTAACCTAAAGGTGAACCATTGGAAACACACACCCCCTCCCCCCCCCCCCAAAAAAAAACTATGCCTTCTTTAGATGAAGACGGAAAGTAAATAACATAACAAAATAAATAAATGACCAATACATTGATGGTTATGTGTTTGTCCCAAAGACACCATAGAGTGCAAACAACCATCAGTTTTTTAATCAGTCATTTTAAACTACAAATAATAACATACCTATTTTTTGACAAGTATCCCTAAGGATTGCCAAAGCAAAGCAAGGGAGCTACCTTTGCGTAGGAGTATATAAAAAATGATATAAATTGCAACAGATCATTACAACAAAATAAATTAGAAAGTCACAAATGGTTGGACCTAATTAAAAATAGAAGTTCTATAACAATTTAACATGCTCAATGATCCCCCACGAGCATTAAAGACATGATTGGATATACAAGGAACAAACATGCAAATGATCAAGAACTCAATCATGTAATGGCCTATAAGGGCAAGAAAAGAAATAGGAAATGAGAAAGGCAAATAACTATGTGTTGTGTCCATAAACATCAGATTGTCTTTCTGTTAAGGAAATAAAAGTTGTAAAGAAGAGCTGCATACATATGATGGTAAAGGTATAACAAATAATCGTACTTGATTTACATCCACAGGTATATAGGTTTTGGTCTTTTAAACCAACAATACAGTTTTAATAATTTGGAGAGCCGTTGTATTCACAAATATAAAAAGAAGACCTAAGATAATACAAATGATGGAATCGGTTGTTATCAAGCACAAAGATAAAAGGAAGACCTAAGATAATACAAATGATGGTATCATATGTTATCAAGCACTGCTAGAGGTCTGTGGACCTACCTTTAAAGGAAAATGACTTAAAGCTTATATTCATCAACGTGCATCCACTTCGTAGACGACCACTTATTCCCCTTGATCACAGGGCAACCACCTGAAATCAATCGGAGCATGCATCATGCATCAGATAAATAATGTCTTGTATTGTCATCAGGAAACACATAAGCTAGTCCACAACAAAACTGACTCACAATCCAAAAAAATAAAATTTATATGCCAAATCAATATGGCAAACCAAAATCTTGTTTCCCTTATATATGACACAAACTGCAAAACTATACTTAGGCTTTTGGGGGGAAGTGATGTTGCAAATCATGATTACCATGCAAACTTGATGGATCCAGTGATGCATCAGGTCTCATGCTCCAGAAAAGTAAGGCATCACCCATTTTAGGTTTCACAGAGAGGCCCTTCTTAGCACAATCAGACCACTTATCCCACCCTGGCAAAGAGCTAAAATTTCCCTTGGCAGCAGGAAACACGGTCTCACCCCCTTCCTCAACATCCGACCTACATCAATAGTAAACACATAATATGCAAGAAAGTAAGCATTGATGTTTCCTGGAAAAATACAATCTAACATGAAACTCTAACATCCTGCCAAGTGCATCCAATATGTGGCCACAGGAAGTATAAGACTTACAGATACATGAGAATGGTAGCTATCCTCTGGCCCCCATTCTTTGTGTTGAACTCGTCAAGAAAGTAGTCATAGTGAGGTTCGTACTTTTGTCCAACTTCATAATGGAGAACTTGTAGTCCTTCTCCATGATCTGCAAATTGCAATGAGTTAAATCAGGCTGAGATAAGCTGAGTAAAAAGTATTAGAGCATTAACACAAATAGTCCAAACAACCAGGTAGGACAGATATCAAAAGCAAAGATCACAACACGAATATTAAACGAAAGCCTAAACATCCCTACAGCTCAGTGGCAAAGCCACACTTGTAATATGGGGGACAATTGTGCCCCTCTAAGCTATTGGTAACTATTTTTCTGTACTTGCAGTTGTACTACAAAGATAAATTTAGTAAGAGACTAAAACTGCATTAATTTAGAAAGCTGACCCCTGATTTGTCCAAAATATAAACTTTGCTCTACTATATATTGTCAAGCTTTTCCATTTTATCTAACCTTAAATTAAGTCCCGAGTTTGCCATTAGGCCCCTTACTACCGCCTTCCCCCAAGAAAATAAATACAAAATGCAAAGAAAGGGATTTTATCTTAAGACCTTATATTGCCTTAAACAAAAAAATTACCACTTATAGAAACAGTTTTTGTGACAATGATCGATAGATCATCATGGAAAACTAAATATCACATGAAACCCACATTAGTCGATAACACTCATGAGAGTTTTTTGTTGGGAAATTTATCATAGAAACAATCGAGCATGAACAAAGACATGGCTTAGCTTCCTATTTATTTGAACTGATGCCTTGCATATGTATAGGGCTTCTAAAACCTACTCTAAACATAAAAGTAACATGACCCCTTCGAATTTGAGCAAGACGTCCGCAAAATGTTATTAATAAGGAAGCCTCTTTGGTTTCATGACTTTTATCTTATCAAGTTAAGTGAAACCAATGCTCAAATTTTTAATAGAAATATGTACACATGTATCAAGCTAAGTAACATGTGTGCCTACCATAGTACTCTTTAAAAGGCGACTTTGCTAATTTCACATAAAGCAAGTCAATCCACAACGCGATATCTTACAACCTTTTGAAAAGGTTCCCAAAGGAGTATACAGCACACTGCTGCTCTTCTAAAATATATGTGCCTGAATTTGGGAAGTTAACAACTTTAGATTGAAAAACATATTTTTTTAAAATTGGAGGAAAAATTAAATTCAAACAACATACACACGCGCGCGCGTTTGTGTATGTATATGCTATTATTATTATGGTTGCATAATTTTGTTTGAATCTTTGACTTTTTTTATTTTATTGATAAATAATGTTCTTCAATTCTTACCTACAGGAATGAATGTAAAGTCTGCTATTCTTTTCTCTATGTTGCTGATGATCTCATCACGTTCCCTCTTTAAAAACATTCCAGAGCTTGTGCGCACCCTGCAACAATGAGCACTCTAATAAAATCAATAAGAGAAAGAGAAAGAATTTACAGTAAATCCTTCCCCTGTACTGTATGATTTTATTTGAGATACAAATGAGAGCAGCGCAATGGAATTGATGCAGACCTGCTATCTTTACTCTGACCAGTTTTGCTATCAACAACTGTTGACTTTACCATGTGTGGTCTTGCAAGATCCATCAAATACTCGCATTCTTTCTTGGACTGTTAGCAAAATAAAATCCAAAATCAAGACTTTCGCTTGACCGTCTTAATACATTCATCATCTGAACATTTATGGTGCTAGTTCATGGTGATTTAAAGGATTACATAAAAGAATTTATTACACTAAATGCCAACTAGATGGATATGAATCATACAGAAAATTCATTCATAATCAAATCCAAGCAATATATTTACAAGCACGATCCACAAATCCACGAGCTACAAAAGTTCAAAGTATAAATAATGGTAAAGTTCAATTATTAAAACAATTCAATAAACATATAGCTACCAGGCCAACATCACACACGTTTCAATAAACAAAACATTTAAGAACACAATTCAATAAACCAAACCTTTCAGAAATTAAGTTATGAAAGAAATAACTAACCAAAAAATTATGATATAGGAATGCTCTAGGCTCCCAGGAAAGAACTTCCGTCCACTGGTCTTCCCTCGTTTCCGACACATTACCATCAACTCTGCATCAAAATCACACATGATGATAAGTATACGGATTAAATTCAGGCAAAAAGATATAGAGAGAAGATTAATTCAGGTGCGTGCGTACATGATATCTTTAATAATCTTGCGACTGAATTTCAAGTGATTAGGGATCGAAGAAGAATCGTCATCGGAGCCAACAGGAAGTGAGAGAATTCCGAGAGCTAGAAGCATTAGAAGCACTACGGTTAACATCAGAAGCATCGACAGAACTAGGGCTACAGTCGACGATCTCTTGGCTTGATGCCGATAATTCATAATCCTTCCTTTCGCCATTGTTTCTTGACGGATCGATTGAAACAAACCCTAATTACGCCCCCTGAATTATATTAGAATTTAGAGCTAGGCATGTACTTTTCTCTTGGTCAAGGTTCACAGCTAGGGAAATTGTTATTTGTCACACTTTTAACATTATGATGAAGAACGTACCTTGACTAGCAAAAAAAATTGTTCTCACTTATATCAGCTGGGCTGTCAATGCCCATACAAATTAAGAGGAGTATTTTCAAAATAGCAGCAGTATTTGTAATTATAAATATATTAAATATGAATTGTTAAAAAAATAGTATTATTTTATTTTATTAATAGTAAGAATGTGAATTGCAACAAAAAAATTCATTAAATAAAAAATTATATGAAAAAAAAGAGATACCGATATAAGATAATTATGAAAATAAGACTATAGATGAAAAGAGTATAAAAAATTTATTTATATTTTAAATTGAATATTTACATAAAAAAAATTATTTTTTTAATTAATAGGATTAAATGATTATAAAAAAATTTGTTCCTAAAAATAATTCGGGTTGAATGACTAATTTATTTTGTTTTGTTGCCATTATATAGATATAGATGTATAGATACATAAATTATAAACGTACATCAACCTCCACATTGCCAACTCAAAAAACATATGTTTCAAAATGTTTCCATAATTACGTAACTCAATCAATGTCCACTCTTTCCGACAAAAGAAAATGCAATGTCCTGCGATTTCCCAAAAAACTCGATATCCAATATCATTAAACTTTCCGAATATATATAGTGAACGTCAGAACGCAATGTCCCAACTCCCAAGGCGTTAAATCCTTTTTTTATTATTAAACTAAATCTCGTTTTACATTTATATCATTAAATTTAATATTTTATTATTTGACTCATTAATTTATAAAATGTTAAAAAATCATTAAATAATTTGCTTATCAACAAATTTTTTTGTTGTTGCTATGTTGAGCGAAAATTTTAAAATTTTAATTTTGTCAAGATTGGATCCCAAAATCTCTTAATTTTTCAGAAATGAACTTAACTACTGTATTAAAGAGGTTTGATAAAATATTTGCATGTGTGTAGCACATGAGAGAGAGAAAATTTACATGTCAACTTTTATTTATGTAGTCTGCCAGATCACCGCCAAGATGAAAAAATTTAAGATTTTAAAATTCTAAAGTAAAAATAATTAATATGTACCAGGTTAAACGGGACTAAATCATTTGTAATAAAAAAAAATTGTATCTTTATTACGAGATTTATAGTGATATTTTTAAAGGTCTATAACGACAATTTGTCTCGTCATAGTCCTACTCTATAGTCACGGTCAAATTGTCGCCATAAACTCTAAAAATCGTCGTTATAAGTCTCGTAATATAAATACAGGAAAATTTTGTACCAGAAAATTTGAAGTTAGGTTAAACAAAAATCCATTATATTTAATAAATTTTTAAGATCAAACTATAAAGGATTTCAAGAATAAATTAGGGTTTAAATTTTTTCACCATCTTCCCAAATCTACCATTCCATAACTTTTTAGTTCCAACACCTTTTTTATTCCAAAAATATTAGTAACAAACAATGAACACAGTGAAGGGATGAATATAACTTTCCACAAAAAATGAATTTAACTTCTTCTTTTTTTAACTTTTTTGCTAATTTCAAAGAATTTAACAAAATTGACTTTGAATCATTGAGTCATGAGGGACTTGGTATAATTTTTCATACTTGTTCGATATAATAAATACAATTTAAAAATATCAAAATTACTGGTCCATTATCGACACCATCGACAACCAACAAATCATTTCAGTTGCCGCCGATCAAAATCATCAGCTTGCCAATTAAGCTCTCTCTCTCTCCTTTTTAACTTGCCAACTCAAATTTACCTTATCAATTTGAACGGAGTTAATTTTTTAACATTTTTGAAAAAAAAAATCAAGTTCAATAAATTAACTGATAAAAAATTTAATTTAATAAAATAAATATAAAATAAGGTTCAATTTAGTGGAGAAAAGTGTATTTAACCTAACTCACGAAAGAGGCCATTTATTTGTCAAAAAGATACGATCATGATTGATATATTATCACATGCTTCCCCATCCTGAAAAACAAGAATATCATTTCCTTTGGTAAATCACATGCTAGGAAATTGCTACTTTTCTTAATCTCCCACGACGGAGGGACTACATTATTATTAATACTTATATATCATTACATACAGTCAACAAATCATGTGGCATATAAAAAGTTTAGGATTAAGACATATGAATAAATGTGTATAAAATTAACTATAAAAATTGATTTTAATTATTAAAAAATAGAATTTTATATTAAAATTTATGTCATATTTTATTTTTTAATAATTAAGATAAATATAATAATTGATTTTAAAGTTAAATGTTACATACTCCTTGTTCAAAATGCAAATAAATTAATTAATTTGCCAACAACCTTGTCCAAGTTTGTCTTTAGTTATTTGGGAATGTATGTTAGTCGGAATAATTGGAAAGTTTTACCAAAGTCATTGTTAACGAAACTTCCCAAAATTTCCAAAGTTACATAATTTATTACTTTTTTTCGTTACGCTCCACTCTATAGGCCATGCGATTAATCTAATATTTTAGTGCTTAATCATTTTTGTTATGTTAACCGACTTCTTTACCTTACTTCCACCAGACTAGACTATTAGGTAGCAAGTAGTGATTATTTATGATTTTCATAACCCTCCGCTCATTGGCTATGTGATTAATTTAATATTATTGTGCTGAATCTTGCATTTTTGTTGTGGTAATCAATTCAGCCCATGTGTTTACTCTACTCCTATACGACTAGTAGCACACTCTTACACAGGATAAATTAAGTCTCAATACACTAAAAAATTAAAGTTATTAAATGATACTCCCTTCATTTTTAAATTATAACTTTATTATTCATTTCTAAATATTAATTTAAAATATTTTTAAATTTAAATTTTAAATAATTTATTAAAAATTATAAATTTTATAACGAATAATATTTTTTTAATAATTTATAATATTTATCATTATATAATTTATAATTAAATAAATTTATATTAATTTTAAATTTAAAAATATCTTAACTTTAACTTTAAAGGCGGAGGAAGTGGTTGTTTTTTCTTTATAAGGTCAACAAATCAAACCTTGTGTACGTTATATCCTTTTCATTATTCTTTCTTCTAATCCTTCATCTGTTCTCTTCTTCTTCTTCTTCTTATTTTATATATATTGAGAGAGAGCGAGTAGGGAGAAATAGAGACACCGAAGACCAGAAGTGTAGAGGTTTAAGAGTTAGATTGAACAAACTAGAACTTTTAATTAATTTGGTGTAATTGGCCATGGAGAAGAAACCAGCTTTGAAGTCCAAAAACAGGCTCCTAAAGTTGCTACCAAAGGTAGGCTCAGCTGTTACATTTCAAAGCCCTCCTTTCAGTCCAAGTAAGGAAAAGATCAGATCATCATCAGAAACTTGTTCAACCAAATCCAAAACCCATTTGGGAAAAGGATCCTCCGGTGGTGCTGGGACGATGACATCCATAATTCCGGCTAAAGCCCTGTATAAATACAATTTAAAAATATCAAAATTACTGGTCCATTATCGACACCATCGACAACCAACAAATCATATCAGTTGCCGCCGATCAAAATCATCAGCTTGCCAATTAAGCTCTCTCTCTCCTTTTTAACTTGCCAACTCAAATTTACCTTATCAATTTGAACGGAGTTAATTTTTTAACATTTTTGAAAAAAAAAATCAAGTTCAATAAATTAACTGATAAAAAATTTAATTTAATAAAATAAATATAAAATAAGGTCCAATTTAGTGGAGAAAAGTGTATTTAACCTAACTCACGAAAGGGGCCATTTATTTGTCAAAAAGATACAATCAAATTGATAAACTTTCATTAATTAGTATTTTCTTACAATAATTTCCCCAATAATTCAGAAAAGCTATGGCAAAGATGATAGTGAGCTATACTTTGTGGAAAAAGACGTGAATTTTTATGTATATAAAAAAAAAAATGCCCACCACTAACCATATTATACCCTAAAATACATCATCATTAAAATAAAATTCCATATAAAGATTTTGCTACAGCATCTTAGAATGAACCTATAAAAAGGATAGCGGTCTGATGATATATACCCATTGTTATAACTGATCCATATTATTCATTCAATCTCTGATCAAAGATGGCCATTGTACTTCTCTTTCTTCTAGCCTTTCCTATAGTAGTCATGTTTCTTGTTCACAAACACAAAAAACATGAAGAAAACCTCCTTCCTTCTCCACCGGGTCCTCGCGGACTTCCCATTATTGGAAACTTGCTCCAGTTAAATAACCCAGCCCCTCATGATTACCTGTGGCAGCTTTCCAAAAAATATGGGCCCCTAATGTCCCTGCGCTTGGGCTCCGTACCAACTCTTGTCGTCTCGTCCGCAAGAATGGCCAAGGAGGTGTACAAAACCCACGATGTCACATTTTCTAGCAGGCCATCCTTTGTTGGGCAGCAAAAGCTATCTTACAATGGCCTAGATGTGGCCTTTTCCCCGTATAATGACTATTGGAGGGAAATGAGAAAGATTTGTACTCTTCATTTATTTACCTCCAAAAGAGCCCAATCTTTTCGTCCAATTCGCGAAGAGGAAGTCTCTCAAATGGTCAAAAGAGTTTCGAAACTTGCTCATTCGTCCGAACTTGCTAATTTGAGTGAAATTGTATTGTCTCTAACAAGTTCTATAATCTCTCGGGTTGCTTTTGGTAAGAGGTATGATGAAGATGGTTTTGGGAAAGGTAAATTTGATCGTGTCTTTGCGGAAACTCAGGCCATGTTTGTCGGTTTCTTTTTTTCGGATTATTTTCCTTTGTTGGGATGGCTTGATAAAGTCACGGGAATGTGCGCTAGACTAGATAAGCACTTCACCAATTTGGATAGGTTCTACCAAGAACTCATTGATGAGCATCTTCTTACCGATAGGCTCAAGTCTGCACAGGAGGAGGACATCATTGACATCCTACTTCAACTAAAAAACAGTCAATTAAGCTCGTTTGACCTCACTTTCGATAACATCAAAGGAGTTCTCATGGTAATCCACCTCACAATTCCAAAAAATACTTGCTTTTAGCTTATGTATGTCAACTCGATTCCAGACTTTGATATTGGAACTGATCATGAATTAAATTGAAATTTAAATAAAATTTGAGGCTCAGTTTCAATTTTCAAGGCCTAGAGTTGATTTGCCAAACATAACTCTCTTATTTCAAAAAAAAAAAAACATTTATGGGGATTTTTTTTTCCTATGATAATCTTTGCATGCAGAATATGTTAATTGGTGGAACAGAGACGAGTGGAGTGACGGTGGTTTGGGCCATGACAGGACTAATGCAAAACCCCAAGGCTATGAAGAAAGCCCAAGAAGAAGTAAGAAAATTGATTGGCAAGAAAGGTATAGTAGATGAAGATGATCTTCAAAAGCTTCCTTATTTAAAGGCAGTGGTGAAGGAGGCAATGAGATTATACCCACCTTTTCCACTCCTGGTGCCCCGAGAAACAATCCAAAGGTGTGTGATTGATGGATACGAAATTCAGCCCAAAACCCTACTTTACGTGAATGCGTGGGCCATTGGAAGAGATCCGGAATGTTGGGATAACCCGGACGAGTTTTTACCCGAGAGATTTTTGGGTAGTGCTATTGATTTTAAAGGAAAGGATTTTGAGCTTATTCCGTTCGGGGCCGGCCGGAGAGGGTGTCCGGGAATTCACTTGGGAGCGGTGACGGTGGAGCTAGCAGTAGCTAATCTTGTCTACTCATTTGAGTGGGATTTACCGGATGGGAAGAGGAGAGAGGATATAGATACGGATGCACTGCCGGGTTTAACCATGCATAGGAAAAATGGGCTTTTGCTCCGCCCTACAGTTTGGGCTCCTGCTACATACAGCGATTAATTAATAAGCATCTCCTTGATGCATGTATGCTAGCTTATTATTATGCAATGTGTGCTTTTACATTTAATGCAAGAATCGAAGTTCAGTTTGAATAATAATCTATGTTGTACTTATCCATAAATTTGTAAGTTATATTTGTTTCAGTTTATTAATATTTAATCCGTGTGTGCAAAATTTAGGGACTTTTTGTTGTTTTTTCTTCTTGCTTATGACAAACACATTCAAAAATAAATTTCTTAGAATATTTTTTATTATTTAATTTTTGAAATTGAAAAAAAAAATTATGGGATGACTACCTCCTTTTTGATGATTAATATATACGTTGTCGGCCATATTTACTCTTAATTTAGTTTCGTTGATTAAGATTGGATTATTAAGTGGACATATATATATATATATATATATATATATATATATATATATACACATGAGAAATGATTTATAACATGTATTTGTTATGAATTTTTATAAAGCATATATCATTTATATTATTGAAAATAAGAATGAACGGCTAAGTTTAAAAACTGAAAATAGACGTCCGCTAGATTAGTAGCTGACGGTAAAAAAAAATACATACTAACTAAAGTTTAGGGTTTGACATATATTAAACTAGGGTTTATGATTTATTAACTAAGGTTTTGATCTATATTAACTAGAGTTTACGTTTATTAATTAGAGTTTAGGATTTATTAATCAGGGTTTAGAATTAAAAAACTTTAAACCTTAGTTAGTAAACTCTAAACCCTAGTTAATAAATTCTAAATTCTGATTAATAAACCATAAACCATAACCCTAATTTTTTTAAAGCAAACCCTAACTCTAGTTAGTAAACTTAAACTCTAGTTAATATAAGTCAAAACTCTAGTTAATATAGATCAAACCCTTATTTTGATTAGCGTCCGCTAGTATTAGTAGTGAATGATACGTGTTTTTTTACTGTCCGTTAGTGTTAGAAACGGACGCTGCATTCCCCAGTTTAATCTCGGTCGTTTTATATTTGAAACGGATACTATAGATGGTGTATGCCTATTTTTGATATTTGGAACGGATGTTATTGATGGTACATGTCTATTTTTTATCTATAACAAATACATACGTACTATGAATCATTCTCATATATATATATAAAGATTCATGGAGTAATTATTATGGCTATAAATATATTTTGTGTGGCCCATACACATTCTATACAAATATTGTTGAAGTCAAATTAAATTTGAAATCTCAAAATTACAAAAGGTATAGGAATTAATTAATTTGTGCCAAAAATGCACATTGCTGACCTATTGGGCTTGATATAAGATTTTTTTTTAAAATGAAATAAAAAAAAATCTTAAAAGATATAAAGTAAGTAAATTTTCTTCATATTAATTTTTATGCGCCAAATTTTTTTAATGGACTGTGGTGAGTTTTAACATAGTCACATCAAATTTAAACTTTAAGTATATTTTATCATAAATTCAGCTGCTGGCAAGTTTACAGTTTTAAAAACGACGTCATAGGCCTAATGGTTGTCCCTGCCAAAACTTTTGCGATTCACTTTCTTGGTCAGACGTACTCAACTACACTCTTCAGCTCTATAGAAAGAATCCCCCAATCGCGTTCATCAAATCAAATGTAAACTTTCATCTCATTCAAACCCTAGATTTTTTCAATTGGCCATGACTTATGGTACTTTCGTCCATTCCCCTGAACCCCACAAGGAAATGATTGACCTCGCCGGGAAAGTACGCCAATTCGACGTTGTTTGGTACTTAATCGACTTCATGAAAAGGAGAAACATTTAAATATCGAATTTTACTGTCCCAATTCTAATTAGACGATATGTGAGGGCCGGATTAGCTGGAGAGGCTATTCACACATTTAGTATAATGGAAGAATATGGATGTAAACCTGACAAAATATCTTTTTTCGAATGTTCTTTGTGAATTTGTAAGAAAAGAAGCGCAGCTGAGGCTCAGTTGTTTTTTCGATAGCTAAAAGGATAAATTTGAGCTAGACGTGGTGATGTATACTAGATTAGTTCATGGATGGTGCCGAGCTGGGAATATTTCGCAAGCCGAGAGGGTTTTTGGTGAATTGAAGGTGAATGGGATTCAGCCCAATGCTTACAATATAGTAATTGATGCGTTATGTAGATGTGGCAAAATTACGCGTGCTCGTGATGTTTTTACGGAGATGATTGATGCTGGATGTGAGCTGTTAATGCCAAATTTTGTACCACTCGTTTAAATCACAAAACAACGAATAAAATTAGACGCTAAACACAAGTAAATCAAAATAAAGTAATGCAAGAATACAAGAGATTTTACATGGAAACCCAATTGAAAAGAAACCACGGAGAAATAGAAGAATTCACTAGTATAATTGTTGTGTTTACAGATTTTTCTAAAATAATGAAGAGCCTAAGTGCTAAAAAATAAGAATTTTGTATGTAGTAGATATTGTGTTATGTCTTGAATCTCTTGCTTGTAGTCATATTTATAGATGTCACGTCTGTTAGAGTTCATGCCCTAATGGCCAATTATTTGATGTAATTACTTAACATTTTTGATATTATATTTGATTGAATAAATGAATTATTTTATTATAATTTTATTTACTGCGTTATATAAATGTTAGCATAATAAAAGTCCTTAGAATAGTTATACGAATTATATAGCTTTAAGTATATGACTTGAACATGAGATTATATAATTACAATTAGTATCATTGCTCTTAAATGTCCCTAGTCGAGTATCATTGTTAATGAGACAACAATGATGCATTGAGACTAGTATGTGGATTAATTGATGGCCAAATCTTATTGGTCATAAATATATGAGATATTGAGTCAATGCATAGGTACATGTTAGAGAACAATGTACTGGACAGACCTACTATGAGAATTCTATGTGGAGCATTATGCAAAGTGCCATAAGAAATTCTCATAGTGACAATGATGTAATGATACTCCGACCTGAAATCACTATATTATTACACGAGAATTTATGTACTTTGATATCATCAAATGTCACATTTAATAGGGTGGACAATAAAGGTAATTATTGGGTACATCATGAATCGTGTGAGGAATATGAGTGATCTAGATGGAATTTAACCCTCATATATAATAGGGGTGATATCCATAGGCCTCTTGATTGAGTAGGACTATAAAATGCATGACCATGCTCAAATAGTGATTTGTTTCATATAGTCTACTCATTGATCAAGAAAACTCAGATTAAATTATGAAGAGTATGACACATTCCATGCCTCGAGTTTAATCTAGGATGTTAGGGTTAAAATGATTAAATTACATTGAAACATTGATCACGAAAATGTTGTATCGAATCACCAATCTTATTATTACTTGGGTAGCAGTGATGAATTACTAGATGTCGCTCACTGTTTATAATTTTATAATATGATTTTAAAATTATTACCAACGTAATAATAACCTATAGGGTCACACACTTAGAACGTAATTAAAAGGGAATTAATTTAAATTGTAAGGATTTAAATATGTCAATATGATTGATAATATCTAAATTACGAATTTAAATTAATAGGATAATTTATATATATATATATATATATATATATATATATATATATATAAATTCGAATTTTATTTTTCTAATAAAAATTAGGGTTTTGGTTAATTCCTTTTTAACTGCTATATATATATATATGATATATCAACAGTTTTACGTAGAGAGGAAAAAATCAAAACCTAAACAAAACCCTAGCCGCTTTTAGAAAGAGATTAGAGAGAAATTCAGAAAATCTAGATCTTGGTAGAAGTACCGCAGTTCTCGTTACTGCAGATCGTGTGACGATTCGCGGGGCTTTCGTATGGATACCGTAGAGGCGCAGTTCTGTTAGATTGCGTTGAGGATTCAAAGCTGTTCCAGAAGTTTCATCGTCTCCATTCAAGCTCGGATAATCGATAAAATAAATCTAAACCTCTGAATTAATATGTTTTCGCATGGATCCTGTTTTAGAGTTTCGAAAATTATCTTAAAAATTTTTAAATTCTGCTATTTTTATGCGCTGAAATTCCTACAACGTCCACCCTAATCCAATTAGGGTTAAGAGTCTCCTTATAAAATTACCATATATCACCAGGTAATTATTAATAGATTTTCTTCCAAATTAGACTTTTTTATCTCCCCTAAATAAGGAAATATATTCATATTTTAATAAGGGCTCTCCCACTATGCAAGTTGTAATAGGACCCAAATAATTATATCTTAACATTGCCCTCCACTCTCCGGTTTATAAAGAAATTATAACAGGAGAGTAATCAAAAAGTCCACTTTACCCACCACCAATCCAACCATACAAACTGCCGAACCTAAACAACTAAACTGAACCTTTTATTGATACTACCCACCATACTGTCGAACTCCACCAAGAATGCTGAACCCACTAGACTACCGGACTAAATCGAAGCAAACCCAAACTGGCCGAATCAAATTAAAGCTGACCGAACCTAAACTGGTCAAACCAAACCGAAGCACCTTACTGAAACTACCAAGGAGAAGAGCCATCAGGACACGAAACCGCCGATGCGAGGGTCGTCGAAACACGAAGCCGCTGAGGTGAGGGATGTTGAGACACAAAGCTGTCGAGGCGAGGGACGTTAGGACACGAAGCTGCTGAGGCAAAAGGCCGTCGAGACATAAAGCCGTCGAGGCGAAGACCGTCAGGACACGAAGCCGCCGAGGCAAGGGGCCATCGAGACACGAAGTCGTCGAGGCAAAAGACCATCGAGACACGAAGCCATCGAGGCGAAGGCCGTTGGGACACAAAGTCGTCAGGCGAAAGGCCATCGAGACACGAAGCTGTCGAGGCGAGGAACTGTCGGGACACGAAGCTGCCGAGGCGAAAGGCCATCGAGACACAAAGTCGTCGGGACATGAAGCTGCCGAGGCGAAAGGGCCGTCGGGACACGAAGCCGCCGAGGCGAAAGGCCATTGAGACACGAAACCGTCGGGACACGAAGCCACCGAGGCGATAGGCCGTCAGGACATGAAGTTACCAAGGCGAAAATGATCTTAAAGGATCGTCCGATGGAGAACTTTGAAGATTTAAATGTTGAACTCTTTCTGTAATACGTGAATTTTATTAATAATGTCTTATACTCAATATAGATGAATTTATAATAACGCCAAAATACCAACCTTTCAAAAATGCGAAATCCAAAATATTGTTGAAAATTGACGCCTCCCAGTCATCAAATTAACTCAAAATCCTGATGTTTCCTATGTTTAATCAATAACTCGACGTTACCAACCCAAACAATCATCATTCTGACACGTACCCTTTATTTAATCTGGGGATAAGGCTTTCTGACCTGTCACGTACTGTACCAGCTCGTCGTCTTGGATCTTTTTCTCGATCAAATCTTTTAAGTTCCTACAAGCTTCAGTTGAATGCCCCCTTGCTTTATGATATTTAAAAAAAATATTCTTACCTCCCCTCCATAAATGACTATTTGGCTGTGGGGGTTCAAATAATGGCTTTTCCTTTATCTCTTCCAAAATTTGTACCCTGCTAGTGTTCAAGGGAGTGTACACCTTATTATCCTTCTTTGGTCGAAGGGGTGGTCTGTCTGTCTGTGGGAGGTTCCCCTTTTCGCCTTGGGATCGATCTGGAATATTCTGATTTAGGTTGCTCATAGCCTCCTCAATGGCAATAAACTTTTCTACCCATTCATAAGCGTCCGATAAGTCCTACAAGGGGTTGAACATGATATCCTTCATGAGCTTCTTCGACCAGCTAATATCCAACCCAGTGGTAAAGAACCCCAAAGCCTGCGTTATGTTGAGGTCGGTAACTATGCTGATCGCATCTCTAAACCTCTGCACTTACTGTGCCGATGTCTCGTTACTCCTTTGTTTGATCTGTATTAGTGAGGATGTGAGTTTGCTCCTTTTCTTGTTGCTACCGAACCAATCATGAAACTTCTCTGATAGTTCCTTCCATAAATTTATACTGCCTGGAGGTAAGGAAACTATCCACTGCTTCGCCGTCTTTTTTAGTGTTGTTATAAAGATCTTGCACATCCCTGCGTCTGAGTGGTTGTAGTATCCCATGATAATCTCGCATAAATTGGTGTAATCGTAAGGGTCCCCGGTGCCATCAAATGACTCCAAATGTGGCAACTTCATCTTCGGGTCGGCCTTCTCCAAATTAATTATGGCCGAGAAATGAGACTTGGTGTCCGTCTTCTTTGATCCCGACTTCACCTCAGCTAGCTGTCGCTCCAACTCTGCCATCCTCTTCATGATAGGATCTGAATCATCACGCTATATTATCTGATTTATGACGTTCCCCGTGGATCGGGCTTGTCGGGTACCGCCATCCTTTCGATTGTTATATTCTTCTTCGAGACCCCTAGACCGGGCCGGTCTTCCACCACCATACTTTCGTTCCCTGTCACCTTCCGTGTGACGGGCCTTCCTTGAACCACCATGATTGTAATTATAACATCCTGGCTGGGGGGATCGGGACTGTCTTCTTTGGTTTAAATGAGTTGACTCCCTGTCCCAAGGAGAAGGTTGCCCACCATCTTCGTGCTGATTCGGAATTAGCCTTAGCGGTCCATAACTGCGACACCACTCCCTCTGTGGTTTGGGGGGTTCATTCCCTCGTCCTCGAACTGGCCGACTTTGTGGCGTAGGTTCTCTTGATCCTCGAATGGTGATTTGTGGCTCCTCGTCTTTCTTCAACTCTTCCAGCAGTGCAACCCACTCTTCTTGCTGCTGTTACAGTGATCGCAAGGCTCCCTCAACTACTTAAATCCTCTGTTTTTTGATGATAACCCTTTGATCGGTTGAGCCATCCTTCGTGTACCGACGTCTGTGAGCAGATGTTTGAATGTTTGTCTCCCTCTCATAGCTAAGGTATGGGGAGTTAGGGGAAGGAAACAACCTCCGCCTGATTGAATTTGAATGCGACGCCATAGGACCTCCCTGTTGGACTGAGGGTCCCAACCTATCCTTCACAGAACCCCTCACCGTATAAGAAGATAATAGTGCTGACAAACCAGTCTGCTTCACCCGATCACCTTGTGGCTCCATAACTGAATTGTAACACCAAATGATTTTTGAATAGAATCCTAGCCCTCCTTCTAGCGCCAATGTTAACGCCAAATTTTGTACCACTCGTTTAAATCACAAAATAACGAATAAAATTAAACGCTAAACACAAATAAATCAAAATAAAGTAATGCAAGAACATAAGAGATTTTACGTGGAAACCCAATTGGAAAAAAAATCACACAGAGAGAAGAATTCACTAGTATAATGGTTGTGTTTACAGATTTTTTTAAAATAATGAAGAGCCGAAGTACTGAAAAATAAGGATTCTATATGTAGTAGATACTGTGTTATGTCTTGAATCCTTTGCTTTTAGTCATATTTATAGATGTCAAGTCCACCCTAATTCAATTAGGGTTAAGAGTTTCCTCATAAAGTTACCATATATCACCAGGTAAATATTGATAGATTTCTTTCCAAATTAGATTTTTTTATCTCTCCCAAATAAGGAAACATAATCTTATTTTAATAAAGACTCTCCCACTATGCAAGTTGTATTAGGGCTCAAATAATTATATCCCAACATGAGCCAAATGCGATTACTTTTAATAATCTAACGCGTGTATATGTTGAAGGCTGGTCGGACAGCGAAGGTTTTGCAGGTGTATAATCAAATGAGGAAGCTTTCATGTGTTGCCATTACGTATAGTTTTCTCATTGAGAGTCATTGTAAGGATGAGAATCATGAGGAAGCTACTAAGGTTATTAATACAATCGTTAGAAAAGGGTGTGCGTCAAATGCGTCTAAATTTAACCCGATATTTAGGCGTATTTTGATGGCGGGGGATGTGAATTCTGCTCACAGGTTGTTTGCTAGGATGAAGGAGGTGAAATGTAAGCCTAATACAGTTACTTATGACATATTGATGCGGATGCTTGCTCATTCAAAATCTACTGATATGGTTATCAAGCTTACGGAAGAGATGGTTAAGGGTGAGATTGAGCCTAATGTGAATACTTACCGGATTCTAATCTCATTGTATTGTG
Source organism: Hedera helix (assembly GCA_947179155.2). Classification (NCBI taxonomy): domain Eukaryota; kingdom Viridiplantae; phylum Streptophyta; class Magnoliopsida; order Apiales; family Araliaceae; genus Hedera; species Hedera helix. Next base: position 54,437,272 of record OX359268.1, on the reverse strand, counting down.
GGATGGGACATTGGAACAATGCCTACAAGTTTTTCCGAGAGATGATGGAGGAGAAATGCTTGAAGCCTAGTCAGCCAGTTTATGAAATGGTTTTGCAGCAGCTGAGGAAAGTAGGGCAGATAAAGAAGCATGAGGAATTGGTAGAGAAAATGGACGTTAGGGGTTTTGTGGCTCGCCCTTTGTAGTAGCCTGCCGCTTATACTTTTGCAAGTTCAATTAGGTAGTATTTATTTCTCTGTCATCATTATTACCATTGGTAAATGACAAATTTTGTTGATGTTGTCATCCTTGAATTAGATTATAAACCTTGTATTCAAGAATTTTGATGTACTTTGTGCTTCCAAGATTGCAATTTTGGAATATATATGACATTGAATTCTAATGTTTACTAGTGTTTGTAGTTTATTATCTTTTAATTGATTGCTTTGTTATGCTTGAGCACGGAAAGTCATCATGGTCTATAAATTTTTGAACTCTCTCATTGGAATATCATAGATACAGTTAATAGTCATTATCTTCATAAGGTTGTCCTTTATTTATTAGTTACAGTTGCCAATCTTGATGGTGAGTAGGCAATCTCTGAACATTGAATCACAAGATCCCAGTTTGTATTATACAATATAGTTTTTCTCAACCATTGTTTAAGATTCTATACTCGGCAGTGAAATCGGAGTTACCAGGTACAAGCATAGGCATGCCTTGCTGTTTCTAAAGATGGTGAACTTTGTTTCTCAGCTGAGCATGACTTTGCAGAGAAGCAACTGATTCAAATATTTCAATTTTTAATCCTTCCCTAATCAAGAAACAAACCCTCTTGCTTGTACTTCTTTCAAGCTGCAATAAACTTGAAAGAAGAAGAATTGTGTTTTACTGTTGAATTAGCAATTATCTCAAACTGGTATTGCTGAATAGTTCTCTTCTCAATAAGCATTGTATTTATTTATGATAGCAAGGGTTGCATGTGCCGTGCATTGGAATTGTTTAAATTGAAAACTTTTCAGAAGAAAAAAAAAGAAGAAACAGAGAGAAGCAACTGGTAATGGCAAAGATGTTTAATAACTGCAAGCATTTATTCCTAAAAGCGATATACACGGGGAGTTGCAATTAAACGTTATAAACAACTAAGCACCAGTTCATACAACAGCAAACCAGTAAATAAAAGCTTCAACCAAAACCAACTTAAAAACCCATCCGCGTAGCAGCTTACAAAAAGCTAACAGGTCCAACACTAGTCTGCAACCCATTCCTGAGAAGCTGGATCCTGGCATTTGAAGCAAAAGATTCCAAGTCTTTGGCTCCCCTTAACAACTCAATACAACAAACATTAATTTCACAAAAATGCAGATCCATACTAGAGTATCATATGTCAACAACGATCTGAGCCAATGATGAGCGATATCCGCTGCCCTGCTAGCTGGGAGATCAAATACACATTGTCAGACAATAAAGAGGCATTCATTAATTTTTTGCTGGAGAAGCCACTTGCAAACAAAAAGAATAGATACTGAGCATTCAGGGTAGAAATATTCCTAATGGGAATAAAAGAATGTTAATAACCTTAAATAGCTCTCTCCTCAACAGCAAGTAATTCAAAATACTAACAAATTTAAATACATGGTTGGACAAACATTTCAGTGAAAACAGAGATGGCATTAAACTAGTGTTTATAAAAAAGCAGTAAAGATACAGCAAGTACATTATCAATGACCTTGCATTTAAGCATCTCATTCAAACGTTTCAATCCCTCCAATCCATCGATAATGAAGTGCGAGACCTGCATGGCTAATATGGCCGAGTGTCATGGCCACTTCGGCCACCTTGAGCTGGCTAAACCCATGTACCATATCGGCTTTCTCAAGACTGTACTACGTATTATGCGTTGTGTTTGCTTCAATTGCTCCAAAATCCTTGCAGACGAGGTACCCTTTTGATTCAATCCTTTCCGAGCTCATAAAGTTTGTCTTTGTGATTTCTAAATTGAGTTTTTGTTGAAACATTATTATATTAATTGTATTTATAATTTATTTTATTATAGTAATTGTATTGCTTCTTAAATGATTTTGATTAAGTTTGGTTATTTGAACCTAATATGTAAATCGACCTCTTTTTAGATGTCTCCTTGTTGGGATTTCACGTTTCATACTAGAATGTTTCTGTTTTCCTTCTTGTGCATTAGCCTTAAGTGATTTCTTTTCCTTAATTGATGCATTAGAACTCTGTATTAATAAATATTGACATCAGACAGTATTCAATTTTCAAAGAATAAGTATCTAAAACCTTCTTGCTTGTGAATAGAATTTTAGAGACTCGTATCTCAGAATCATTATCCAGTCCCCTTGTCATGTAGAGAGTTCAACTGAAACTGCACTAGATTCTTCCTGTATCCTAGGGCGCGATTCTGTTCTTATCCATAGCACATGGCTTGAGCTTTCCCCTCTTAAGTTGCAAAGTTTATATGTTTTCATGTTTTATATACGGTTAACTGTTTAACTTCCAAAAATTTCCATAGTGATTGGTGATGCTTTTTGCCCGTGAGTGGATAGCCTCTTACAGTGTTGCTCATTCTTCTTAAAATTAGATTGTAATGCAGCCGCTTTCATGTAATCAACATGGTTTTTAATTATTTCCTTAATTTTCCCTACTCAACCATTGCCAAATATTCTTTCAAAGGTTACCTTATTTACCTTAAACTTTTGCTGGAGGATCACAAATTTAAGCTAGCTCAGAAGATCAGGAATCCAAAAAATAGATTAAAGAAGATTTTGGATTCCTACAAGAGCAAAACCAAATGTGACGGCGGTGACGAAATAGAGTCCCAAGGCCAAGATACTGATGAACCAGTTAAGAAGAGTCGAGGGGGTTGTGGCACTCAGCAGCCAAAGATTACTATTGAAGGTATGAAGATGATTTCTGAATACAAGATTCAGAAAAAGCAAAATGATGATCCAGAAAAGCTACCTGAGCCTGTTGAAAGGAAACAGCAGCTTCTGCCGTGAGGGTACATCATTTAAAATACTCGTCGTCTTGAAATCCTTATATTTCCTCCCTTTTCACATTTCCTGGTTCCCAATACCTTGAAAAAAATTGTATGGACATTTTCCTTGGGTACTAAATGTCCTGAAGCGGATAAGTGACAAATAATGAAATACTCTGTTTCTCCTTTTGTGCAATGTACATTATTACATAGTTCAGCTTTCTCCTTAATCTGCAAGCTTTTAGTGATACCTTAAATCTTGTGTATGGTACATGATTAAATTCATGCTGATTGTAAGTTTGGTTACGTGGAGCTGTTGTTCCTTTTCCGCATGCTTCTTTCCCCACCTTAGTACTTGAAATTGGGATGCGGTTAACAAAACATCTTAGTAATGGTGATGTATGGTTTGGTTTTTCTGCCAAAGGGTTCATTTTCTCCTATTGTTTCATCAGCAAATATTTTGATCCTATTTGATTGCACTCTATAATGATTGCCTTCATATTTTACAGTCCTTACAATTCTGATGCGAACCCAGACTATTCCCCGATTTCACCACAATACAGGTGAGTGAAGCTTTTCCATCTAGATTCAGGATGTGCTTTTAGGTTTATTTTGAAAGCCACATCGCACTGATATTTCTTCAAGAGAGTTTGGTCCGAGATTTAGGCATTTTTTGACTACTTTTCTGTTTTGGCCTGTTCTATTCTTCCAAGTGCTGGGTACTAACCAATCGCACCTAGATATTCACCAGCTCTCGGCAAGGACAATGGAACTAAGGATTGAAGTGAAAGGATAATCTATTTTGAGGTGGAACTTGTGTTAAACTTCTTGTGAGACCAGCACATGGGGATGCTATCTACAGACTTGGGCGGGGCAACAGGCTACATGTATGTAACCTCCATAACTTTTGGAAGTACCGTCTACTATTCTTTTCTTTTCTGTTTTTATAAAATTATTGGGGTAGTGTACTACCAAGAAAACTTGTAACCTAACTAGGTGAGGAGATAGCGAGATTTGAGGTCTAGCCTTTGCTATTAGTATGAGCATTGGTTCCCTACAGATATGTCTCAACACTCGCTAATAAAATGTCACAACTAAAATATACCCTAACTAGTGTCACAGCTAATGCTTGGACATGTAACGTTATTAATTACAGTTACTATTTAATATAGGTAAAAATTGGATACATGTAGATGCACGATAGCTAGAATAGGGAACTCTCAAAGCGCGTCGAAGTGGCAAGGACCAGGACCCTAAGTTTTTCTTGGTCAGTTACGCTATTATATAGTCCATGGGGATAAGGAGAAGTTGTTGGCCGGCTATTAATTGTTTAAGTGCGACAAAGAAATAATAACTCTATAAATAAATAAAAAGAGTACCCCACCACAATTAGCACCGAATAAACAAATGCCTCCTCCCAAGTCCCCCAGGCCCCACTCCCTCTAAAACAATTATATTGTATGGGCCATGAGGAGTATTTTAACTTTTTTATACTAATTTAATACTTTTGAGTTTTTTTAATTTTTAAATTAATTCAAAATTTTGTTTGTTTGTTTGTTTGTTTTTAAGATTATTTATGAGAGAGTATATAATTTTAAAGATGAAAATGAGATTAAATAGTATACCATTTTGTGGTTAAAGAATAAAAAAAATAATTAAAAGTATTAGAATGATATAAATAATCCAATTTCATGCAAAATACTAACAAATATACGTAAATACTTGGACATGTTTTTATACCAAAGATCATAATTCTAAAATTAATCTCATATTTTATCATCGCCTCCCTGATCTTATCCCCATCCTGAAAAACAAGAATATCATTTCCTTTGGTAAATCACATGCTAGGAAATTGCTACTTTTCTTAATCTCCCACGACGGAGGGACTACATTATTATTAATACTTATATATCATTACATACAGTCAACAAATCATGTGGCATATAAGAAGTGTGTCATATTTTATTTTTTAATAATTAAAATAAATATAATAATTAATTTTAAAGTTAAATGTTACATACTCCTTGTTCAAAATGCAAATAAATTAATTAATTTGCCAACAACTTTGCCCAATTTTGTCTTTAGTTATTTGGGAATGTATGTTAGTCGGAATAATTGGAAAGTTTTACCAAAGTCATTGTTAACGAAACTTCCCAAATTTTCCAAAGTTACATAATTTATTACTTTTTTTCGTTACGCTCCACTCTCCAGGCCATGCGATTAATCTAATATTTTAGTGCTTAATCATTTTTGTTATGTTAACCCACTTCTTTACCTTACTTCCACCAGACTAGACTATTAGGTAGCAAGTAGTGATTATTTATGATTTTCAAAACCCTCCGCTCATTGGCTATGTGATTAATTTAATATTATTGTGCTTAATCTTGCATTTTTGTTGTGGTAATCAATTCAGCCCATGTGTTTACTCTACTCCTATCCGACTAGTAGCACACTCTTACACAGGATAAATTAAGTCTCAATACACTAAAAAATTAAAGTTATTAAATGATACTCCCTTCATTTTTAAATTATAACTTTACTATTCACTTTTAAAAATTAATTTAAAATATTTTTAAATTTAAATTTAAAATAATTTATTAAAAATTATAAATTTTATAACGAATAATATTTTTTTAATAATTTATAATATTTATCATTATATAATTTATAATTAAATAAATTTATATTAATTTTAAATTTAAAAATATCTTTAACTTTAACTTCAAAGGTGGAGGAAGTGGTTGTTTTTTTCTTGATAAGGTCAACAAATCAAACCTTGTGTACGTTATATCCTTTTCATTATTCTTTCTTCTAATCCTTCATCTGTTCTCTTCTTCTTCTTCTTCTTCTTCTTATTTTATATATATTGAGAGAGAGCGAGTAGGGAGAAATAGAGACACCGAAGACCAGAAGTGTAGAGGTTTAAGAGTTAGATTGAACAAACTAGAACTTTTAATTAATTTGGTGTAATTGGCCATGGAGAAGAAACCAGCTTTGAAATCCAAAAACAGGCTCCTAAAGTTGCTACCAAAGGTAGGCTCAGCTGTTACATTTCAAAGCCCTCCTTTCAGTCCAAGTAAGGAAAAGATCAGATCATCATCAGAAACTTGTTCAACCAAATCCAAAACCCATTTGGGAAAAGGATCCTCCGGTGGTGGTGCTGGGACGATGACATCCATAATTCCGGCCAAAGCCCTGTATAAATCAACAAACTCATCAAGCTTTGCGGCCCATGAACCAACCTCACCAAAAGTCTCATGCATGGGTCAAATCAAGCACAAGAAGAAAATGTGCAAGTACTATCAAGATCCATTGCCGCCTATGGATTATCTTGATCAAGTACTAAATTTCAATAACAAGCCCAAGGTGATGAAATCGGTGCAATCTTTTGGTGAGGTGAAGAAAAAGAATCCACGTGTTCTCAAATCGGTGCAGTCTTTTAAGAATATATTTGGAAAACCAGATGGTAGTAAAAAAAGTGGTGGTTGTCATGATTTGGGTGTTAGTGCGCCAAGTTTGAGCCAGATGCATCGCTTTTCGAGTGGCCGGAGTTCGTTGTCGAGTTTTGATTGGACGGCGGCTCAGATTGCACCGGTGGAGTCGGATCATGATCGTAATATTTATGAGGGTAATGAGGATAAAATTAGTTTTACAGTAGCACCAATACAAATTATAGGTGGATATAAAGCTGTGAGTTTAGAGCCCAGAAAAGAAATTAATTTATGGAAGAGAAGAACTATGGCTCAACCTAAGCCTCTACAACTCAATACCCTGTGATCGATATATAAATAAATATTTCTGTTTTTATTAGTATTTGGTTTTGTTGTTTAGATTCTCTTATGTTAGGTTTGGATCGGAGAAATGAATGTGAGAATTACTGATTGTGAAATGAAAAAAATTGTGTTTAGTTGTTTCATTAGAATTAAATTGACTATTTTTATTCTTCTTAAATTTATGAATTTTATTCTTTTGAAAAGAGATAAAATGAATTATTCCATTCTCCATTCAAATTTTTTCTCTTATTCATTCTTTGATCCATTTCATTCATTCCATCTAAATGTAGCATTAAAATTTGATAATTGGAGAAATACTTAAGCTTGATTATTGTACATGGAATGGAAGGCAGGCTACCCCAGAAATTCAGGCATGCATGTAATTAGATAAATTAATGCTGTAATGCAGAATTTTGTCTGTTTTTGTTCATTAACTGTGTATGGATGTGCTTTTGATTATTAATTGTGTACGTCACATTTGTTTTGATCCACCCAAGTAGTCAAAAACTATCAGCTAACAAAAACAGAATAGTAGGACAAATTGGAAAAACAAGGACGGGAAGCATATACCAAATAAATTTGCGCATTCAATTATTTTCGAAGACAGAATGTGAAAATTATGCAATGGTCCCATTGCTTTTTTCCTTTCCTAAGGTTAAGGTGGCACACGCAAAGTTTAAATTTAAAATGAAAATTATACAATGGCCCCATTGCTTTTTTCTTTACCTAAGGGTGGCATACACAAAATTTAAATTTATGATTTTGGAATTTAAAATATTTTTTTAGGTAGATTTTTATTTGTTTTCTTGTGATAAAAGTCTATCAACGACAAAAAGCATCAACGATCACATAGTCCGTTGATAATGCTTATCATTAGCGACCGCTTTCAGCTATGGAGTATCCTGTAGTCACTAAAATCATGAACGACGGACTTTCAGACGCTAATAGCGTTATTGAAGACCACGTTGGCACCAAAATTAACTAGGAAGGGCGGCGAAAAAATTAATGATGGAAGTAGCCGTTGTTATTGTCCTTGCTAAGAACTAGTGTCCAAGTTTCGTAGTGAAGTCGATCACGGTATCTTCCATGTCAATTAAAAGTGGTAGTTGATGTCAAGTACTGTTAATATTAAATATTCATTCCTAACTTTTGTAGCAACAGCAGACGGGAGCAGTACAAAAGAAAGGAAGAAAGTTAGGGCAGAGAATGGGAAAGAAGGGAGAATGGAGAGAGAGAAGAAGAGGTCGATGTCGATCTGTCACCACTGTCGATCTACCACTGCCTCTAATTCCTTACGACCACGTACAATCAATAGTTAATACCTATCTGTGATAGCAAAATAAAAAAAAATTTATAAAAAAAGTATTAACGACTGCACACGATAGCTAATACCTATCAGGGATCGATTTTTTTTAACAAAAATTAATTTTTTTATAAAAAACTAGAAAAAATAATAATAATTAGCAACGGACATGATCGCTAATGTGCCCGTAGACCAATGTTTAAAAAATCGGACTAGTGATCGAACCGAAAAAGTTACTAGGTTGATGGGTCACTGGTTCAACCAATGGTCGAATCATTATTAAACTAGTGACGTCATAAATACATAAAAAAATATATTATTAATAATTAATAAAATTTTAAAATATCTAATTTTTTATAAATTAAAATATAGTAAAATAATGTTATAATATTATTAAAAAAAATTATAAAAAAAAAAACTTGAAAACCGAGTCAATCGATTCAACTACCAGTTGAACCGGTGGTCAACCGATTTTTAACTGGGTCGTTGACTTTTGATTTTTTGGTCGGATCGGACCGAAAAGTCGACCAGTTTCGGTTGAACCGCAGTCCGATCGCCAATCCGGTCCGATTTTTTAAACATTACCGCAGACAAGTGGAGTTACGTCAACCGAATGTCATTGTTTGATTTTTACCAACTAGATTACGTGCGTCCGATATTAGCGACCGATTGCGATCTCTAATACCCCTCTAACTATGAAAATTAATCGCTGATAAAAATTTTTGTTGTAATGCGCAACAAAAATCATAAAAGGATGACAATGCTTCAACTCATTTAGTTGATTTCTTTTCTTTAATTTTTTTTTTCCTTAAATTAATTTGTTTGATTTTGTATATTTCCCTTGTTAACTTGAAATTTTAATCTATTCCCAGTTTTACTCTTGTCTTCCTACTTTTAGATATTTTTCTATCCTTGTCTGCTACAGTAATTTTATAATTAAATATTTTATTTATAATATGTTTTTCAAATATCAAAAATATCGGAGGGATTTAACCCAAACATCAATTGTTGCTTCTTTATTACTCTCTTCGTCCAATTAAAGATATCTTAAATATATTTTTTGCACAATTTTAAAAAGACAAAAGTGGAGTATAAATAAGGTTTTATTTTGTCCACAATGAACCTTACATAAATACATTAAAAAAATATTTTAATAGTGGTAAACATTGTTTAAATACTTTTAAGGACACGTAAAATAAAATTTTAAGTTTAAATTGTGTACTCATATTTTAAGATAATAATTTTTTTTGTTACTCGAGTCATTTTTTACGAGTAACAAGGCAGTAATTCATTTTTCATATGAGGCTTGTTCCCTAGCCAGCAAAATCAAAAAACTTCCGCAGTGAATCTCCTCTCATTTGCAACTGCAGCGGAAAACGTATTTCCATTGTAATTAGATTTGTTTCGTTGTGCTATGCCAGTCTTTACTTACTAGAGTAATCGTCGAAAATTAGAAAAAAGAAAGAAGTGTGTGCTATTGGCAGCGTCGTCGTGCGATAGATGGGAATTTTTTGGGGCTTGCTTTTATGTGGTCTTCCACCAGGTGGAGGTTGTGTTGCTGGATTAAGGTGAAACAATGCTGCTGATCGTAAATATAGCTTGTTAAGAGACTTGTTATCTCTCTTTTTTTAAGTTCCTGAAGCCTGATCACGATCATGGTGTTTTAAGTGCTTGTTTACGTTAGGCGACCGCTAATGCTGTCCGATAGTAGTGGAATAATGATGCTTTACGATTTTGTATTATCCAATATTAAATCCTTCAAATCTTGAGTATTTGAAATCATATCTCTCTCCATTTGCCTGTCTCTCCCGTTATATTTAGAGATTGAAAAATTCTAAACTTCTCTACTTTTTTTACTTGTATATAAGATAAATGAATGTGGTCCACTTATTTAGGTTAAAGATAAAATAAAATAGAATCACACTCATTTGTCTTATATGTAAATAAAGAATTGATATTTTTATAAGTTAATTTATATTTTCACAAGTAGATCTCATTTGATCTTGTAAAAATATCAAATTAACTTGTGAAAATATCAATTATATATGAAAATTGATATTTAAATAAGTTAATTTGATATTTTTGTAAGTGGGTCTTATTTAATTTTATGAAAATATCAAATTAATTTATAAATATATATATTCCCTATATTTATTTATTGTTGTTTTGTTTAAATGTGAAACATTTATATCAGTATTATATATAGGTATCCAACTTAGATACCAATCATTGTCTTATTATTATTCACTTTTCATTTTCTGAATGCTACACTTAACCTATTCAGCTAGTTGAAAAGTATTTGCAAATACTTCGTAGTTCGTAGTCAAGATGTGCAAAATAAGTTTATATATGGAAAGAAAATGGGATTTGGGTATTTAAGTTAGATATTCAACATAATTAATTTGGAGACAAAATAAGTACAAATAATGTCGAGTACAATGGGAGTCGGAGGGGTGGCTCAAAATAATTTAGAATCTAAAGCGATAATTCTAAATGAGGTATTTTATATTTGGTACATTTTTCATTAATTTTTATAGTCAAATTGACTATTTTTCAAATCAATATATCTTATTATTATTTAATATATATGTAAAAAGTCTATAAACATTATCAACTACATAAAATTTAGTATTAATCTCAATGTTTACTTTTTTAAAAATCTAAATATATATGTTTAATTGTTAATTTTAAAAATGGTCAATTTGATTACAAAAGTCAATTGAAGACTTTTATTTTGAGATGGATGGAGTATTAATATTTTTTATTTAAATTAAGCTTTTTTTTATACTGTTAATTTTTTTTAGGTATTTAATATTTAGATTAGACTATGGGCTCTAAATAATTGATTGAACTTATATTTTTATAAAGCCTTTTTTACGTGAGTTATTTATGGCGTTTAAAAATTTTTGTTCTTCTTTTGAAATTTGGCCTAAAGCCAAAGTTTTTTTTTTATGATATAGGGTCGACTCTGAATAAGTCTAGTAGAAAAAGAATAACGAACGTAATAAATATGCAGAAAAAATTAGCAATATATATATATATAATGTGCAGAAACATTGCAACCTCGTTTAATATCAAAACTATGTGGTATTACAAAATTGATATGTAAGTATAAATTTGTACTTTTTTTTTATTTCCATTGCCAAATTTTCTTCCACAAGTTATATATGGTTTTTTTTTTTTAAACAAGTTATATATGGTTAAAACTTCCTCCATTTTCTATTTTTCCACCTCACACCATTAAGATACATGCCATGTCACTGACGATAGCATCTGCCCTAGCCAATCAAGCCAATCCACAGCAGATGAGATAACCCAAATTATGTACCCATGTTTCTTGCCATGCATGTATTATCTCATCACCCACCTTTACACCACACAAAACCAACTTCAAAATCAACCTCTCCCTCCACATATTAATATCCATTCCTCCTTTATTTCCTCTAAATCTCTATCCACACATTAAAAGAAAAGTTTTTCCAACTCCAATTCTTTCTACAATGGCAACCATCACCTCAGCAGCCGTTTCCATCCCATCATTCACCGGCTTAAAGTCCACCTGCGCCGCCACCTCAAGGGTCAGTGTCCCCGCCAAGGTGTCGGCCGCCCCAGTGCCCAAGCTTTCCTTAAAGGTATCAATGAAAGAAGTGGGGTGCTACCATGGTTGCCACCGCAGCAAGTGCACTAATTCTTGCCAGTAACGCCATGGCGGTTGAGGTGAAGCTTGGCAATGACGACAGTGGATTTGCTTTTGTTCCGAGCAATTTCTCAGTGGCCCCCGGAGAGAAGATTTTATTCAAGAACAATGCTGGGTTCCCACATAACGTTGTGTTCGACGAGGATGAGATTCCGTCCGGTGTCGATGTGGCGAAGATCTCCATGAGTGAGGGGGACTTCTGAATGGACCAGGAGAGACTTGCTCAATCACCCTCGCTGAGAAAGGCACTTACAAGTTCTACTGTACTCCTCACCAGTGAGCTGGCATGGTCGGCCAAGTCACGGTCAACTAAGAAAACTCTATGAATTAATTTCAATAATCATCATTTCGTTTTCTGTATCTTTATTTTTTTGGGGTGTTAGAAGAGCTAATTATCAAATGTTGGACTTGTGACAATCTATGAGGTGAAACTATAATGTTATTTGTGTACTATAATTTCTTAGTATTTTACATTGCAGATTCATGCTGCTGAGGTCCCAATTTACCTCATGAAAAAAGAAAAAGAAAAACATTTTTCATACATATAAATATGTTCCCACATAGACAGAGCAGACAATTGTAAAACAAATAATTATATGCAACGGCTGCCAGAGGAGGCGTTACATGGTGGTCGGTCTACGAGCTATAATTTTTCTCACAAGGAACGAGAGAGAGGTATTTCATCAATACAAATACACTAACAACAAAACTGAAATTAGAAGCAGGGATACACCGTCGTGCAGACGGCATGCCCAAATTTTAGTATGAATGATGCCTCATCTCCACTAGATTAACTAATTGTTACAACCATGAGATCCTTTTAAACTTTTACTCAAACGAGAGGCTCCACAGGGTCCGTTTTGTTGGCCTGGCAAGTTGGAACAGGAGGAGCCTCCCTTATCATGATGCTTTGAATGAAGGCTATCATCTGCACAACCATATACCTCACTCAAGACAGGCCAAGGAAGAAAAAGGAATTTTTTTTACATATACTGAAACTCTTCTGTTTGGTATACCTAATCAAGTAATCCTTGTGACGGAAAGTATATATATCAAATGTTAAGAGCAGCTAAGAATGAACATTCAGAAAATATAAGGATCTCTTCATCAATTAGAAAGGGGTCTTACCGCGACAAGGCTACAGCACATAAGACTAAAACCAGGGAAATGAAATGGTGCACTTTCAGAGAGGAACAAAGCTGTAAAAATAGAGGGGGGGAAATTAGTCTGAAATACTCGATTGACTTCCAGGACATCCAGAATTTGAATCAAAACCTCAATTACCTGTTAAAGGACTAAAGACCAACGGAGAAACCACATGGGAGAAGGAGCATATGCCTGCAATGCACCCTTGAGCCTTTCCCTGTAAAGAGGGAAGAAGAAGCATATACTATGACAAATTTGTAAGAATATTTTTAATTCTTCTTTATCATTATCATATTTTTTTCAGTAAGCTGCCTCCAAATTGACATATTGCCTGGTCTTACTGTTATAGCATTCCAGCTCCAACACGAAGGAGGTGTTTAATAAAAATTGAATGAAATAATTCTGAACGTTTAAGTAATCTAAATGAGCTGAATGAAGTAAATTTTTAAATACCGAATGAAAAAAATTGTTTGATAAGTGACATATCTGAAACATATGAATAGCATATTTTTACTATTTTACCCATCTGAAAAAATTCAAAGTTATTGTAAATTTATTTAATATTATTAATATAATATTTAATTTTTATTTTTATTTTTTTAATTTTTATTTTTTTTATTTCATTCAGCCGGAACTTAACCATTCAGCCAAAAAAATTATACTTAGTCATTCAGCCCAAAATTATACTTAGTCATTCTCTCCAAAATTCTGACCGATTCAACCATTCAGCTCTAAACAAACGCACTGAATGACTGACCGATTCAACTATTCAGTTATTCAGTCTTATTCAATTCTAATCAAACAACCCCAGCTCTAAACAAACGCACTAAATGATTGACCGATTCAACTATTCAGTTATTCAGGCTTATTCAATTCTAATCAAATAGCCCCAAAGTCAACTAAACTGACCATTCTTCTTGAAGCTTACCTGCTCACTTGGCCCAACTTGCTTGGAGGAAATGCTCCGTACCTGAACACACGAATATCTCAGTTTAATAATGTATTTCTTAATCCAACGATAAAGAGGTATATATGAGGTTCAACAGACTCACACATGGTGGTGAAAAAACGGCCAAAGACGAGAACATGGCAGCCATATAAGGAACCTATTGGGTTTGAAAATGTTAGCAAAACTTAGACATAACATGAAGTAGCTAAGCGTGAACAAGTTCTAAATTAGGAAAAACTAGGTAAGTGATAAAGGAAGTACCCAAGAGGACCATGCAATGCTGTAAAGAACAATCTGCATCGAAGACCAGGGATCAATTATTAAAAGCTTCAAATACATCTTATAAAGTCACATATTATATGAATTTCAATCAGTGTGCATCATCAAATATCTCATTGAATTTGTGAGTACCATGCAAAGGCGCCTAACATAGAAGAAACTTAATACAGTTAACAAGTCACTTACTTGTGCACAGCTGAAAAAGAGCCCTATTGCGAGCAGCTTCTCCTCTTTAATGACAGGAGCCACTATGGGCATAAGAAGCATCTGCAGGAATTCAAATCCAAATCGAAGAGCAATGGTAAACTTAAAGGACAATTTGCGAATTGGCCCTAAGAAAAACGCTTATAATAAAACAAGATCTCTGTAAGGAATACCTGTGATACGGTCCCTGCAATCCCATTAATCACCATTAAGTCAGCAAATTGGTCTTTGTTATAGTGATATTGAGCCTTCAAATAGTACTGCAATGGAAAACAGAATTCACATGTTAATTAAAAAGAGTTTCTAGTATGTGTTTGTAGAACAAAACCAAAGAATAAATTTCTAGATTCTTAATTCCTAACATCTAATTCATGCATAACCATTCATAAGGCCCGCACCTGCCCAGTATATCATTAGTTGTGGTTTCAAATAAGCACGGCAAGCAACAAGGTAGAAAACTTCAGAGAAAAAGCGACCATAATGGATTTTCTGAGTCAGGGGATCTCAATTTTGAAGTGAAAATAAAATTCTCATTACTTTACGGAGGCATTAACCATAAAATTATAAAAATAATTGAGATAGGAAAAGTACCAATAGCGATGCATGAAGACCAATTTCTGCAAGACTGCCAAAGAATGCAACAATAGCAACTCGTGAAAATTTCGAGCTGCATAAAATTTAAATGTCAGCCCAACACCTCACTGATTCGAACATAGAAGGGGAATTAAAATATAGGAGAAAAACAAAAAAGAAAAGGTTTAAGTCTTCTCTGACACTAAAAATGACCCAAGAAGCACCAAAATAAACATGCTATTGAGCCCACTTTAAGATAATTCTCAAAATGAAGAAGAAAACATTTTAATCGGCTTCTTTTACTTATACACCAAGAATTTCCCTTCAAGTTCCATCATTATCTAAACAGCTCAATACCAAAACACAATGCTAAAATCAAGTGTCATGAACCTTCAACTTGTTAACCTTTGGTTAAACTTTCCTTTTCTTAGTTTTCCTCGTCTATTTTAGAGTTAATAATAAGAGACATGGGTGACTCACCTACTCCTTAACAAGGAGATGGAATCATTGAAAGAAGTGGTTGTGTTGAAGAGTTTGGGAATATTCTCCGAGGAACCCTTTTCCAAAAGACTCTCTTCGCTACTCTCGCCTTTTCCCTTCCCACCAGAAATGCCGACACCTGCAGTTGAGTCTGGCAGCAAAATTCTCATGTACAACACTGCAACCACCGCCCCTGTGGCAGCAACCTAATTCAATTCATTTCATATACAAACAAATCAATCAATCAATTAATTTATTTATTTATGTACCCACAAATTCATAGATATAGATATCAAAGTGAACCTGGAAGGTGTAGTCAATAGGGATGAAGCGAGTGGAGAGGTTTCCGAATACGAAGGCACATGATATAATCCCTGAGAGGATCCCAAATGCTGATGCTCTTTGCTTTTCTGCTATATTGTCTGCCTGTAAACCCAAGTCCCAACCAAAGCATCGATACCATTAACGGAGAATATACTATCTGGGCAAAAGATTTGCTATCTTTGATTCTTTTTTTTCTTCTATATGAATGAATTTAAGAAGATTTCGAAAACCAAAATTATGAATATCTCAAGTTGAGATTTAATTATCAACTGGAACCCATTTAATGTGGGCTACCCGGAGAATATTAATTCTAGTTATAAAATGGTAAAGAATAATAAAATTACCACATAAGCAAGAGCAAGACAGAGGACACTTCCTTCACAGACGATGGATGTGAGAGTTTTTAGTGCATAGTAGGTGTATACAAAGTACTTGCTCCTGCTATAGCTCAATATAACTGCCATGGTCAAATCAGATCAAATCATGTTAATGTCACATAGATATAACGAAACTATCACACACCAAAATTTTTATTCAACCATATGAATTAAGAATTATTTTTTTTATTTTAGTTTGAGTAATGTTATGAACACAAATTATATACAAAAAAATTGTGCACAAATAAGAGAGAGAAAGAGAAAAATTGGAACTAAGATTTTCAAATGTATAACGTATTTAAAAGGAATCTAAACTTGTTAATAAAAATAAATGTATTATTCTTTTAGTTTTGATTGAACAGGAAGAAAAAGGAACAAATTTCTCTTCTTTTTTTTGGTTCATCATTAGATCAAAGGGAGTGACAAATAAAAAAATTATTTTTTCCTATTTATAAATATTCAAATTTTAATGTTTAATATTTCATAAATAGTTTGAACTGTATAAAAACAATAATCAATTTTAACTTGAATGATTTGCTGAAGAACTGTTAGGTATTATAGGTTTAAGTTAGTTAAAATAGGTATATAAACTATTAAGAATGATTCAAGAGATGAGATTAGTTTTAAAGTAAATGGGTAGCATTACTTTTTAACATTTCATTTATCATTATACAAGTCTCAGTTTATACGCGTGATATTAATTAAACTTTTACTGACGGTGCTTTTATTGAGAGATGAATTTATGGAATATGATCCTCTCATAACTTTTTGGGAAAAAGTTGCAGATAAATTTTCAGCTTCAATGGCCGATTGGATTGATTAACAGCTTTGAATCTAAGAAGCAAGCTTATCCAAAATCAGATTCAGAGCCTCATCGTAGAATGCTAATTTGCGGTTCTACCGAAGAAGATGACTATGTGTAGGTATAAATTCTGTTGTCGGTTACTATGAATGGTTTTCGCAGTTGAAGAGGAAAGATCATGTACTGATCATGACTAGAGAGTTCAACCACTTGTGATTTCTCAAAAGGAGCTGGAGTAAAGGATGCCAGGTGTTCGACAAAATGCATATTACAGATAAAAAATGACTACGGTGATGTCCATCCATTACAGATGTTGTCAAGTGCAGAGTCCTTTAAAGTTTAAACTAATAAGCAGCTCATCAAAAAACCGACATGTGGGAATTGAAGGTTCTTATGTTGAAAATGAGTTGATTGATAAATGTTCTAAGGTAGATGGATACATTGCTGAACCTAATCTAGAGCCACCTGATGACTATCGCCTGCTTATCCAATGTGGAACAACGGAGCTCAAATTGGATCCCATTAATGTGACGACTATTGATAGTACCAGGAACTATGAAGAGGGGGAAATACAACAGTCGTCAAATGACAAATATTAACAAAGGCAGTTAGATGGAACCCTTGAAGTAATTGAAGATATCCCACAGCAAGATACTCTAATCTTTTATCAGTCTTCCAAACTTTCCCCATTAATACCTGTAGCAGAAGACATGGTAATGTTTCCGAAACCCCTCTCTATTCATTTTATTGAATTTCTAGATTCAATTCCTTAAGATACCAAGCAAGTAGAAATTTCATATTCTGATAGTGCAAAAAAAATTAGAGGAGCTTCCTATCTAGTGTTTGATGAAATGCCTAAGAGATATAAAAAACCTTGGAAATCTAAATTGAGGGAAATTGATTTGACTTGGGGAGAACGGGAAAAATTTGAGAGTACTATATTTTCTTGTAGTTGATTGTTGATACCATGTTTGAAGAATTATAATGGTGGGTTAGTCAGTAATGATTGTGTCTTATTGTGTATGAGTAAAGTTTCTAGTTTGAAGGGTTTCTTTAAAAATTTAACAACAAATTATACAAGTTTGAATGAGATATATTTTTGGTTTGCTCTTTGTGGTTCTTGGGGAGGGGTGTGCCCAGAAACATCCAATCTCAATTTGAGGATGAATTCTTGTAAATTCTCTCATGGACTTTACGGGGCAATGAATGATCTTGTGACAATGAAAATAGCTGAAGATGGGAATAATCTTGGTCATATAGATCAAGCCTTGAACTTTTATCTCTCCTCCAAAGCAGGAATTACTACAATGAAAATTGATGTTGTACATCCTCTTGAATATCTGGGGAAACATGGGTATACTCTATTGCAGACTCCATTCTTCACGAGGAAGGATGTCATGGCTTGGTGTGATCAATTAGCACGATGTGAAGAAGAATCTTATCAAAGACACTGTAATGACACTCTTCTGCATCAAGTTATTGTGACACAAAATTCTGGAAGCAAATCCTGGTTTATATCATTCACTAAATATTTTAACAGGAAGATGTGTTACAATTCACATGTAATTGGACAAAATAAGATTATTGTGAAAGTAAGTTGTGAAAAGAGAATCCCAATAAGAATTACTATTACATATGGGCATTGTAGTTCACAGTACAAGGAAAGAACTAAGACATTGCATGCCTTGAGTTGTAGCCCCGATGAATTAATATTCAGTTTAGATTTCTTCTTTGTGGCTAATTTTTCTGGTTATGTAAAGATGCCAATTCATAAATTTTTAGGATTTAGATATCATCCTGGGAGAGAGCATGTTTCTAATAAATACTAGAGCATATTTTCTCAAATCATTTATGGAAATGCAAAAATGATCCCAAGGCAAGGACTTTTGAAGGCTAATGATTGGAATGATGGGTTTAATGTGAAAACTAATTCCAAAATGTCAGAAAGAGTGAATGTTTCCCTGGGGTATCTTTCTAATCTTCAAAGAAGCATGTGGTGCTTGGTTGGGATGAATGTGATCAATGGGTGCTACTGATTTGGGTACTTCAAGTGCGTCTCTCATTGTTGGTACTAGGGAGCACGTTGACAACTATGATTACCAAAGTGAAGCTCCGGATACTACTATGAATGTAACTAGGTGAGTACAATTATATCTTGAATAAGCATAGTGAGAGTGATTTTAAAGACCATATGGTTAGCTTAAGCGACAAGAGCTTGTTGTTAAGGTCGTTCTGAAAGCAAAGATGCTTACGTCTATAGCCATTGAGGATGTGAGAAGAGAGCTGAAGATTTTGAGAGTTGACAATCTTGTACAATTTTATGAGGCTCACAGAGATCATGATAACGTCTATGTTGTGATGGAGCCAAGTGAAGGAGGGGTTATTTTGGATATAATTCTTTCAAGGTGTGGAAAATACACAGAAGATGATGATAAGACAGTGATGATACAAATATTGAATGTTGTTTCATTGGGTCCTCTGCAAGGCATGGCGCACCGGGATCTCAAGCCAGACAAATTTTTGTTTACATCAAAGGATGAGGGATTCACAACTGATGGCCATTGATTTTGGACTGTCAGATTTTGTGAAGCCAGATGAAAGGCTAAATGATATTGTCAGCAACGCATACCATGTTGCTGTCTAGAGTATTATGGTTATATCATATATCCTATCATGTGAAAGCCGTTCATTTTGGGTCAAAAATGAATCTGGGATATTTAAAGTCGTTCTAAAGGCTGATCTCAGTTTTGAGGAACCGCCTTGGCATTCTCTATCTTATGAGGAAAAAGAATTTGTCAAATGTCTATTGAATAAAGATCCAAGAAAAAAAATGATTGTTGCTCACGCCTCGTGTCATTTATGGATCAGAAATAGTAATGTCATTTTGGTGATCGTAAGTTTGGCGAATAATTTTGTGAAATATTCATGCTCAAATGACATATTTCTGAACATGAATGAGAAGAAATTCAAATTCAGCTAGGATTTATTTACAAAATTATTTCCAGAGAGGCATGAAACTATGACATCAGGTCATTGAGGAAGGCAGTATGACCTCTTTTGGGAGATATTTGATATGTTGGAGTCACTGGAGCAGGAAAAGGATAATTGCTTAGTGATGCTGGATTTGAAAAGGAACAGAATGGACAAAGTAAATTTATTTAAAAATGGAACACTTGCTATTCTTATCTTTGCTACTTATAATGCTCTAAAGGACTCTAGTTCGCTCTCATTTAAATTGATGGGAAATCTGAACTCTCCACTCTCGATTGGGGATTGTTTTCTTCTCTCAAGGCGATCCTTTGGAGCAGTGGAGGGCCATAGTAGGCTGCAAATGGTTATGAGGCAGTTGGTTCAATTAATGGATCAATTTTGGCATGTTTTGGTGCTACTTAAGGTTGGGGGCTGAAAGTTGCTATTATTGTTGGTGACACATTAATAGAGCTGTTCATTATTATTAAGAATTTCAGTTATGTTGAAGTAGCAGCTTGTAAATTTCTTGCTGGGTTCCCTGTAGCCAAGGACTTAACTCGACTTGTTTTTTCTTGCTTCAACGGGGCCGTCAACACATGACAAGCTAATTGTCTAACATGCTTTTCACCACAAGGCCTTGAGGACATCCACCTTGAGGACAAGGTGGATTTTGAAGTGGGAGTATTATTACGTATCATGGGTCTAGCTTGGTCTAGCTTAGTTTAAAATAAGTATATATGCTATTAAGAGTGATCCAGTGGTAGAGATTAATTTTTAAATCAATGGTTATGATTACTTTTCAAATTTTCATTGTCATTATATGAGTCTCAGTTTGTATGGAATGTGATATCAATGAAATGAATTAAACTTTTCTCCTAAAAAATCTTCTTCTATCTTTTCGTGCAATTCAAGGAGCTGAGATTATAAATCGGTAATAGGAACGCTACCTTCTCTGATTTATTTCACACGCGTAATTTCTTTTCCGTCACACACACACACACATCTATATATATATAAAATAATAATTACTCCAATAAGACAAATTGCTAAAAAAGCAGAAGTAATGAACTAGAGTTGTATAACCTTTTTTATCTACTATTTCTTAGAGAAAAATTGTTATTTTTTATTTGTCATTTATAAATTTTAAAAAATTTAATTAAGTAATTTAATTTATTTATTCCTAAACTATAAAAAAGAAAGTTTCTTAATCTATGTATTTTTTTTTTCCTTCTAAAACCTCAATTAAAAAAGAACACAGTGAGTACCTAATGGGAGAATTGTGAGAGCCATTGGGACTGTGAGAATGACTTTCCTCCCATAAATGTCGGATAAATTTCCAATCAGAGGCATCGTCATCAACGTTCCCAACCCTGTAATCTGCACTTTTTCATCATCCCAAATACGGATAACGTAACAAATGTAAGTCGTTAAGAAAATTATTAGGCTACAAGTTTTGGTATTATATGACATTAACAGATATAAATATAATCCAGAGCTATTTGCCATGAATTTTCATCCAGGGGCCAGAATATTGGATACATATGCTAACAGTAAACCAATATTGTGGGAAAATAGTGATATCAGATCTGGCCTTAATCAAGCCACCATTACTACAAGCATCCCTATATTATTATTTTATATTCCTCTCTAAATTTATGAGTATTTAGTTTAATAATAATAACATAATTAATAAAATTGTGATGGTAAACATAAAAATATTTTGTCATTTTTATACCAACAATATAAAATATGACTGATAAAAAAAAAAAGTGAGACTACTTTTACAGATTGAATGCTGTAATTGTTGTGAACCTCTTTTTTTCTGAAGTTGAAATGAAAATAAAAAAATCATTTAATTGAAAGCACTTTTTTTGTTTGTGACAAATATTAAGGTGATATAGTTGGAATAAATTTTTAATCGTAATTCAAAATTATCACGTCTTAAATAAAACTTAACACCTATAAAATTTGCAAAAGTATGTAATACCATTTTATATTCCTTTATCGAAACGGAGGACCAATATATGGTAATACTTCTACGTATAACAATGTAATTATCACATGAAAAATAATATATATTATAAATATTATCGTGGGTTGCCCTGGTTATTCCTTGTGCATCATTTGTCCTAACATCAATCAACCAAGGAGCCTTGGTTAGCGAAAGAAAAAATAAGGAACCTTCCCCAAAATAAGGAACCTTCCCCAAACTCCAAAGCAAGGAAACTTCCTTTTTCCCTTTCCCTGATTAAAACCAAAGCAAAGACACTCCCTCACACAACTACGAGTATTTAGGCATTACGTTGTTCAAAACTGGTACATCGGTCCCACCAAAATATAAGATTTATTAAATTTTTATAACCAATCCGAGGTGTTTCTAAATTTAAAAGTAGGATAAATTTATTTACTAAATAACACAAAAATTTAATTGAAACAACATCAATTTTAAATTCAAAAATAAAAAATAACTCCAATATTTTTAAAGAAAACGTGTCAAAGTTATATATTATTATAAAATTCTCTAAAACTGTTAACTTATAGAAGATTAATTCAAATTTTAATTCCCAAAGAGTCTAATAAGTTATTATGCTAATAAAGGTGTCACGTGTGTTTGTGTGAAAATTTCCTCCATCTTATAGTAGTTAAAAGAAATAAGAATGAAATAAGCCGCGGATAATTATTCTTATACTTTAGATACAAGGTAGGGTAGAGTAGATGGTTATTCTTGTATTTCTAAATTAAAGGATAATTTTGTCTTCCCGAAATTAATTATGATAGAATTTATTTATTTATTTTTAAAAAAATGGGTAATACCAAATCCCCTGCTATGACTTGATAATAGAGATATTAGTAAAGAATTCATAAAGATTAACCTAAGGGGCGCGAGAGATGCTACTAATTAATTAACTGCTAAGCTAAGAAGAAGAAATGCCCTTGACACAAAATAAAATGAGCACTAATTTATACCGAATATTATATAATTAGTATAAATAAAGAAGCAGCTAGAAGTCGAGTACATCCTCTTGATACAAAAATATCTTAAAAATCTCATAACGAGGGTGGGATAAACTAGAGAATCATGCATGCACAGTGAAGATATATTATGGAATAGGTATTAAAGAATATTTAAAGATGATTAAAATAAAGCAATTAATTAAGATATATGGTGTGCTTGTGAGTTTTATTTGCAGGTATGGAAAGAAAAAGTTAATTGATTTATTTCTAAGTTTTAGAAAAAATTAACGTCGTGCAACTTAATTTTCATTTCATTAGAAACAAAACTCACGAACACACCATTATATATATATAATGGCTGCGGGGTAGAGATGATATATATATACCGCTTGCTGAAGTGCAGTGAGGTAAATGGCCAAGGAGCACTCATCTTTCCCTGGACAAAGCGCTGACATGGTAACATCAGTAATGGCTGGAATCACCATGAATGTAGAGAAGCTGTACAAGAACACCGTCATGAAGAGGTGGCTCAGCCTCGACAACTTTTCCATCTTAATTCTTTCTCTGCAAGGGAAGGGACTACCTAGCTCTTGGAAATTAAGAAGAAGATGATGATGATGAGTGAAGAAAAAATACCACTACTCCCTCCCAAAGAATTGCTAATCAAGTATGCTACTTATAAAGAAGCACAAGAACACTGATTTAAAGCACAGGAAATATTTTGTCCCCATTCATGCCTTTATTTTGATTATCAGTTTCGGAGAATTGGAGATGAGTCAGATGACAACAAACTAATACCTTGAAAATGAAAATTAAATACTTGGTCTGCTCATCAATATTTGTAAAAGTCATATACCGCTACTTCATCTTGCAGATCAATTTATACTATGTCGTTAGTTCTTCTTACGGCAAACAAATTTTAATTATTCTTAATAACCAGTTGCTATAAATGAATTATCTATATATATCTATATATCTATATATATTGTATATGCTATTATTTGTGGTTGTTACTAGAATGCAAAATAAGGGAAATAATATTAGCACTCCAAATTTTATTCATATTCTATTATAAGGTTAAAATGATATAAATTTAATATTATAATGAGTACACACATTAAATCCCTAATTAAATTTATAATGCAGAGTCGAATAAAGTCAAAGAGTAAAGAAAGTGCAACGGTGAAAGGAGGAGGCGTAGCTTGTAAGTTTATACGACGCATAAATCAGGGTTTGCTCACCAGTGAATGTGACTTGAAAGGAAATAAAACTTTGGAGGCTTACTTAATTTGGTTTAGCTGATGCGTACAAGTTTTGACGAGTTAGTGAGAGGCCCACTGACATTAATAGGTCTATAGGAAAAGCCTATGGGTTAAAAATCATATTGGGCTTCTTCAGTTTGGGAAACAATTTAGGCTTTATGAATAGACAAGGGCCATATGGCCCAATTTTTGTTCCATACAAGGCTAGGAGCATCTGCCAACTCATCATTATAAATAATTTTGAGGAAGAGTACTACCAGACAACAACATGTATTTGGCAACCTATATCCACAAGCCAGGCCCGTCTTTACCAGATTGAATACCCAACTATTTTTGGTTCCTATTACAACAAGTGTGTTGGGTTATTCCCTCCTATGTGGGTAGGCCCAATTAGTAGCCCATATGGTCTATTGACCCATATGGATGATATAACATAGGGTTTCAGGAAAAACAGAAGTAACGAGTAACAAAAACATAAGAGAGGAAAAGGAAAACTGATTCCCGCAGGAAATAGTGCAGTATTTTACAATTCAGTGATCGGAAGGTCATTCGTGGTCCGATTGGGCTGATTTTTGGAGGGTGACGCCGTAACTTGTTGGTCTTCAATCTGAACGGTGGGATTGAGCATCGGAGTCTCCTAACATCAGGTTTTGCTATACATTATTGATACATTTTTAGCGAGAGTTTGTGGAGTTTTTAGTTTCCTCTTGTTATTCTTCTTGTTGAAGATGTATACCAAGAATATGTTATTCTTGATGGTTGTTGCTGGTTTATGCCTCTAGTTTTTGCTAGAGAGAACATTGTATTACCCGTTATTATTGATAGTGGAAGATTTGGTGGACTACGGTCCCGTGGTTTTTACTCCTCACATCGAGGGGGTTTTTCACGTTAAAATTGTTTGTGTTCTTGTGTGCGTTTGTTCTTAATTATTAACTGCTTTGATTATTTTTCTTATTGGGTTTACACAAGAGGGGAGAATTATATTGTTTCGCTGTGCTGTTTGGTTTGTTTTTCTCCCAACAAGTGGCATCAGAGCTGTGGTTGTTATTGAACTGTTTGCCTTGTGTTAAACGATGGAAACTAATACAAGTAGGATGGTAACTTTGAATGGTTCAAATTATCATATTTGGAAAGGGAAAATGGAGGACCTCCTTTATGTGAAGGATTATTATTTGCCTGTGTTTTCTGATGTGAAGCCTGAGAAAAAGACCGATGATGAGTGGAAAATTCTGCATCGTCAAGTGTGTGGTTACATTAGGCAATGGGTTGATGATAATGTTTTGAATCATATTAGTGGAGAGACTCATGCACGCAGTTTGTGGAGTAAGCTTGAACAGTTGTATGCTCGAAAGACGGGGAATAATAAATTGTTTCTGATTAAGCAGATGATGGCATTGAGGTATCATGATGGAAAACCTTTGACTGATCATTTAAATTCCTTTCAGGGGATTATTAATCAATTAGCTGCAATGGGTATCAAGTTTGATGATGAGATACAGGGATTATGGCTGCTTGGTACATTGCCGGATTCGTGGGAGACGTTTCGAACATCGTTGTCTAACTCCGCTCCAGATGGTAAAATTACTATGGATTTGGCTAAAAGCAGTGTTCTGAATGAAGAGGTTCGAAGAAAGTCGCAAGGTATCTCTTCACAGTCAGATGTGCTAGTTACAGAGAGAAAGGGGAGGAGCAAAAGTAGATATCCGATGAATAGAGGCAAGAGCAGAAGCAAGTCCAACAAATTTGCAAATGTAGAATGTTTTCATTGTCATGAGAAGGGGCATATCAAAAAATTTTGTCGCCAGCTCAAGAGAGAAAACAATATGGGAAATGGTAAAGAAAAGAAGAATGACGACAATAAGGATGATAATCGAGTTGCTACTGTTTCTGATGATTTTCTCATTATGTATGATGAAGATGTTCTTAATTTTACTACTCATGAGATGAGTTGGGTCATTGATAGTGGTGCATCAGTTCATGCTACGTCGCGAAAGGACTTCTTTACATCCTATGCAGCAGGTGACTATGGGGTTGTAAAGATGGGTAATGATGGAGTGTCGAAAGTTGTTGGCATTGGGGATGTGTGTTTGGAGACTAACAACGGTACAAGGTTAGTTCTCAAAAATGTTAAGCATGTTCCTGATATTCGGTTGAATCTGATTTCTGCTAGTAAACTTGATGATGATGGATTCTGCAACGTCTTTGGTGGTGGACAGTGGAAACTTACTAAAGGCTCTATGGTTGTGGCTAGAGGTAAGAAATGTTCAACATTGTACACGTTACAGGCAAAGCTCTCTACAGACATTGTTAATGCAGTGGAGAATGATAGTCAAGCAGAATTGTGGCATAAGAGACTTGGTCACATAAGTGAAAAGGGACTGAAGCTATTGGCCAAGAATAACAGTTTATCTGGGTTAAAATGTACACAGTTGGAAAAATGTAGTGATTGCTTGGCTGGAAAGCAGAACAGAGTTTCATTCACGAGTTCTCCATCACGAAAGTCAGATATACTTGATTTGGTACACTCCGATGTATGTGGTATGAAAGTAAAAACACTTGGTGGTTCTCTTTACTTTGTGACATTCATTGATGATCATTCGAGGAAGATATGGGTGTACATTTTGAAGACCAAAAATCAAGTACTTGATGTATTTAAGCAATTTCAGGCATCAGTTGAGAGACAAACGGGAAAAAAGCTAAAGTGTGTCCGAACAGATAATGGAGGTGAGTACATAGGCCCCTTTGACGAGTATTGCAGAGAGCAGGGTATTCGACATCAAAAGACACCTCCTAAGACTCCCCAGTTGAATGGTTTAGCAGAGAGAATGAACAGGACCTTAGCTGAAAGAGTTAGAAGTTTGCTTTCACAAGCAAAATTACCGAGTTCTTTTTGGGGTGAAGCATTAAGTACTGCTGTGTACTTATTAAATTTGACACCATGTGTACCGTTGGATTTTGATGTACCGAACAAAGTTTGGACAGGTAAAGCGGTTTCTTATGATTCTTTGCGTGTTTTTGGATGTAAGGCATTTGTGCATATTCCTAAAGATGAGAGATCAAAGGTTGATGCGAAAACTCGGCAGTGTGTATTTATTGGGTATGGTCAAGATGAATTTGGTTACAAATTGTATGATCCGATTCAGAAGAAAATAGTTCGAAGTCGAGATGTTATTTTTATTGAAAACCAGACTATAGATGATATTGAAATGTCCGAGAAGATGGTACCGAATAACCTTGATGATCTAGTTGACTTAGATCCAGTTCCTTTGACATCCGAATTTTCTGAGCCTATGAAAGAAATTCGGGATGAGAACGTGGATTTAAATGAGGCAGATGTTCCTATACAGGAAGAAATACATGATGATGCTCCCGAGTCACCACACTTGTTGGAACACCCACATATTAATGTTCGGAGGTCTACTCGAGACCGAAAAGCTTCTACACACTATTCTCCTAATGATTATATATTGTTGACAGATACAGGAGAACCAGATAGTTATGAGGAAGCTATGAAAGATGAATATAAAGAGGAGTGGGTTGATGCCATGCAAGATGAGATGCAATCATTGCATGAGAATCATACATTTGAGTTGGTGAAACTGCCTAAGGGTAAAAGGGCCTTGAAGAATCGGTGGGTTTACAGGGTAAAGCAAGAAGAACACACCGCATGTCCACGGTACAAGGCTAGATTGGTTGTGAAGGGATTTACACAGAAAAAGGGTATTGACTTCGATGAGATTTTTGCTCCAGTTGTGAAAATGACATCCGTTCGGGTGATACTTGGCTTAGCCGCTACACTTGATTTAGAGGTTGAGCAGATGGATGTGAAGACTGCCTTCCTACATGGTAATTTAGAGGAAGAGATTTATATGGAACAACCGGAGGGCTTTGAAGTGAAAGGAAAAGAAGATTATGTGTGTAAATTGAATAAAAGTCTTTATGGCTTAAAGCAAGCGCCGAGGCAGTGGTACAAGAAGTTTATGTCAGTTATGGGGGAGCATGGCTACAAGAAAACTTCTTCGGATAATTGTGTATTTGTGCAAAAATTTTCTGATGATGATTTTATTATCCTTCTACTTTATGTTGATGACATGCTAATTGTTGGTAGGAATTCTTCACGAATTGAGTTGTTGAAAAAACAGTTGAGTAAGTCTTTTGCGATGAAAGACTTGGGTCCAGCAAAGCAGATACTTGGCATAAGAATCACCCGGGATAGGGATGCTAAGAAATTATTTTTGTCACAAGAGAAGTACATTGAGAAGGTACTTCAAAAATTTTACATGGATAAAGCTAAAATGGTTAGTACTCCTCTTGCTTCCCATTTTAAGTTAAGCACAACACAATGTCCTTCAACCGATGAAGAGAAGAAAGATATGGAAAGAGTTCCATATGCCTCAGCTGTAGGAAGTTTAATGTATGCCATGGTGTGTACACGGCCAGACTTGGCATTTGCAGTTGGTGTTGTCAGTCGTTATTTGTCAAATCCGGGAAAAGAACATTGGAATGCAGTTAAGTGGATTTTGCGGTATCTTCGGGGCACTTCCGAATTGAGACTTTGTTTCGGAAATGGAAAAATAGAATTAGTTGGTTACACAGATGCAGATATGGCTGGAGATCTCAATACCCGAAAATCTACTTCAGGTTATATGATTTCTTTCGCTGGTGGGGTTGTGTCATGGAAGTCTAAACTGCAAAAGTGTGTTGCACTTTCTACAACAGAGGCAGAGTTTATTGCAGCAACTGAAGCGAGTAAGGAGTTGCTATGGTTGAAGAAATTTTTGAACGAGTTGGGATTCAAACAGAAGAGGTACGTATTGTTTTGTGATAATCAGAGTGCTATTCACCTTGGTAAGAATTCATCATTTCATTCCAAATCAAAGCATATTGATGTGAGGTATCATTGGATTAGAGATGTTCTTGATGCAAAGTTGCTAGAACTTCAGAAGATTCATACAGACGATAATGGTTCCGATATGATGACAAAGATATTGCCAAGGGGAAAACTTGAGTATTGCAGATTGAGCGTCGGGATGGCGAACCCCTCCACATAGTCGTGAGGGGGAGATTTGTTGGGTTATTCCCTCCTATGTGGGTAGGCCCAATTAGTAGCCCATATGGTCTATTGACCCATATGGATGATATAACATAGGGTTTCAGGAAAAACAGAAGTAACGAGTAACAAAAACATAAGAGAGGAAAAGGAAAACTGATTCCCGCAGGAAATAGTGCAGTATTTTACAATTCAGTGATCGGAAGGTCATTCGTGGTCCGATTGGGCTGATTTTTGGAGGGTGACGCCGTAACTTGTTGGTCTTCAATCTGAACGGTGGGATTGAGCATCGGAGTCTCCTAACATCAGGTTTTGCTATACATTATTGATACATTTTTAGCGAGAGTTTGTGGAGTTTTTAGTTTCCTCTTGTTATTCTTCTTGTTGAAGATGTATACCAAGAATATGTTATTCTTGATGGTTGTTGCTGGTTTATGCCTCTAGTTTTTGCTAGAGAGAACATTGTATTACCCGTTATTATTGATAGTGGAAGATTTGGTGGACTACGGTCCCGTGGTTTTTACTCCTCACATCGAGGGGGTTTTCCACGTTAAAATTGTTTGTGTTCTTGTGTGCGTTTGTTCTTAATTATTAACTGCTTGGATTATTTTTCTTATTGGGTTTACACAAGAGGGGAGAATTATATTGTTTCGCTGTGCTGTTTGGTTTGTTTTTCTCCCAACAAAGTGTCCGTTGGACTCCCCAATTATGTATAAGAAGAATATCCTCAAGAGTCAAGACAATCGAAAAGAATAAGATAAAAATCTACAGAAAGCAGCCTTCTGTGGACAACGTGAGCCACGTACCAAACGAGTGGATATAATCATAGATCTCCGGATAATTTCTTTGCTCTTTCCACTCCCTCTCTCTTCTTACATTCCCATCGATTATCTCCATATAAACCCTACCTTGCTCTTCCTCCCTACTCTCCATGGCTACTTTCACAACCTTCTTAGCTAAACCACTTCCAAATCTTGCCACCTCCACTAACAAAATTAATCCTTTATACCCCCATAATATTTCTTTATTCTTCCCTAAACCTGCACATCTTTTATCAAAAACCCTAGAAAATGCTCGTCCAATCTTCACCACAAAGGCAACAGCTGCATCTAAAGAAAGAAAAAACTCTAGCACCGACGAAAGAGTAAAGCAAGTCCACAGCATCGAGGAATTCGATGAAGCCCTTCGCATGGCCAAGAACAAGCTCGTTGTGGTTGAATATGCGGCCAGCACAAGCTACCACAGCCGCAAAATCTACCCCTTCATGGTTGAACTAAGCCGAACATGCAACGACGTCGAGTTTTTATTAGTTATGGGTGACGAAAACGAGAAGACTAAAGAACTATGCAAGAGAGAGAATATACAACAAGTTCCGCACTTCAGTTTCTACAAGAGCATGGAGATAATTCATGAAGAAGAAGGGATTGAGCCGGATGAGCTGGTTGGGGACGTGTTATACTATGGTGACAACCATTCGGCTGTGGTGCAGCTTCACTCTAGAGAGGATGTGGAGAAGTTGATTGAAGATCATAAGGTGGATCATAAGCTGATTGTTCTTGACGTGGGGTTGAAGCATTGTGGGCCATGCGTCAAGGTGTATCCGACGGTGCTCAAGTTGTCGAAGCAGATGGTGGATACGGTGGCGTTTGCGCGGATGAACGGGGATGAGAATGAGAGTTGCATGCAGTTCTTGAAGGATATGGATGTGATTGAAGTGCCTACTTTTTTGTTTATTAGAGATGGTGAGATATGTGGGAGGTATGTTGGTTCTGGGAAAGGAGAGCTTATAGGGGAGATTCTTAGATACCAAGGAGTTCGTGTGACTTAAACAACTGAAAAAAGAAAAATTAATTATCATTATTTGATGAATAATTAGTATTGTATATTTGTATTAAACCCTTAACGAAGGATAAAATGATTTTAGTTGGGGTTTAGTACTCCTAAACTCAAATGGGCGTTGTTAATTTGATTGATACCACTAATAAACTGTAGCATTACTCGAGTTACTAATTTGAAGTATTAATATATTGATAGTAAAACTTTTTGTGGAGTGCAGGAAATTTTAATTTGAACTTCCTCTTTTTTCAGTCTTGTAAATTCTAAGAATTAATTTCATTGCATCGTGACAAAGAAGGATAAGAATTTGAGACTATATATAGTAAAAAAACTTACAACTTAATGAGCAACTCAAATGGTAGAAGAAAAGAAAATCATTGCAGCCACGAAGAAATCAAGCAATCCTAATTGTTTCCGTATATGATTCTAAGAAATCAAACGTGACATGATGGCAAGAAAGTTTTTTAAAAAAAAATATTGCAACCAGTTTAGAAACGCAGCCCACAACCTATAAGATCCAAATGTGATCCATTGGAATAACCATTTCTGCACATAATAACGACAAACCATATATATATTTACTGGGTGATTTTAAAATAAGTTATACTATTAGGGTGGACCAAAAAATAATTATAAAAAATGTATATATTGTTCAATTTTTTAGTACTTAATTTCCAAAACTGCTACTAAGAATTAATTTTCAATGAACTTTCTTAAACTGAAAAGATAAAATTGTAGAATTTAAAATGGGATTAGCTAGATTTTCTTAAAAGTTCAATAATTATAGGAACATAAGCACGGGAGAAGAGGGATGATGGGTACCAAAAGAAGACCACACCAAGCGCCCATTCCCTTGAGAACTAGGGCTTTCTTAGCATTGTCCAATCTACATGTTCCCTTTAAGCACATCCACTGCAATTGTAAGTGTCACCTTTTGGTCCACCACCCGCAAAAGCCTCTTTTCCCTTTTCTTTAATCAACAGGAAATTTTAAGAATCTGTTAAAATTCACCTTTTATTTTATTAGTTTTGGTAATTTTTGAGTTTAATTTTGACCCATTATTTGATTGAATTTAAATGAAATTAGAGCTACATTTAACATTCTACTACAAAGAGACTAAGAGATGATATTATATAAAGTAAAAGTTATATATTGTGCTTTAATTATATACTCAAAGTGGGGTATATAAAAAAGTGTGTTGTTTACAAAAGTATTTTTTCTCAAGTCCCACGTTAGTAAAAAGTTAAATTATTCAATACTTTACAGGGTTGATGGGAACCCAACCCATAGCTCGGTTACCTCTAATTTTTAGACTTAATGAAAAAAAATAAGTTATAGTTGTTACTTGTGTTACTATTTACTTGGTCTCATTCATATGTAATTTATGATAGTAATAAAGATGAGTTATACTCTTAACAATATGTGATGCCTGCACTTTTAGTAACGAAAGTGTAAAAGCACTTTTAGTAACGAAAGTGTAAAAGAAACAATTTACCCTCTCTTCTTATAACAGAAGTGTAAAAGAAATAATTTATCCCCGTTTTTTATAGAGAGTTATGATTTACTCTCTTAAAAATTTATAACAAAGGATATTGTGCATGGTCATAATATTGCAAAGCGATGAAAATGCTCACTGTAGAGGAAGGTTTTGTGTATGTATGACAACTTTGATCATGTCATTTAAGAATAGAAGTTCAATCTGTGAACACTATTTATTTCAATATAATTTTGAGTTATTTATATTAAGAGAAGGTTTAATATTCATCACACATTCTTCTATATATACAACAACCTTGAAGTTGAAAGATAAAGAAGTATTTGAAGAAAAGTAATTTTGTAAACAAATGAGAGATTATTAAAATGCACATTTTATTTTATTAGTTTTAAATATTTTTCGGTTTAATTTTGACCAATTATTTGATTGAATTTAAATGAAATTAAAGGTTCATTTGATAATCTACTACAAGAAGATTAAAGAAGAACATCTCACATTAATAAAAAATTAAATTACTCAATACTTTCATAAATGGAATATTATAATTATTTTATGGTACTAAAGGAAAATTTTGAAAATGATCCTAACGACATGATACAAAACACTATTCATCTTTATTACATTGACATTTTAGGTGCATTTTGCCCGAGCCATTACCTATCTTTTTAGATAATGTTCAAACCGGATTGGTGGACGTGATCCAAATTAAACTACAAAAGACATTTTGAATATATTACATTTTAGTAACTGCCTCTTTGAATAAATTACAGAGTTTATTTTTTGTTTTTAGCACCCGTGAAAGCTTTCTATGATTATCCTTACTCTTTGAAAATTTTCAACTTATACAAAAGCAATTTTCGTAGAAATTTTACTTATAAATTGCTATCACAATAAATATATAAATTTGACATGTATCTTAAAGATATATTACCAATAATTTTTATGATAAGGGATTATCTTATTCTTCAAAACAATAATGGATTAAAATTTTGAAATGGATGTGGTGAATTAAGAGTCATAAAAATGGTGATATAAGCGAAGCAAGCAGGCCTTTTTTGAAATTTGAATCCACGTCAATATGCAGCTGATGATGATAATATGATGATGATGGGTGCGCATTACACCTCACCCCCCCCCCCCCCCCCCCCCCTCCCCCCACCCCCCCGCGGCAGCCGGCATTCCTTTGTTTCTTCTGTTTCTCTTACGTGCAATCTCCCTCCACTTTTTTCTGTCTGTATATGTATATATATTCCTAGTTTCTGTCAGTTCGCTCAGTTTGTCTATTTGTTCTTTGTAATTTACGATTCTCGTGAAATTCAAGTGATTATTAATTTTCGTTCCTTCGTTTTCGCTTTCGGATTTGACTTTCAGATTCAGATTTTTTTTTCTTATTCTCACTTATCCGATTCGATTATTCCATGCCATGTGATTTTTGGAATGGAAGATGCTGAGAGTTGCAGTAGCAGAGCTTTGGATTCACCGCCGCCGCAGAGGCGGAAGAGGAGACAGAACGTCGAGGTTTATCACGAGCTTCTTCGCCGACTGAAGGAGTCGGAAAATGAAGAGGCGAGTCAGCTAGGTTTCGATAATGAGCTTTGGGCTCATTTCAATCGACTTCCTGTTAGGTACTATTATAATTAAGCCCTAGCTAGTTGTTTATAAAATATTTTGGGTTCCTCCAAATATGCACTTTGTTTGGTCTCCCTATAGCATATGTTTATATAATTAACTATGTACCTCTATATTGAAATTCAGAAAATTGACCTAATTAGTATTTAGTAACAATTTGCATTAGGAAACAGAGACAACGAATAAGAAAAAGGGAACAAAGGGTGGACTCTTCTTTTGGGGTGGTTGACGAAGGAGAGAGAAAATATAAAAGATAGAAATAGAAACAAAGAAGTATGAGCTGGTTGATGAGTTAGTCAAGTGGAAAAGAAATTATAACTGATAATTAGGTGGTAATATCTTGACCCTTGATTCCAAATGAATGGTCTAGATTTGAATTTTGGAGTACCATAGAAATTCTAGAGAAGTCAGATCTGAAGTTTAGTTGTTCATAGAACAGAAAGGGACTGGATTTAAGAAATAGAATTTTAGGAACAGTTGCAAGTGTCTCAACTCGAGCTTGATTCACTAATTGCTCGATACTCTCTATTCATGAGCTTGAACTATTGAAGGAAACAAATTTGACTAGACTCCTCTAAGCATGTATAGATTTGGTCAATCAAATACATATTATAAATATATTTGATATTCAAAACATATACATTTTATATTTTATTCTATATTTATGATAAGAACTCCAATCATCTTGATTAGAGCTCAATTCAACTCGGCTAATAAGTTAGATATGCTGAATTTTAACACGTTAAAATCAGTTTGACTTGAACTCGATTTGGGAATAGCTAAACTAAACTCCTGTGCCAAATTAAAACACACTAGAATGAGCTCAGCTTGAACTCAATTAAGCTCAAACTTGACAAAAACCTAAATGAGTCTAGCCGACACATCCCTTACTTGACTCGGTTACAACACTATCACGTCTTCCTGTCTACTCAACTAAAACAGAAGAAAAGAAGCATAAGGTTTAGTGTTCTGTTGGTATCTTTCAAATAAATTGAAACACAAAATATGATTTGTCTAAAGAATTCTTATATCGCAGCTAGTGAGATGTTTCCTTTGATGTTTTGGGGCAAGTAAGTCTCCAGAGTGTCACATGTTCTCCCGTCACTTTAGTCTTGCTATAGTTGTTTCCTTTTCCTTTATCAATAAATTAGATTAGTTTATGCAGAAACTTAATGATCTTTAATGCCAAGAAGGGTTTTGGATTAGGTTTTGGTTGTAACAATATCATGTAAAATTTTGATGGCTGATTCGTGTTTGAATTTATACCATTTCTATTCCAGGTATGCGCTGGATGTGAATGTTGAGAGGGCCGAAGATGTTCTCGTGCACAAGAAATTGTTGCATATGGCACATGACCGTAGAATTGCTTTTGAAGTTCGCCTTGTACAGGTAAATCACATAAGAAAGTTTATTATATAACAATAAGAACTCAAGTCTTTGGTTGCTTGTTGATTATGATTTTTAGATAGTTGCATTGGATAAATTTCTCCTACTATGAATGATCGTTCTGTGCAACATGGAAGACTTGAACAGGCTGAAGAGATATCAATATGGCTTTCACACGAATTAAACTTTTCAGAGAGATTGACATCAAATATTGTATGCTGCCCCTTGACGTGAATGTCCGCAACATGCCAGCTATGGCCTCGAGAGCCTAGTTCCATCGAATTGGACATCTTGTGCATGAAGTTTCAGGTTTTTCAAACAATTGACACGTAGTAGTCTTCCCTACACCACCAGCAGAATTATATAATGGAACGAGAGACGGTATTAGTGTTGCATTTCAAATTGCATTCAGCGCCTTAAACTTGATACTCGTGTCTGTAGGTCTACCCAGTAGTTTGTGGTTAGACCTAGCAGTATTCTAAGTTACTATTTGATTTTCTATTTTTACAAAGCAATGCTTGAATCAACTTAGTTTCAGCATGGTTCATTAGCAAAAATATTATGCTCTGATTTTGTTGGAATCAATATATTGCTGCCTTGAATGTCATGGTATATTTTGTTATATGTAGTTAAGGCGGATTGGTGGTTCAATTGATGCGCCTTGAGCGCTTCACGAGTGGCTCATGGTTAACGCTTCCAGTATACAGGGGCTTCACTAATGGCTCATGGTTAATACTTCCTTTATTCAAGCAGTGCATTGTGAATTTCAAAAGATCTCACAATAAAGTAGGCCATCACATGCTCTATAATAGTCATAGACCTAGCAAAAATAGTCTGGATCGGCGGGCTGGCCCGGCCCGTCCAGATAAAATCGGGCTGTGAATTTAATTTTTGTAATTCAAAAAAAGTTGGGTAATTTTGGTCCGACCTATGATAACCCATTCCGCGGTGGTTCGGCCCGGCCCGGCCCGCAGCCCAACTTTTTATTTTATTTAAAAAAGCATCTGTAATAATCTGAGGCGTTGAAATGAGTAGTCGATCTAATGGTAAGAAAACCATGATCCTTCACTAAATTAGAGCACCAATCCGAGCATGGCACATGTTTTCCGCTAAGAAAAAATTCAATCCAAATTGTCGTGACTTTCATTCAATCATCCATGACTTTCTCTCACCTCCCACTCCTACTTTCTCTCTCATTCCCTTTCTCTCTCCTTCCATCACCAATATCTCTCCTCCACTGCAGTCTGCAAACATCCACAAAAGCATCCCTCTTTAGATCACAACTCATCTCAGATTTCTTTTTTGAGCATTTGAAGCACAAATTTTAGCGTTAATTCACGTTTTTGAGTCCTAAATTTCTAAACAGCAACTCATAATCTATTTCTAAAACAATTTATTTTTTTTTGCAATTTTACAATTCTTGAAATCTAAATAGATTTATAAAAAAAATCATCTATAACTTTCGATATTAATAAAATATCAGTTTTTGTTCAAATTTTTTTCATCTAGTAATATTTTTTAACAGATAATAATAAATCTGTTTTTAATTGTTCAAAACAGTCTAGATCTTATGAAAGTTTCTTTTATCTAAGTTCATCTTCTCAAAACCTAAACTGAATTCAAATGTATTATATATATATATATATATATATATATTCAAATACTTTCACATCTAAGTTTTCTCAAATTTATGGCCGATAAATATTGTTGTATACATAAAAAAAGTCTGTACAAGTTTTTTGCATTTGAAACTATAATATATTACTAATATAAAATCTCTTCACCGGGGCTTCTGAACATCTTGGGTGTGAATCTGTTTCCTCTGTCTCCTTCGCCGTCCTTCTATGTGGTCTGTTAGATTTCTTCTGAATCCTTTCGTTTTTGTATTCCGGGTTGTGTACTGTCCTATGGATGAGTCCTTGGCAATGCTCTCTGTTTGGGGGTTTTGATCCTCTATTAATCTCGCCAGATTCTGAATTAGTTTAGCTGGTTCCGGCATCTGGCCTGTTTGGGATGAAGGTGTGTGTGGCTCACGCATTCTTGGGGCATTTGGGGATGCTCTGCTAGCACGCGTGATGCTGCTGCTGTTGTTGCTATTGCTGTGCTGCAGCTAGTTTCGGGGCTGGAGTTGTCGACTCTGGCAGTCCCGGATGTCTTCACGCGGGTTGGTCTCTGTACAAGAACAGAATATTGAATATGAAAGGGAAATAAAAAAAAATGGGCCGTGGGCTAGCCCAGTCCGATTTGGGCCACGGGCCGCTTATTTTTAACTTAAAAATATCTGATCTAATTTAGCCCGGCCCGAATTTAGCTCAACCCGTCTACAGCCTAATCCATTTGAGTCAGTCCGGTCCATTTGTCAAGTCTAAGCATAGAAGTGGGCAGATTGATTAAAACTTGAGTAATGTTTGCTATCATTATTTATACTTCTAATATAAAGTATAAGAGCACAATAATATGAAGAGAAAAAAAATGCCAAGGGAATACAATTTTTGGAATCATGGTGTATATATTATGGATACAGTATAATTATCCTATTGGACCTTTCTGTTACTCTCTTGTTTTTTACTTGGAAGGAAAAAAGTTAAATAATAATTACAGCCAAGTTAATAGGACGAAAATTAACTAGCCCTATGCAAGTGGAGGATAAAGAGGGTAGAGCTCTGAATGGTCTGAAACAGAAGTCAGAGTGATAAAACGAACTACCACAAAAGTAAAGCCAACACAAAGCCTCCAAGTCCAGCTCCTCCAATGGCAACTCCAGTCAAAGTGTACGGACCACCAAAGTCCACTGCTGTCTGCAGGGTCCTCGCCTGTCTTCTCGAGAAACAAGTTCAGTTTCAGCTCATTAACATTAGCATGGCCAAAGGCGAACACAAGAAGTCTGATTTCCTCAAGATTCAGGTACCATTTCTGTTATCTCTATATGCATATCCATTACAATAATATTAATACGTTCTTTTAACCCCCAAATTCTCTTAATTTTCTCCACAACAGCCATTTGGCCAAGTTCCAGCTTTTCAAGATGAAAGCATATCTCTGTTCGGTAAATGCCCAGAATTTCCCCTCTCTTTTTGCCCTCTAATAATTTATGTGCTAAACTTGACTGACTGACATTTCAATTGATTTTCATAAAAATATTGAATTCTGGGCTTTTGCTTATCATGTGTTTGACAAATAAAAGAATCGAGAGCCATATGCCGATACGTAGCATATAAGTACGGGAACCAGGGGAACAAGGGCCTGTACGGAACGAACCCACTGGAAAAAGCTTCAATTGACCAATGGCTGGAGGCAGAAGGACAAAGCTTCAATCCACCGAGCGGAGCTCTGGTTTTTCAGCTGGCTTTTGCGCCTCGAATGAAGATTATGCAAGACCCAAAGCTAATTGCGCAGAGCGAAGCTAAGCTTGTGAAGGTCCTTGATGTGTACGAAGAGAGGCTTGGTGAGAGCCAATACTTGGCTGGTGATGACTTCACTCTGGCTGATCTCTCTCATCTTCCTAACACGCAGATCTTGGTGAATGAAACTGATAAGGCAGGCCTTATTACCTCCAGGAAGAATGTGGGGCGGTGGTGGAATGAGATTTCGAGCCGAGAGTCGTGGAAGAAGGTGGTTGAAATGCAAAATTCTCCACCTTCCCCAAGTTCCTGAATTGGGATGGTTGGGCTTTCGCTTAATTTCATGAGGGTTTCTTTTTGGTCATCAAGCTTAGTTTTCTTGAGTTTTATGACTTGATTTCTATAAAGATGTTTCTGCTGAAATTGGATTATATGAATCAAGAATGGCTTTCCTTGTTTCCAAATAGTGTCTCGTTGAATGGTGTTGTTTTGATATGAAATTTATTAACTCGGCCGGTTGTGAATCCTAGTCTAGTTATGAAAGATGATTGTGCGTACTCCATTTTGACCGGGTGATTTGATAACTCTGGACTTTGACGTATTGATCTGAAAGGATATTTAATCACAGAGCATGTTTTGGTGCTCCTCCAGACTCCATAAGATCAATGATTTGGATCAATGGACTCTGACGAAAGGAATTCCATCTTTACAGTGCTCACAAGTAATAAGTTTTTCAGAAATCTCTTTGGTATGGGATAAAATGAGAAATACGCATGTAATGAATTACAATTTTTATTTTCTTTTCCGGTTAGGATAAATGGACATGTTTGTTCAATTTCTACTTTTCTTCGTTGCTTAAAATAAGTGATGAGTTGTTTTACACGACTTGTAGCAGTTTATTAGAAGAAAAAAATTGGCAAAAAAGAGTACTAATAATCAATAACTAAATGGTCGATTTTTTTGAACAATTTCAAAACCTCCTCATTTGAATTATACTTATATTTTACACTTCAACATAATAAGTTATAATAATACTAAGTTGTTAACCTTTTAATAATAAATACCATTATTTGTTAAGTATTCTAATAATAGAAATATTTCAATAAAAAAATAATTGGTATTAAAAAAACCCTTTAAAATTATTTCATATATCAGTTATCAACAATTACAATAACTTCAACAAAAATAAATTTTCTGTTCATCGTCAAGTATATCAACTCAAATAAATAGACCCAGTGAATAAATAAACACGCGCATTAGATTTTTGCAAAAGAGCCTGACCCGCTACCCTGCGCGCGGGCTACTGACTGAAATCCAGCACAAGGAAACAGAAGGAGCACAAGGATGGATTGTTCAGCATCAAGTGGTGTGAAGGGAGAAGAAAACGCAGGGGCAGAGTACAATAACAGCAACGTGAAAAGGGCTAGGCTGAATTCAACGCTTGCCGCTCTCCTCGACGATCCTATTCTCGCTGACGTGCCGAGAAAACCCTCTCTCTCCGATGTCGACACACTCATCAGTTTGGAACTCGGCAGTGCAATGCGCATATCCGTTCTTAAATTGGACCGTACCTCACTTGGTACTTACTGTTCCTCTCCTCTTCTCAGCTTGGCATTTTTTCAAACATGTCGCCTTGTATGTATCTTTATATTATTGAATTGGCTGTGTTTCACAGATGTTGCTGTGATGAATTCTGCGACGGTGAAGGATTTGAAACTGATTATCAAAAAGAAGGTTAATGAATCTGAACAATCGAAGATGGGCCATCGTCATATTTCTTGGTTTGTACCTTTTTTCGCCTGTGAACTTTTTCTTCGTTTTTGAATTTGCCATTAACGTTGTTGTACCTTTTACTCTTTTAAATTCGGGTTTTAAATTGTTAGCATAAATATATTTTTAACTTGTCAAATGAATTTGTGAAGGGAACTTTTATAAATTCACTCCAAATTTCGATAAATCTAATACCACAATTTGATTTTATGATAAACTATATTGGAGCTTATGTACTTAATCTTCTGCGTTTTTTATCCTCTTTATATAGAATCGACCAGCAAGCAATTGGTAACTGCATAGTTTGATCAACAAAAGCTTTTCCAGACCTACATATATTAAGTGAGGGAAAACATTCCACGCTTTTGTCTCTCACTATTTTCACTCAACTCGAACTTCTACAACCGCAAATGCTAATAAGAGACCCCTTAATTGCTTAAAAAACCGACCCCTTAATTGCACCTGAATATCTCTTTGTGGGATCTAATTGTAGTTGATAATTAAGAAAGAATCAAAGAATAGATTAATACACTTTGGGGGGATTTTGTTATTTGGAAATTAAATCAAAATGTGCAATCCTTCTTTTGCATTTTCAGGAAGCATGTCTGGGGGAATTTTTGCCTTTCGTATAATAATGAGAAACTACTTGATGACAACGTTGTTCTTCAAGATTACGGCATACGAAATAATTCTCAGGTATTTTAGCTTTATGCTTTTGAAGTTTACATAAGTGTGTTCAGACCTCACGGGGGTCGTGTTGGAAGGGAGACACTTCCTGCTGCATATCTCCCATCGAATAGCCTCTGGGCATCAGTCTTACCAAACACATCAGGTTGAAGACTACATGTGTCAAGTTACACATACTTGCCATGATCCTATGAATGTGTATCTATTTCCTTGTACGAGTTCATGTACTATTCACCTCACACAGTTAGATTCATATATTGTTCTTAAGAATTAAGATATGCTCATTAATCACGTGTCTTTGGTGTGTGTAAATTTTGAATTGATATGAGATGGTGTCATATAATAAAAGTGTTGAACATTAATTTAGATGATGACAACCATATGTATGCTGGTAAAAGACTAATTTTCTCCTAGAAATGTAAAATTCTGGCGTTACTGTATACTGAATGACTGGTGGAGCAACCAGAGTTTATAGTGGGCGGCAAAAACATTGTTCGCATACAAAATGTTAACCCAGACCTTTCTTCTCTTAGTTAGAGCATAGTTTAATATTTCCATTCTTTTCATAATAGTCTTAATAATTTACAAGTATACACTTTATCTACTTTATAATGTGATTTTTTGCCCTTTCCTCATAAGCATATTTCTCTTCTTTTTTTGGTGCCGAGTCAAAGATGGGATACAAAGAAAATAACCATAACAGAAGTAAAATCAACTCATATTGCTGATACATGATTATCACTATTAGCTGTGAGGATATGCTGAGGAATGAAACAGGTCAAACTCACAACGTGACCTTACTTGATGTGAAAGAACAATCTTGAAATCTCTGATAAATACCTGCTATACCCTTAGTGAGAGAGTAAGCAGACTCTGAGTGTGTGTTGGGAGAAGGGAGAAGGGATGGGGAACTCGGGGGAGGGAGGGAGCTTCCCTTATTATGTTAGAATCATGACCCTCAAAATTAGATTCAGACTAACTGCATTTTAATTCTAATAGTGGCAATCGCGCCCCATCGCAATGCAACTCTGGCCTGCTGAATGAGACTCAATGCCTTCAGTGCTAACTTGAAATCATATACTTCCATGGAGCCTGTAACATATTTTGTTTGCTTTAAAGCCACCCAAGGGCCTAGGTTTACCTGTTTTGTGATCAAATCAAAATATATTTACTGGCTTCCTCTTCCAACCTGATACTACTAAAAACAATCTAGATAGAGTTGCTTTTCTTTCTTATTGTTTTTTTTTCTTTAAGAATCTGAAGTTATATATTAATTGGATATACTTCTGCAGGTGCATTTTGTCCCCTATGTCATGTCAAGGTCTTCTCAAAGGCATTCCAGAAGGAAAAAGCACCGCTTTTTTCATGGTCTCAACAAAAGATGCATGAACCAATAATGCTTGCCTTAGCATGCCCCTGTGTTTTAAATTTACACTAATGTCCAAAGACTGGTGTTATTTGGATCCAGGCTCAGGTGTTGTGTACTGTTGCAAAACTATTGTGTATAACAAATTATATATTTAGTAACTGCAATGTAAAACTCTGATGGATTGTATTTCATTCCTTCAAATAAATAAGGTGCCAATTTGTGCAATTACTAGAGGATCTGGTCTGGTAATAACAAGTGCCAATTTGTGCAGTTAGTAAAGGATCCGGGTAAATCTTATTCGCCGCCCCAGTTATCGGGTAAATTTGAAACTTTTATTGACATGCATGCCTCTCTCATCTGTCATCAAAAGCTATAAATATTTGTTTTGGATTTTAACAAGCCCATTTGTAACTGAAACTTACGTCCACTACAATCATCACTTGACTTAATTTTGGTGGG
This sequence comes from Hedera helix, assembly GCA_947179155.2. Classification (NCBI taxonomy): domain Eukaryota; kingdom Viridiplantae; phylum Streptophyta; class Magnoliopsida; order Apiales; family Araliaceae; genus Hedera; species Hedera helix. The sequence goes on along the minus strand of OX359268.1, from coordinate 54,394,182 downwards.
CCGGGCCGAGCCAGCATAATAGAGTGCTATGCATGGGCAACATGTGGAAAAACTACAGAAGCAAGAAAGCCAGAAAACCCATTTGGGCTTAAGTGTCAGGCCCATTTGTAATTGAGGCTTACGTCCTGTACAATCATCATAGCAATCAAAAAAATTGACTTAATTATGGTGGCCGGGCCGGGCCAGCACCATAGGGCTATGCTTGGACAACAAGTGAAAGAACAAAGAAGAAAAAAAAAATTACATTTGATCCTGCCAAAAGGCCCGTTTAATATCTTTTTTTGAATTAATTTTGGTGGGCTGGGCTGGGGCAGCACAATGGTGCCATGCGTTGGCAAATTTGCGAAAGAACCCAAGAAGCAAGGAAAACAATATTTGATCTGGGCCAAGAGGCTAATTAAATTTCCAAAGGCCTTTAAACTATACACTTACCCACTTAGAATTTGTAGTAGCCGATGCGGGACTAACTGAACTGCAGCTCGCGAAGGCTTTCTTTAACTGAATTCACACTGTTGAGCAACTCTTGTGCATTTTTTGCTGGTTTCATTGATTACTTTAGTTGGATTACTTTATAATCTCTGCCAAAATTCAGTGTTCTATTATATGTTAAAAGCAATGAGACCTAACGTTGCTCCAAGCAGGAGAGAAATATGTGTAAACAGACTTTACAGCAACTAATCTTTTCACTATTAGATAAAGCTACACTTTATCTCGGTCTAGGAAGAAGGAACACAAGTCCGGTCCAAACTTTAAATATCTTGCTATGAAGCAATTAATACAAGTTTTTCTAACGACCGACTGTAAAACCTTATTACCGACTCATCTGTAAAGAATACCTTAATATGTCAAGTGTGTAGTAACATAATCCTTTCAAAGTTTCTCAAATAAATTGCTACTTTAGGTTTCGTTTTCAGTTGCCATGCGCGAAACTTTAATATTTCCAATTAAATGGATACTTTAGTCCGTTTAATTCTTCTTGAAAAATAGGCTTTTTAAACCTGAAGCGGATTATAAAACTAATTTTGCTCAACAATAAATTAAGAATTCTTTAAACTAAGATTGTAGGGCTTTTACCCTTGTTTAGAGGGAGGCCCTTCCAGAAATTCTCGATGGCCAAGGCAGAACCAAGGCCAAAGAGGGGGTTTGGAAATAGTTTTCAACCAGCAATTGACGCGCCTCGGTTAGTACCTCACTAGCTGCGTCATTGCCCCAAGCGCAAAGATGCTTATGTTAGTTCGCCTATCCCCCATTTTATAGTAAGTCAGTTCCTTCTCAATACCGTATATTTCCGATGTGGGACTCAGCAGGCAAACTGGTAAGCATTTATTCATTGTAAACCATCATCACCTCAATAAAAACTCTCTATTCAAATCATATTCCCCAAACATAAACATAAATAGTTTGTTAGATAGTGCATATCGCATAACTATATATTCCTCCCAAATTCTTAAATTCATGGTGAAATTGTTAAAAAGAAGCAAAGCATGTTTTAATACTGTTCCCTTCCAACATGGGCGGAATCCTGCTCGACCACAGCTCAATAGCCATCTCTGTTGGCTTCTTTAGGCTGCCGAACCTTCATTCTATCTTTGTATTCTTTCAGTTCTTTTTGATATCGTTCTTTATCCTTCAATCCATAGTCTCGGTAAACCTGCATTTCAAAAGCCAGGCATCAACAGTTTGACCAAAAATGTGAAAATATAAACCATATGAAACTCTGCTTATATTACTAAATTATAATAGTATTCTACATACCTTCTTCTCTTCTTCATTAAGATTGTTCCAAGACTCACCGATCATTTTGATAAACTCCCTTTCCCTTTCTGGGAAGATAGATTTGAGTTCGGAATGCTTTTTAGAGAAGAAGAAGTTGTAACCACTCCTATTTGGTTTGGGGCGGCTTGGATCTCCTCTACCCCTTCTTCTTTTTTGTCTTCGTCTTGAATGCTTGTTGTCGGGGTTATATGGAACGATAGCATTGCAAGGTTGAGCCAATTCAGAAGAGTTAGGCTGCTCAGGATGATAGAGTACCCCATTTAGAATTTCAGAACCCAATTTCACAGACACCAAATAACCGCAGTCAAGTTTCCCATCAATAGTTCCAACAGCTTCGAAACACAGAGGAGCTAGGATAGAGAGAGATAGGGAGGGCATAATTTAGGTTAACATCAAGTATTGCCATATATGCAACTATGTAAGCAAAAGTACTACTCATACGTAGAATGGTTAACAACATTAATTAAACCAGATAATTGTTATAAAAAAAAAAGAGAGTAGTCACACTTAATAGTAAAAATTACATCATTAGGGAAAAGGCTTAGCCATTAGACCCATTACCATGCCCTGCAATTATTCACATCAGAGTTCCTATCTATTCAGGAGACAATGCATGCACTGTATACAATTGGCAAATTAAGTCTCACCCTTTTCAACATGAAATTGAACTAGTTCATTGAATTTTAATACTACATTTTAATAGCAGAAGTTCTACCATGTCACTAATGGTACTGTCTATCAGGCTGTTCGAAGGAAGGAGAAGCCTATTTGTATTCATTTACGGTTCCCATTTGAATTAGATAGTGGTCATTCTACCGAGCAAATAGCAGTTGAGGCTGTCACTGCATCATTCGCGAAAAGAAATAATAAAGACTAGGTGGTCAATCATCGCCCCAAACGCAGCATAAAAGTTTTCCTGAAAACAAGGATATACAGGGAGGTAGAAAAAGGTTGGAAGAGTAACTCAAGTAGATTCATGCTATCAAGGACATGTCAGCTTCTACTTTATGACTATCCGTATTTTCATACGTTGCCACTCACCATAACATCGATTGTGCTACAAAAGCACGGGGTTCAGCCTATCGGATTTAATATGAGAACTCCAAAGGAGGAAAAACATGTAGGATCTTGATTTTCTTTTGCAACATAAAACAATTAATCTTTTAGAGAGAAATAAACCAAAGCATGAGTAGCTGCAAAACACCATTCAATTACTAGACAGATCTCAAGAGGTGGTGTTTACGGATAGAAATCCTAGTGTCTATACACTTTCACAAGATAGATCCTCACTGATAATTTTATTCTCAATTTGCCATTTACTGTACTCTCTTCAGCTTCATGTCGAATTAACATGTTATTATTTTCAAAAGTTAATTTCTGCACCATAAACTCTTCATATATCAAATAGGTGTTATTTTTACAAGTGTTTTTGTTATTTTCATGTTGTATCGCATGAATAGTGAGTCTCATACTCTTGTGTGGTAGGCGGATTTTTAGAAATATAAAAAAATTGTGAAAATAACAATTTCCTAAATAGATCCACAAAGAAAAATGACAAAAAAAAAAGGTATGTTATCCAAACAAAAAGAAACTAGGCAACAACCACAAACGGTGTAATACGAAGAATATGAGATAGAATGATGTGGCCCCAATTAAAGTTTGAATAATGATCACCACCCATGTATATAGAATACGAACACATGAACCTTAAATGTAACCTTAATTTAATCCCATGATCAGGAGGAATTATTGGATGCTCCAAGAGCAGAGTTACCGTTTGCTCTAACACCGTGAGGCTCACAAGTGATGTACCCCACAGTATTGTGAGAGGGAGGAGCAAACTGTAACTTTGCTCCGGAGACGGTCAATAATTTCTCCACGATCAGAGATTTATGAATGTTTGTCATGAAATTGTACACGTTTGGAATTTTTTTTAGAGGGGCGTTGAAAAACAAAAATTAATTATTAGTCCCATCTTATGATAAATTAATCCAAAAAATATATTGAGCTTTGTTAGTTGGCGTAGAAAAGAGGTAGCATCTTAGGTCCCACTGGGGCATATGCACCTCAAAAAACAGGGGAGGAGTGCAGAATATCAACAAACAAAAAACAAACACTTTGTGGCTCTAATTATAGGCATCATATATCTTCACTTCCAAGAACAGACAAAACCCAGAAACAAATAGTGTACTAAATAGCACAAGGAATTAGAAAACATCATGGGAAGATAAATTAAAAACATAGTAACATACCTTTTGGGGAAAGTAAGGAACCCTGTGGCTTTGAGAAGTAAACTTGTTCATAATGGTATAGAAAGCTGAAGTAATGCTTCCTCAACGCATACGAAGAACTTGTTGCGGTTGGAGAGAAATTGAATACACTACTAATTTCCCTCCATTTCTTCTCTGATACAACCTATATACATACATATTCCCTCATTTTAAAGAAATTAGCTAGTAAATAAAAGAGAAAACGCATAAACTTAATTACGTATAGTAAACAATAAAGACTACTCAACCTTGTCATAGCCACCCCTCTTGGTAACCTCTACATAAAGAATATACATATTCAGCTCCACCCCTCCAATGATAGGAACCCTTTCAAATCGTCCAAACACTCCAAAGATCAACACACACAAAATAAAAATGAAAAAAACAAGGTTTATATTGAATATTCTTAGAGATACATCCCTGTTATAGTCTAAATTAATTTTAAGATGCACAGAAAAAGTAAAATGTGTCTCCAATTTTGGACTGGAGGGAGTAAATCCAAAACACATTAATTTACTTAAATCATCTAAAAATATTTTATTTGGGATATTATATTGATGCATGGAAAAAAAAAATAGTAAAATAAAAAAAGGCTTACGTATACTTTGTACCCATCACCGTATGGAAGCTGCGGAGAGTCTCCCAAAAGAGTGAAGCTTTTCCAACCACATCCTCATGGGAGGCCAGTGGCTCAGGATACCTCTCATCCTCCACCCCATTCTTGGCGGTGACTGTTACCGTCGACGACATTTTCCGGCCGTCGGGAAAACAATAAGAAACTAGACACTCTAAAGAGAGCAACAGAAGTGAGAATTAAGATTAGAGGGTCTGTAAATTGTAATGTAATAATGACTAATTAAATAGGAGAGGGAGAGGGTTCCAAGATAAGACTGTAATTAAGGGACCAAAGCGGAGAGCTTACGAAAAAAGAGGAGGTTTTGACGCGTGTGAGATCGAGGCTACGGTTATGTGCAGACTTTGGCTTTTTCTTCACTCTCTTAGAAATGGCCAAATCTCTCCTAATGGCTCTCATTTAATTTTTCCCCGGCGGACCTTCATTGCCCACTGCTATTTTCTCTCTCTTGTTTGTTGCTGTGTACTTTACTTGAAAAAGGCTGACATATATACATAGATATATGCACGAGTTTCAATTCTCTTTCTTTTCAAAGGTTGACCTGAGATAGAACTTGTAATTAATAATGGAATGGTACACGTACATTATCGGCTGATAGATATAGAGTAGTAATATCTCTACGTACGTACATCTTTCGCTAGATATCTGCATTAGCTTTTTAGACCAGCTGCTACAGGTATAGTGGTATGTATAAGTATATCTTGTGTGTATTTAAGCATATACTACCGAGATTGCTGAACAAATATGATCCCAACCGTTTACATTGATGTAGTTTTGTCTAGCAATTGTACATTTTCCTAGACACAAAAGAAGATGAATCACATTTATGTAAATTACATATTATTCATCAAAGTATACTTTAGTCCACTACTTCACCATTTTAGTCAACTAATTAATACTTTATTTGCACCTCTTTAACCGATCTTTTTATCAAGGTTTGACTCTGTAATTTAAACCAATTTTTGATTTCACACTGTTATCGTGAGTAATGATCTTCTTATTGCACTCGCGAATTTAATACATTTATAATTGCCAATAGTTAGTAATTTTATTTATACCATTAGTCATTTTTTTATACATACAACATTTATGACCAATCTTTGATTAAGGGTTGACTCTACCAAGAGTTATGATCTTCTTAACTTAAATTTGAACATATTTCGTCATAAATTAATCAGATTGATTTGATAATCAATAATTTCATTTAAAAATTCTAGCCAATGTTTGACTTTACTAAAATTTGACTATTAGCAAGAGTAACGAGCTTTTTATGTCATCAAGAGTCTAATGCAAATATAATTGCATGATCTGTATTTAGTGAGAAATTAATTACACATATCTAGTTGTTAGTGTTATTAAGAGTTCAATTTGACGCGAACTAATGTAATTATGATTATACCATATGTAATAAATATATTTGAAATTTATAATATTATTATGAATTTAGTGTGACACATGAGTATATTTTCAAAAAATGCCGAGTGTGACTAGAAAACTAAAGACCTCCTTCCTTTAAATTGACACTTCACGTCTATTTTTATTTGCACAACTTATGTCTATCTATTTATGAAAGGTGGTCGGTCTTCCTTTCAAATTTGACCTTGATTGGGTGGCTTAATATCTTTGAGACGGATAATCTGTTCTTAAAATATAATATTTGGACATTTAATATTCATTTGTTATACAGTGGATAATTGCAAAGTAGTCTTTGGACGGCCCAAAAACAATTTCTGAAGTACAAATGGACTTTGGACCTTTTTAGTATTTATTTGCTCCTCACGAAATATGGACCTGGACCTTCTTTTCTATTTTATTTTTATTATTACTTTTCTTGTTCGTTTTTAGAATTAAGGAGATGGTTCCGTAATGCATGTCAAGGAATGGGCTCTATGGGTTGGGACAGTAGATTCCAAATTCAGACTCTATTTATACGGCAAGTATCCAGGCTCAATACGCCCTATTAATTTTTTTTAGTAACGTCGGTGTCAAAATTTTAATCTCAAATGAGTCTTAAATAAAATAATATTAAATATTTTAATAATAATTTATAGCATAGTCGATTAAATGAGATCTACTCAACTAATATTATAGTGATACATTATTTGAGACACCTAACATCATTCTTAATTTCTATCAAATTGAAGAAGACTAAAGTACAAATTGCACCCAAAAGTTGTAAAAATTTTGAATTTTGCAACATAATGTTTAAAACATAAATAAGTGCACCCCAAAAAAAAAAAATTGGCTTAAAAAAATACAGTTTGCACATAAAATTGAGGGTGTATTTTATTTAACAGAAAGAATTTTGGGATGCATTTTGTCTAGCGAAAAGGTTTGAAAGGTGCATCTTGTTTGACAATTTTTTTTTCAAATGCACTTAAATATGTTTTTAATATTATGGTGTAAAACACAAAAATCCTACAACTTTGGAGTGCAATCTGTACTTCAATCGAAGAAGAATAATGTACTGCTTAGTACAAAGGAATTGAAGGCAAAAATAAATAACCATTTCGATCAACAATTCTTTTTCGACGCTTGGTATATTAAGTTTGGTTAGAATAACTATTCTGATGGAATTGTATTTCTTTTTATATATTGGAATCACGACTCCTTACATCCCGATGAGTAAAAGAATGAGAAAAAATATTAAGACAAAAATGCCCTTACTCATATATATATATATATATATAAAATATAATATTTATCATATTATATATTTTTAAATGTATTGTATTTGTTTTATATTATATTATAATATATACCAATCTACTTGAATAGAGACTTGACGAAGATTATGGCAAAATAGGTTTTTAATTCATCGGTAAACGTCTAATACCTAGAGTAATTACTTCTCACACGGGTGGAGTTGTTATAAGTAACAACCTAAATTCACAACTCTGTCTTAGAAATATATATGTACTAAAGATGGGATATGAGGTTAACAGGTGTTATAACCAGTTGAGACGAGTTTGTATAGCACCCAATGACATTCCAACGATTATGTAATGCCCCCACAGTAGCGTGTGTGGGCAAGGCAATTCTCTCCCTTCCCAAGTCCATGTTATAGCCGCTCGTAAGTCCCTATTAATCCAACTTTCATCCACAAATAGTCTCTTGTTGTCAGCACTATATATTGCTGCTGCAAAACAGAAGTATTACCCAAGTGCACAAAACTCTGTGAAACCAGAACATGATCGAATTTTAACTTGTTCATCAGATATTTGCAATGACACGAACTGTTAATATACTGTTACGCGTTGAAGTACTTTCCCCCCCTTCCTTTTGGTTTTGTTTTATACTTGCAAATGATCAATTCAATCACGTTTCACGTAAAACTCCCATCTTAGAAAAAAATTGTGCGCTAATAAGAGTTTAGCTTAACGGTTAAAATTAAAGTACTATGATTTTTAGACTTGAGATTTAATTTTCAATGTGAATTTATTTTTGTATCATATTAGACTCACAGTTAGAGCATAAATTTTAACTAGCAAAACTAACCGTGAGGAAGAATCACGGCCCTACATTCTACATCATAAACTCTAACCCTGTGTTTGCTACAATAGAAAAGAGAAAGGAACTTGATCCTCCAACTCAAATTCACAATTGAAATATGTTTAATATTATTATTATTATTATTATTATTATATATACCCCTTAATGAAAATATGTATGAGTTTTGAAACTTGTGTAAAATAAATAAATTTTTCTTTCTTTTTATTTTTTTGAATGAAAACCTATACTATTACAATTCCATTATGCTCAACTTAAATAAGATGAAAAATACCTTTGTTTTAATGGGAAAGTCTATATTTTACTTTTCCATATTTCGAAAGAAGCTATCAGATATAATCCCCAATTCAACTCCACCACTCCTAATCCTTTTGTTTAGTTCTCTGCTCTCTGTGGACCAAGGAGATGGAACTTGGAAATTGGAATTAAATTAAGCTGTCCATTTCATGTCTATGATTGTTTTGCTCTGGACCTCATTCTGAGGCACCTTATCATTTTACCTGTCTCTTTAAATTATTTGTCATGGGACACCTCAACTTCAATGATTTATTCACATCGAGTGTAGGCAGAATGTTTTGTGGAGTACAAGTTTTAACACTAATTTCAAGTGTAGGCAGAATGTTTTGTGGAGTACAAGTTTTAACACAAATTTCAAGCACGTGGCAATTGGTATGTACCTCACCCAGCCCTTGTACGATCCGTAGTTCCATTAATATTTTTGTCATAATAATTGTTGCAAGCAAAATTCAATTCTAAAGTGTCTAGATGTATGATTCATCCCGAAACGTCATTTCAACTACTGTGCTAACTGTTGGGATTATGTTTATATACATCATCCTTAACTATCACCACAAATCTAGGGAGTGGATCAACGCTCCATTTTTTTACCGTTTGCGACATGTTAAAATAAAGTAAATTTTTTCTATATTAGAACTCAACAGGTAAAATTTAGAGCGCGTTTATCATTTAGCTAAATTTATCTTTTATGAGAAAAAATATTACTCTCTTTATTTTAAATTATATGATCATTATTAATTTTTAAAAATCAACTTAAGAGACAGAGATTATATTTTTTAATGAATTGTCTCAATTTTTAGTTTGAAATTTTAATCAATATAATAATGAATATTATAATTTTAAAGAATATATATCTTTTAAGTTGACTTTAATAAATAAATAATAATTAAATAATATGAAACGAATAGAATTTTTAAAAAAACTGATAAAATTTAGAGCGTATTTATTATTCCGCTAAATCTATTTTTCTGAGTAAAAAAAAAATCTCATTCCATCCCGTGAGTACTTTGGTAATAGGTCCTAAAACCTCAACTTAACATGGGTTCAGCCGAGAATCCAGATAGTATCAGGGGGATCACAAGTAACAATAACAGCTAGATGAGTCGGACTCTATATTACGTCACTTGGGGTCAGCCCAAACAAAAGAAACTAAAGGAGATGCTTGAGAATATACCATGGGTGAGGACTCAGTGTAAAAATCCAGTTCAATCGGTTTGACTCGAACTGAAAAACTCCAATATGGTTAAGACCCATGACTCCTCCTTCATCTTCACCTTCTTGACCCCATGTATATAAATGATGAAGATGATATGATACCTTCATCTTCACCTTCTTGACCCCATGTACATAAATGATGATGATGATGATGATATGATACGTTATACGTAGTAGGAGTAATAAATGTGCCCATGTAATCTAATGCAATGGAGTAACTCTATTGCCTAGCTAGCTAGCTTACACCTCCCAGCGCTCCTTCAATTCAGTCTGTTTCTTCATAAATATGTTTTAACATTATCCCAATAAACGTATATACGTACTCTCTTTATAAGAAAGAGAACTGGTAAAACCACACTAGCTAGCTACTAACCTTCACCTAAAACTCTAAAACCCTTAAGTCATGAGTTCTTCATGTATTCTCTCTCCATAAGAACAAGAAAAACTCATAGAAAAGCTCAATATCTTCATGATTCAAGGCACAGATAAACGAGGTCACAAAATTCTTCGTGTCATCGGAAACCTCTTCCCTGGTAAAAACACACACAGTGGCCTGTTTTCTTTTTTCTCACTTTTTTCTTTTCATTCTTCATTTGATGTTAGTTTATTTCATATTGTGTTTTATATTTGGTTGATAAACAGCGAGGCTAGTGAGTGTGGAGGCACTAAACAAGTACTTGAAGGAAAAAGTGTTTCCAAATTTTGATGATGATGAGCAGAAGAAACCATTTTCAGTTGTTTACCTGCACACAGGCGTTCGTAGATGTGAAAACTTTCCCGAATATTGGCCCTCCGATCAATCTGCAACGCTATTCCGGTCAGTGTCAAAGATAATCTCCAAACTATCTATTATGTACATCCTGGCCTTCAGTCCCGACTCTTCCTTGCCACCTTTGGTCGTCTTATCTTCACCGGAGGGTAAGTGTAAGTCGATCATACATATACATATATATATATATGCACTCCCCTTAATCAATTTGCATACTCGCATGCATTAAAATCACAGAAACTTCCAAACAAATGTCAAAAAGTGAAATTTTCCTTAAAAGGACAAATTTATCTTTATTTTTGGAAGGAACGGAGTATATGGTTGTATGGTTCTAAAACTCTTACTTGCAGCAGGTTGTACTCAAAAGTGAAGTACGTGAGCAGATTGGAGTTTCTGTGGGGGACACATAAAAAGGAAGGAGATAGAGATACCTAGGTTCGTTTCTGACCATGATGAGGAACTGGATTCGTATCATTATCCACGTCCGTTCACCGACTATGGCTTGGAAAGTGATCACCCCAGAGGACTAGTTTATGCTGCTGCTATGGATTTTCCAGTTTCTACCTTCTCCATGTGCTGTATTGCGTAACTAGGCGGAAATACAGGCCTTGGAAAGATAATGTTTTGAATTTTGCTATTTTATGAAGAAATCAACCACTTTCAAACAGAAGAAAACATGCAGGTCTCTAATCCAATTTAATAATAATAATAATAATAATAATAATAATAATAATAATAATGTATCCTTTGTGTATAAATACCAACAAATAGTTTTTTCCTAATTTTTTTTGGACATGAGAAAAAAGATGAAAAATTAAATAAACATAAATAATGGAGCTTAACAAGCAGCTTGGCATATGCGTCACACGGTTTCAAATTGGACCCCTCTTACTCTCTTCTTCAAAAATTATAAGAAAAAAATCTTCTTTAGGAAACTGTTGCTTCTATATTATAATTCACTGTAATTTTGTGACAAGTTAAAAAATAAAATTCAGCAAGGCCTCAGTATGGCATCCCTAATTGATCGGTTATAACCATTACAGTGAGGAGAAAATTTAAGTAAATAACAATTATATAAAGAAAAAAAAAGTAGTAGAAGAAGAAGGAATGATGTTTTCACAAATCATGAATATACATGGTACAGGGTTAAAAAAGTCCTTGTAAATTGTAATGTGATTAAATTTACAGTTTTCTTTATGATCCAAGTACCTTATTTTACAGATTTCAAGGAATAATAAAAGTATCCTTAAAAGGAAGTCATCCCGTCAAAAAATGATCCGAACTCGTATCCAACTTAAAAAAGGAGGAACTAAACACAGAAGAGCTGCAGCATAAGAAAACATAAGTCAGGAGAGCCGATGAATTTCAATCAGGATAAAACTGAAAAGATAATTAAGAGATCTTGAAATATACTTTCCTAAATTTCAACTCATATAAATGCAAAGGAATTTGGTTCTAGTCACGTAGAAGCAGAAATTCATCTCAACATTCTTCTAAATTGAAGTTCCAAAGTGAAACACATAAAACCAGAAGCACAAATATATTGGCTAGTCAACTCAAATGGATCAAAGGCACCACCTGTCCCCCAAGTAGCATGCCTACACCAATACGAAACTTGCTACAGCAAATTTTTGTAACTTCGTATAAATTGTGGATGTTCCCAACTCTGGACGAGCACCGAGTATAAGCAATGTCACATTAGTTTAGTTACAAATTTTATCTTAGTGCTATAAAAATCCTCTATCCTCCCCTGACTTGGGTATTGCCCTGCTGTACCAGAGAATAGCCAAAAATACCAAGATTTCTGACGCTTATAGAATCCTAGTAACAATCTCACCCCGAAAGCACTAGTGATGGAAAACACCAGTGAGAACCTTCATTTTGCATTCAACCTACATGCTTAATGATTTGATAGTGTAGAGAATACTACTACTAAGATATCATCATTGCGGAGTATCCACCAAGCACAAGAGCCCACCCAACAAGATCCTAACCAGTGGGGAGGAGAGGACCTATGGTTATAAAAACATGCTCAGCTGAATTGCTCGAAACTGGAGGCTCCAAATAAACTACTATAATAAATAACACCCAGATACCCCAAAGCTTTCACTTTTATGAGCTCTTAATCATTCTAACATTATGAACACAGAGTACTACCCAACTAAACTAATCAAAAAATAAAGTTCAAATAATACTCATTATATTAGCCCTGCTAACTGAAAATTGAACTTATAGCTAGGTTGCAGATTATGGAAATGTTGACCTCGGCCTTGAAAGTACCTCTCATCAAGGGTGTGCTGAAATTCTAAGGAGATCCAACTTCTTGAAATACTAAAGTCGACAGATCAAGTCTCCTAGTGGTTAACCTACAAGCTAGGGAAGCACTATTCTGTTCTGTTCCTTGAATATTCCTTTGTGTTTTTAAACATTCAAGAGTAACATTTCTAGAAAAAGAATTGATGAATTTCACTCTGATTATCTCACAACATTTTCATAAAACAAGGGCTTACTATATTTATCCTACAAAGACATACCGTAGCAGTACAATATCATAGCAACATCAACAGAGCACTTGCATGCTTGAAGATTTATAATCATATATTTCACTTTGAAGAAAACATGCAGCATACTTGAGAAATGTGAACATATCAATATAACAAATCACTTACATGCTTAACATGGATTCGGAGTGACCCAAATTGGTGGAGGCCAACTACGCCCCAAGTATGAATTGCGCTGGTAACACGGCAAAGCTTCAATACTCCCATCTTCCAAGTTGTAAACACCCAAATCATGATGCCCATTAACACCATCATAATTCCACTCTGAATAATCATCCGTGAAATAAATCCGATTCCCTTTACATTCAGGAAAATCAGAAGCCAACAAGGCAAATGAAGAATTCTCCCCCACGAACAAAACCCAATCATCCAAACTAGTCACAACCTCCCACTTAGGCCCTTTTAAATCCAGCCTAGACACTTGAAACTCAGTCGTCGTATAAATAATATCAAGCTGATGCGAATCTCCATCAAACTCAAGCTCCAAATACCGCGTTACTAATAGCAATTCATCCATACAAGCCACCAAATATTGCATATCCCCACCAACTTGATGGGGCGTATTAATAAACGAAACCCTAGGCAAATCACCATTAACATCACACACCACAATTCCGCCAAATTTATTCACAGCATAAAACATTCCTTTAAAATAAATAGCATCCTCACAATAACCCTGTGCATCGTCTATGAATTTCCAAGAAAGATCGCCTTTTTTACAATAACCGAGATCACCCGTTTGATTAATTATAGCCAAGACAATGTAATTCGAGTGATCCGATGGAGGCGTAGAAAGGATTACCTTTTTGATAAAAGAATCACGCATTTCCTTCAAATTGCAGTTGTAAACGTCGCCGTCTATGGTATTCAGGGTGTACTCCCGGCCGACATCAGTATGATCGAAATTGAGGATGTTTGGGAACGAGGATAACGGTGGGAGATTAATGATGGATTGGGATAGTGGGTTTAGGAGAAAAACATATGGGGATTCGTCAACGATTGCGAGCCATCCGTGGGAGGATCCGCAGCGGCGGCTCCGGCGAGAGTATTCGGGGAGGGTGAGGGAGTGAACCTTATTATTGGAGAGGCTGAAGAAGGTGCGGCGGTGGGGTTGTTTGTCTGGGCGGGTGGTGGGGAGCATGAGCCATGGGCGCTGGCAAGGGAGATTGGATGGGGTTTTTGGAGTTGAGGTTCGCCAATCGTTGCAGACGGCTCGGAATCGGATATAGTCGTCGAGGAATTTGATCTTGTTGGCGATTGTGTCGAGCAATTCAGGCGGGAGATGGGACCAGTCAACGGCCATGTATGATTATGGCCGGACCGATTTTGTTTCTCAAGGGTTTAACGTTTCATTTCTTTGATGGGATTTGGTCTGGAAATAGACCAAATGAAGGGAGAGAGAAGATCAACTCCTCTCTCTCTCGATGTGCAGAAAGAATTGAAAACGATGGGAGTAATTTGAAGACGGAAATGCCGTATAAATAACTAATTTGGGAAGGTCGTTAATCGGAATACATATACATATATATATATATACATATATATATATATATATATATATATATTGCCATTTTTGGCATATTTTCACCTTTTCACATAAAAGTTGGGATAATCTTAAAAAAATAACATATTTTTTTGACATAAATAGTATGACCTGAAAATGATTTTGTTTTTCCCAATATTTGCAAGGTGATTGTGCTTGTGCAAAATTAAATGTTAAATAATAAACACAATCAGTTTAAGTTGTTTTTGTGATTAGTTTTACGGGAAAAATAAAATTCATTATGCATTCTATGGTATAATAGATTTGGATTGTAGAGTAAAACTTCTGATAGTTCGTTTTATGATATTAATTGGCCCTACATTTTTGTTATGTGGTAGTCATTTTACGATTTGATTGTCTAGAGTCGTTTTACGTTTTTGTTATGTCCTTGTGTCATTTCTGCGAACTCTCAATCCTTTGTATTATGTTCGATAACTTTACTAGTTGCTTAATTTACTATGCGATCTCAGAATAATTTAGTCTCACTTCTCCCTACCCTCCGAAACACAGGATTAGGCAATTCCTTTATCTTGTTTCACAAGTAAGATGGAGAAAAATGAGTCAAATCTTTGGTTTACGTTTGTTCACAAAAAATATATTTAAAAATATATTATTTATCTTAATTCAACACTGTATCAAACTATTTTATCCCATAATAGGGGATTAATAATCCCTTAATGTTGAACTATTAGTCCCATAATATCATTTAATAGCTTAAAATAAGAGGGACTATTAATTCCAAATTTTTCATGAGATTATATAATCCCACATAAATAGTCTTAGGAATGATAAAAAAAAATCTATGTTATTATTTAAAGAACTATTAATTTTCCATTATAAGATAAAATAATCTAAAATAATATTAAATTAATACAAATAATTTTATACCAAATATATTTTTTTATAAACAAACGTAATTTTGAAATTTTTAGTTATTCTGGACCCAAGACCAGGAAGACGAAGAAGCTAATGCAATTTGGGACAGCATCGATAACAAGATGAATTCCAGGGGGAGAGAGAAAACAGAGGCCCCCAGGCCCAATTACCAGGTATCTAACCCACCGCAACTGAAAAGGGATTTCAAAGCTATGTTTCAAATATTCCACCAAATACCAATCGCTCAATCCCCAATTTCTAAACCCTAGATTTGTCTCCTATCAAATTTCAATTCAACGTATTCATATATCTTTGTATTATCAATCATTTATATAGAAATTCCATTTATGGTTATTATTTTTAGATATGAATGAATTCCTGAAGGAAGTATATGATTAAGCAAAATGGGTTGGGCTGTTTAGTGTACATGTCTTGGATCTGGAATCCCACGAAAGGAATCCTTCCCTTCCCTTCCCTTCCCTTCCCTTCCCTTGGGATGGTTGGAAGAATGAGGGTGGTAGTTTGGGCTTCTAAAAGTGTATGTCAATCTAATATTCATTGGCCTAGTAACCAAGTGGTTATAATAATAATTGTTCATTTCCTAAAAGGATCTTACTTTTGAAGTTTTTAGCCTAACCTCTTGTCTTTAGTAAAGTTGTAAAGTAGCAGCATGCATCTAGCTAGCTGGAAAGAAATGAACAAACAAAAATGGTTTGGTTTGGTTTGGTTTCATTTCATGGAATAGTAGCTAGTAGTAAATGGCATGCATTGTGGACACTAATGTTCTGAGTTAAATATAGAAGCAGCAGTAGCAATGTACCATATTAAATGTGTGCGTGAGAGAGAATTGTGTCATCCTCTCAGTAGAGTCCCCTTTTCTGGTCATTAAGCTAAACCTACTACCTAATATTGAATAGGCGGTCGTGATTAACTTAGCCTTCAGCTGTTGCCAACGCATTTCACTTGACTTGGACATCAATACGTACATCACTCTTTCCAAGTATGAACCAATTCTAATTACGTCTCGTTACAGAAACCCATTTCACTTGCTCCAACCTTATCCGCTGAACAGAAAACATCTCTTTACGTTAGAAAAAATATAATACAAAAAGTAATTATTAAAAAATTAATACAAAAACTAAATTTTTCCATAGATTTTACTATTTGAAAAAGATCATAAAGAATTATGATAAACAATTACTAATAAAAAGAGAATGGTTATATATACATATATGTATGTATATGTATATGTATATCTGTATGTATGAAAAAAAAATGGAGTTTGCAAGCTCTAAATTTGCAGTCGCTGTCAACGCGTCGTTTTTGACAGTTTGTTTTTTTTAAAAAACAAACCCTACATATATATATATATATATAAGGAATTAATTTATAATAATTAGTTGCTATGTATTACTTCTTAGTAATCCAAAAATATATTAAAAATGTCTCTGGGGGAATGAGAAGAGCGTAAATCATCTGATGGGACCATATATCCTTTTGATTGATACGGATTACCATATTAAATAATGCCAAAAAACCACGTACTTAACCGTAATGATTGCATATGGTAATTGTATTTCTTGTGTCAACGGCTGTCAGCTGCCGCACTTCACCCTCTTAGGTTAATCGTAATCTTACTGCTCCAGGTCTAGGCCAAACCTTTATGGAGACGGCCAAAAAAGTTTGTGCTTCTTGTAATTTGGTCTATACACAAATATATAAAAGTCTTGCGTATGATTAGTCACCATAGTGAAATAAAGTTCAGCCGTCTGACCTTGTGCAAATTTAATTAATCATTTGGTGTTTGCTCGTGTAGTAGGGTTATAAATAAGTCTGCTTCGTAAAATTAGGCATTCACCTGTATATATTTATATATTTTGGAACAACTAAAATTATTTTGTTATTATAATTTAAAATGGAGGGCATATAGTAGTGTCCCCAGTACCTGACATAATTTTTATCAGCGTCTATTTATATTTTGAAGGCCAAATTAATTAGGCATGTCGACTCTGATTATTGTTGTTCTAGTTAATTATGGAAGACAACAGAAAATACTAAAAGTGCTTTTAAGTCAAAGTTTTTACTCATTAAAATCTTTTGGAATGTAACTAAATACTAAAATATTTTATTATTTAATTTAAAAGAATTTTTACTATATACCTCCTATATCTCACACGGGTTCTTAATACTATTTATATACTTGAATAAAAATTGTGGAAAATTATCTTGAAAATTAAAAATAAGGAAAAAGGAACAAAACTAAAACAGCAGAAATCTTCTCTCTCTCTCAATATATATATATATATATATATTCATAAATTAATTTAATATTTATATAAAATCAAATAAATCTCACTTATAAAAATATCAAATTAACATATAAAAATATTAATTTTATAATTCCTCTTCATCCTTTTCAAGTAATATGGCATTAATTTGTCCCCATTGCTCTGCACCACTACCTAGAAGGTTGCGAAAATTTTTAGATTCATGAGATATGTTGTACAAAGTGGCCACAATGCATGCGACTTGTTTCAAGATTTAAAGTACGATACACATGTAACACAGAGTAAAAGTTCTTACTATTACTCACTTTACATCTTTGAAAATGATTCCACTACATATTTTCCGGCCTTCACATCCAAATCGATTCAGTAGAACACCGACAACTCTACACATATAAATATTAAATATAAATTTTATTTTAATTATTAAAAAATAAAACTTAACACAAATTTTTAAGTTAAACTTTATTTTTAATTATAAAATAAAATTTATGTTTAACTATTTTTGCCACGCGCGGTTACCGGCTATATATATTTTGTACTTGTTCTAATGCGTATGCATAAAAGGTTGCGGAAAAAGATTACAAGAATTAAATCTTACTCCCTCAATTTTACAAAAAGAGTAATTTTGTTCTAATTAACTTTTGTTACCCTAATATTTAAATTGTGATATGAATTTATTAGTAACTTTTAAGCTAATAATTTTGTATTTAATAATACTATATTTGTTTGAAATTATAACATTATCATTATTTTTTTAAAAATTACAAAATAGTAAATATTATAATTAGGAATATTTTTTAAATAATTCACAACACTCATCGTTGTAGGCTAAAATTAAATAAATTTATGTTAATTTTGAGTTTGAAAATATTTCAAGTTGTTTTTAAAAGTCAATAATGATTTTATACATTTGAATGGATTAAGTTTTTTAAAAATAATTTATAATATTAAATATTACATTAATAAAATAATTTATAATTTTAACCATTGTATAAAAAGAGGTTTGATAAATAAAACTCTTTTTGTATATATTAATTAAAAGAAAAACGTATCCTTCATGAAGTACACCATTAAGTCGAAAAATTGTGTTATGATCTTAGAGTATAGTTATAATATACTCCACTCTCTTACATAAGAATAGAGCTCACACATGGTAGGGTCCGTATAAAATTTATTTATGTGAAAATAATAAAATATACTATAACTATACTCTAAAAATATAAAATAATATCTCCATTCAGTTTTAAATTATGAATTTATCTTAAAATTATATTGTATATTTAAGAATATATGATTCGTCAATCTCTCGTAATAATATATAAGAGGGACATGTTTATGTCAATGAAAAGGGAAAAAAAAACTTGTACTTGGCAAAATAATCAAATTAGCCCGAATCCAAATTAATTTGTCCTTCACAGTGTTTAAATGATGAGAAATTATTCATTAATTTTAAGATATTACGTGATTATATTTTAGAATTATGGAATAATTTTTTTCAAATAATAATACAGCATCATGGCAGTGACAACAAATCAAGGTGACAACCGGGGGTCGACCTGTACCCTCAAGGAGAGGTAACTAATTAATTAATTAAACAGATGGATAATGAGAATATGCTCTGTCAATCACGAAGTGGTGAAGTTACGTACTACTCCTATTCATGACTGATGCATCTGTTTGATCATGCATGATTGCATTTGCAATTGAATTGACTTGAATTTATTATTATGGGCAGAAGGAAGTAAATTAATGAAGGAATACGGTTGTTTGAAAATGAGGATGGTAGATTTGAAACAGTAATGCTAACACTGTAGCCTGCATGTGTCACTCTTACATAAATTAATATTAGAATATTTAATCTTGAATGATATATTTTTTAAAATGATACAAAATATAACATTTAATAAAAATAATTCAGAGCGTAATGATGGCTCTACATTGGTGGACGTAAAGTGGTCCATCCGAATTTCATTTCTTCTTTCATATACCACGGGTTTAGACTTTAGATAGATATTAGGTCATCTTCAACAATAAAATTTTAAATTAAATATAATTTAAAATTTATTTTTTATTTTTAATAATTGAATTAAATATAGTCTATAATTATATTCTAAACATCAAAAAGACAAAATTTATAAACTTGATAGTCCATAAACTATAATTTTAATTATATTTAAATGAGATAGTGAAAAGATAATTAGATTTTTTTTTGAATTCATTGATTATTTTAATTTTTTTATATTATTGTTCACGAAATAGTCTATTTATTAAAAAAAATTAAAAACTAAAAAATATTTACTAATATCATATAAATTAAATATAATCTATAAAAAATAATCTAATCGCTGAAAATACTCTTAGTTATTAGTTATATGGTGCTGCAGACTGCAGAGTGGCTATGATAATTTTATACTATGCCGAGAAAGGAGTATAAAGTATAATACCTTATGCATTGTACAGTTCAAATTTTTATATAATATATATATTTTATTTTAAAACATAAAATTATTATTTACATTTTAAAGACGTATGATATTTTGAAATAAAATTGATCTAAGTTCTTTTAATTTTAATTAATATAATAATAAATATTATAAATTATTTAAAATATATTAATATTATAATATTTATTTTTTTATAATTTTTAATGAATTATTTTAATTTAAGTTTTAAAAAGTCTCAAATAAAATTTTAAAAATTAATAATAATCTTTTAATTTAAAATTTAAAAAATATATAATGGTAAGTTGACAACCAGAAAGAATTCAATTAAACTTACCATGCACGATTCATCTGTCATATGGCTACAGTCACGTTTTAACAAAAGAGGCATTTTAATTTTTTTGAAGTTATAATTCTTTTACTGTGTAGGGTAGTGTAAGATTTGTCGCGATTGTCCAAGCAAAGTATATAAATCATATAAAAAATACTATTAATTATAAATAAATAAATAAATTTGAAATTTATTGAATAATGTCAATTTTAATTTTAAAATTTTGCAATTTTAGTTTTTGAAGAGTTACTAAAATATTAGACATCCTAAATTAACCTGGTGAAATGGGCATGACGCCTGGACAGTGACGAAGACAAAAAAAATAGTTATTGGGTCAAAATTATTATACGGTTATAAATAATTTAGCGAGAATTTAAATTAGTCAAAAAATTTAAGTAGTTTTATATTTTTAAGTTGTATATATAAAACATATATTTAATTATAATAATAATATAATAATTATTAACTCTCTATAAAAATATATGCATGTGTATATACACTCTATCAGCCCATAATAAATTTTTTTAAAGTCAAATTATTTATAAATAATTAATTTTTTAAAAAATAGTATAAAATATATTATGAATTAGTTTTAAAAAATTATATGAATATACATATATAAAAAAAGTATAAATGATATGTGATTAAAATTTAAATTATAAAATTATAAAATTTTAATTTAATTCTGTTTATTAAAAAAATTACAAAATTTTAGTAAAATTAATTTATTTATAATATTATAAAATTTAACTTTTATCATATATTATAAAAGTAAAAATAAAAATTTGCGGGGGTCAATTGACCCCACAACCTGCTTCGCCACTAGGTCTAGATTGAGTGCGACATTTCACTCGACAAATGGGAAATTCAATTTAGCTAGCTATTTATGGATTTTTTTAATGTGTGCCCTTAGGGTACACACTAAACGCGAAAAATAATGTATAATATTATTTGTTTATGTAGGCTTACTGAATTCAATGTATAAAAAAATAATATACTAGTGGACCCCATGTATTGAATTTAGTGCAACTATACAAAGAAATAATTTTTAACGAGTCTCATCTCTTGTTTTCCGCATTTAATGTATGCCTTTAAAACACACATTAAGCGGACCCACTACTTATTAGTATTCTCTTCATATATTAAATAATATGAAATAGGATAACTTTATACATATTATAATTAAATATTATTTTAAATATTATATATATTTTAATTATTAAAAAATAAAATTTAATACGAATTTTTATGTCAAATTTTATCTTTCAATAATAAAAATTAAAATATTATATTTAATATTATGTTTAGTATTATACAATTATATTTATCTTGTAAAATATAATAGTACTACTAGTATTTGTCTACATATT
Organism: Hedera helix; assembly: GCA_947179155.2. Taxonomy (NCBI): domain Eukaryota; kingdom Viridiplantae; phylum Streptophyta; class Magnoliopsida; order Apiales; family Araliaceae; genus Hedera; species Hedera helix. The sequence continues at coordinate 54,372,301 of OX359268.1, read as the reverse complement.
TCTGGCCGGCGTTGGTTGGGGTTCAGTTCTAGTAAAAGGAGACATATGATACAGTGCTATTGGCAAGGACATGGGACGATTTGACCTATGTAGCTTTGCTTCTTTCTTTGTTTTCCATTTCTCTTTTGACCACTGCATGCTCCACCAGCTATAATGCTAACATCTACCGCTAGGGGTGTTTAAAATTTTTGATTTTTTCGATTTTTTACTGAATCGAACGGTATCGATTTTTTCGATACCGGTTTTTTTAGTTTCGATTTTTTATATTTTTCAGTACCAGTAGCGGTATAGGCGTTTTTAAATTTCGGTTCGATTCGGTATACCGAAATAACCGAATTACATAATATAATAATAAATTTATATTAATTATTATATAATTAATAATAATTATATATATTGCTAATCGGTAAAAACCGAAAATTGAACAGAAAAAATCGAACCGAATTTGTACCGAACTGGTAATTCGATTCGATTTTCGGTTCTTGTTTTAACGGTAATTTCGATTCGGTACCGGTTCGATTTTTTCAATATCGGTTCGGTTTTTTACTGATGGACACCCCTATCTACCTCTACTTCACAAAAGTCTGAAGTTATTAATTAGTTTCTCATTTTTATTATATAAATTATTTTAAATTATTTTATTTTTTTTATAATATAAATTGTTTTATATGTATTTAAAAGAAAAAAATCAATCATTTTTTATTTTATACATAAAAATAGAGTAATTGAGAGAAAAAATAGTATGAATAATTAATTAGTACATGAATAATAATAATATTTTTAACTAATATTAATTACCTAATATTATTATTAATAAAAAAAATTAATATATGTAATTATATTTTAAATAATTTATATAATAATAATAAAAAGAGTATTAATATTAATATTCATTATAATATTCACGGCAATCATTTAACAAACGGGTACTTTCAAATTTCAACAGCCTATTATATACTATAATAGTATAATGGAGCATGAATTAAATATAAAAAAATTTCAAATTTACTTTCAAAATTTACCCACTAGCTCTACTCGCAAAAAAAATGAAAGAGTATGATTCCACTTTATTTGTATTTTGCAAATAAAATAGGACCATATTCTTTCGTCTTATATAAGGAAAAAGCTAACAAGTTAAAAAAATGGATAAATGTAGAATCACTCTTGAATATATATTCCATTAATGTCACCTGGCTAGTAGCTGATAGTTTTCAGTTTTTACATCAATTGCAAATTGACTAGCATAACTGCGCAAGGATTTGACAGTTTGGTGAACCCACTAACAAGCTAATTAAAGTCGATAGGCCAGTCAATTCACAATCAATCACATTATAGGAGTAGGTGGTTAATTATTTAGCAAATTAATGTTAAATAGATAATAAATGGCACCAAAAATAACTGTTCTTACCGCTACCATAATCAATTTGTTTTAAAAACCACAACCAGGTAGAGTACAAATAATGAATTAGTAATTTATTGTAGAGTTATTGCCTTTAATATTTTACTCGGTACGCATCTAAAAATTAATTGCCGTGGTTTCTCTCATTAAAATTATAACAACCTGGAATGAAAATTCAAGAAATTAAAATCAGCTAGGGAATCAAAGAATAAATTATAATTAGTAAATATCTGTTTTTTTAGAAAAAAATATTTTATTTATTTTTATTTATCATTTATAAATTTCAAAAATAATAATTAATGACTTAATTTTTCTTACTATTCCTAAATATTGTAAACACTAATTTGATTGTCTTTCATATTTTTATTGAATTTAAAAAAAAATAACATTAAAATTTTATATTTAATTTAATTAATTTAATAAATTTGTAATTATATTCTTTAATCTATATACTTTCTTCTAAACGTTATATAAAAAATATGGATAAGACTATACACATAAATTTTTATCTCATTATTAAAAAGTGAAATTTAATATAAAAATTTATAATAGATTTTATTTTTTAATATTAAAATGAGAATTTATATTTGAATTTATGTTTAAAAAGTTATATTCGTAAACTTATTCAAAAAGAACCGATGACTGTATTCCCTGACCGAACTCCAATCTCTAATTATGGATTTGTAGCTTTCTTTTTCTTTCTGTCTCTCTCTTATTTACTGTAATACAATCTCTAATTATGGATTTGTAGCTTTCTTTTTTCTCTCTCTCTTATTTACTGTAATAGAATCTCTAATTATGGATTTGTAGCTATCTCTCTCTCACACACTCTTATTTACTGTAATATAACCTCACCCCACAATACCTCTTAAATAGGATAACCTCAGTAGCAGTAACATCCAGCTGCCCCTCTTCAATCTCTCTCATTATTTGCTACTCTCTACCAACAAGCCTTTCTCTAGCAATCTGTGAGGGAATGATCTTTTTATATATCTGTGTGTGTGTGTGTGTGTTTTTCTGATGATGAGTTGGCCGGGTGAAGAATACAAGGACAAATAGTGCATACATGTCATGGGTGGTTTAACAAAGTGCTTCTTACAGAGTTTATTGGCATTCTGTCCACCTCCTCCTTTCCAATGTTGATATATTTATGTATGGATTATAAATATATATATGGAGGTGGGCATACTGCCAAATGAGCTCTGTTGGTCTCTCTTTGCAAAACCCTTTGTGATCTCTCTGTACAAACATACACGATCTCCACGATTTCTGTCTTATACATTAATTCTATATTTAATAAAGATCAAACATTAATTCTAACACCATGAGTGGCTTCAGCGCTAGCTAGCTAGCTCGCTCTATATATCATTATATAACCTCTTATTTTATTTTATTTTATTTTCTAGCTAGCTCTATATATCATTATATAACCTTTTCTTCTTTTTTTCCTTTGCGAGTATCTACTTAATTTAGAATTTATTCCTTAATCACAATTTTATATTTCTTAATTCTCCATATATGTTGATCTGCAGTTTTCAGACTGTTCTAGGGCACTCTATATTTTAACAAAAGCCCAATATTGGAGAAATTAATCAGGTAAAGTTGTAAGTTTTTCTTGTTTTATTTTGTCTTTTGTTCACTCTCTTTTCTCATATATATATATATATATATATATATATATATATATATATATATATATATAAAAGAAACGTTAGTAACAAGAAGAGTAGAATACAAACATACCCACTTCGTCACCAGAAGAATCCATCTTTGTTTGAACGTCCGCGCCGCACGGATTTAATTTCCTCATCCAGCTGGGTCATCACGCAGTTTTCATGTTGCTGACAGACGACTATCACGCTAAAAACAGGGGGGGAAAAAAGAAAAAAAGAAGGGTATATTACTACAAGTTCCACCGATTCATGCATATCTATCTTAACTTTTTCATTTTCCTTACTTGTGACCGTCTTAATTACCCTATTAATTAATATAAATGGCATGGCCTTAATTATAGATCCATCCATGTATAGAGAGAGGAATGGTAGCGCATTGTTGCATTGATGTGATTAGCGTAAACCGCATTCAAAATACGTGCACTTTCTATATATAAGCAGTGATATTTACCTTGATAATTACCCTCTAAATTTTTCGCTTGCTTGCGCTCCATTGATGTATATAAATTTTGCTATATATAAAGCCTAAATAAAAAATAACAATAAACTTCAAATATAAATTATTTTATATAAATCCTATTTTAATAAACAGTTAACACAAATAAGCAGAAAAGGTTTATATATATACATCCTATTTTATAGAAATTATTGAATTTTTTGTATTATTTTTTTACAAATCAACACAGGTGTTTGCACATGAAATTGCACTCTCTCTGTATGTATGTCGCTAATGATTGAAAACTGACCATTGGCATTAAACTGACTTGCATAAGTACTACCCCGGTTGTATCCGTCGCTAGTGCAGTATGGGTCCATATAATATATTGGGGCTTTGGCGGATAGATCTGGTCTCTCCTCTCCCCCCGGGCCGGCCCCCCTTCGGTTTAGCTCCGTTACATTTTGTATCTTTTGATGATTTACTTAATAAACGAAAAATCAATATTTAGGTGCATGTTGATTAAATTTTTATCTTTTTAAATTTATTATTAGTTGTTGACACTTGGGTCGGTTTATGCTCATATCAAAGATGAGAACCTATACCATAGTTCCTTGTAAAATCGTATTCAAAGCTGGCTGTTTGGATCTTTCTTTCAAAAAATGTTAGTAAGCTAAATACCATAGTTCCTTGTAAAATCGTATTCACAGTTTGCATTTCACTGCAAGGTTAAATGAAATAGTAATTTTTATTTTACAGCACAAAAAGTTCTACCTTGTGAAATATTGGAGCATTTATTAATTCCTATACCAATATACTCTCCTCCATGGGAGCCTTAAAGTTACCAAGTTATGCATTTTAAAATAAAATTTTATTTCTTATTTATATTCTTAACTAAATTAAAAATTGATATTCATATCAAATTAAAATCAGGTTTAATCATTTTTCGTTACAAATATGAATTATTATGACATTTAACTTGAATTTCAGATCAAGGGCCCTCGTTTGAAATGCATAATGTAAAATTAATGGGAGTCATTCATAATTGGCAGGTTCTTGGTTGCTGATTTCGGTGGGGCATAAAGTTTGTAAAACAGAATTAAACATCATTTGATTCTGTTAGTTGTAGCCTAGTAGGAGTAGTAATTAATATTTAATAACATCATTCATGTTTTTGGATATATAAATTATATATATACTAGTAGAATGATAAATGGGAGTCTCATTCGTAATTTGTTGGTAGATCTCAATGATAAATATTCTATTGTTATTCAACTTTAATTTATTGTGCATATCACAGGTCTTTATCACCAAAAAAAATTGTGTACGTTAAATTAGTACTACGTGAGTAGACTCTATTTTCCTCGCTTATACTCCAGTGCAAGTCTAATTTATATTTATAGCTATATTTATACCCACCATTACTAAATTTTTAATTAATATTAAAAAGAGTTTAAATTTAACATATTGACAGTATGCATATACACGAGCATATACAGTATGCATATTGAGTAAAAAAATTTACTCAATATGAATACTTTATTAATAATGCGTCATAATTTTAACATTGTTGATGTATATATACTTATAGTTTAAAAGACTTTAATTCTATTAAGAATACATTTAAAACATAAATTATTTTTAAATATCGTGGCTTTAAAGATATATATCTAATTTTGAAATAAAGATGGATGAGCGAGTACAAACTTGGTCATCAAATCCCCTAAGAGCCCTACTACTTATCTACATCTATTTATTTAAAATCTCTATACAAGGCGGTGTCCGCTAAACTAGCTCAGCTGAACCTATTTAAGGGTCTCCCAGCTGAATTTAGCTCAGGTCAATTCTTGCCTACTGTAAAGGTCCTTAAAGCGTTACTGAAAGCCATATCCTAGAAATTTAATTTTTAAAATTATCACTTACTTGATGACCAATTTGGGCTTCCGAGCGCAGTGGAAGAACATTGTGCTGGTGAAGCCAATGAAAAGGCGCAAGGTACTGGCAGGGCTGAGAGGGCGCTTGGTGAAATTTGCTTCTTTAAAGGAAGGGAAGCAGTTTGCTTCTTTAAAGGAAGGGAAGCAGCATACTATCTCTGGCCAAGTATAGGCAGTGAAACTGCTGCTGCACGTTGCTTTGCAGCATCATCTACATATTGGAGATCATCAATCCTTGCCATTAAGTTGAAGGCCAAGCTTTCAATCACCCTAGAGTAGCTCTCCAGAATTGACTGCCCAACATCCTACAAAGAATTGGTTTGAACTTATCTTTAATTTAGATTGGAAATACTAAGCACAGCTGTTTAGATAAGATGCAGAAGATCTCCAATTAAACCATAAAAGCAGAACGATCAATGATTCCAATATACAAACTACAAATGCATCATGTGGTGGTCCAACCTTTCATATCAACTCCATGGAAGGATTTTTTATAGAAAAATAAATCAAACAACATAGAAAAAACGTAATTATAGAGAGAATTTGCATTGCAGATGTATAATTTTTGAAGTATTAATCTCTGAAGGGAACACATGAATTTCTAAATTGATTAGTTAGAAGCTTAGATTTTTTCTTTAATTAGAAAATTTACTACATTATAATGTATTTGTTTCTTTCCAGAGAAAAAAAGAAAAAAAAAACGTCTTTTGCTACATCGTTATATAATTAAATGAGAGAAAAAAAAACTGCAAATGCACATGTTCTGATAGTCAAGATTTGGATCATTTTCATAATCAGGAGGAACATGATGGGAGGTAAAATTAATTAAGGAAGAGCATAATAACAAAAACTACGTACTAGCATAAGAAATTAAGAAAAATACCTTGTTATATTGAATCTTGTGTATGTCCAAATCAGTCTGTGGGAGGCCAGGAAACTGCAACTTTAAATTGCGCAGGAGGATTTCAGCTCGTTGTTCTAAAATTTTACTCTTTCCCTTAACCTTGCCACCCCATAACCTCCCAGATTTTGCAGGACTTAAGTGTTGTTTGAAGTATTTGTGCCTCCAGATGTGCACAGAAGCCTCAATCCTGTTTGCTATCTCCAAAGTGGTGTATTCTGATGACATTTCTAAGTATTCAAGAAGACACTCAGGGGAGAACTGATCGGCAGTTATATAATGGTAGAGGGTTTCGCCTAGACAAGCTTTCATACTCTGAAAGAATACCACAAATTTATATCAGCAATAGTATAAAGTAGAAATGATGTTATTGCAACTGACGGGACCAATAACATACTTCCCGGAAAAACCCCAATTGAGTTGGCACTCGTGAAAGTTTGTATCGAAAAGGTTATCATTGGTTTGATATGCAAACCTCATTAAAGTGAACTGGTGAGATCATCTTCATAAGTCAAATATTATTAAAGAATAGACGTCCCTAATTGCAAACACACATGATTCTAAGAATTACAAATTAATGGCATCATCAGTGTCATATATTTAATTATGATACTGATTTATACTGTGATAAGATCTGCAGACTTTGTCTAAACATCTTCAAGAATTAAAGCTTCACAGATCAATTTTATCCCCATAATTAAAGTGACTGGATGTGATAGTAATCTAATGCACGGATCTCGTATCTCCTGTCAATTAAAGCACATTTTTATCCCAGCACTGCTGAGCTAAATAGAGATCAATAGAATGAAAAACAACCTTCAAGTTTACTCAGTTTTGAAATTTTTTAAGTTCACCTGTCAAATAATGTGATGAAGAACATCTATCTAATTCAACTTGAGCGAAGTAATACTCTCTTATCAGTTTCATATTACACAATTGGAAAATATAAAATTGGAAAGCATTGTGGACAGCTAACGCTAACACAAAGTTAACAATGACTAAACCAAACAACAGAGTACACGAGGAAACAAGAAAAACAATAGATACGCTCTCATTCAACACATACTTTAGTTTTTGCTATTGGAAATTATAAGAAAACAGTCCCCATACCTTGGGCAAGCTCTCCAAGTAAACATTTGGTATTTCCATCTCCAAAAGCACACTGCTATTAATTGCCACAGCAGCCTTGAAAATTTGTATAGCGTTCTCCCTGAACTGTTGCAATCTCTTCCTTGTATCTTCAGACAAACCATTGGGTGGGACCTTTGGGAATGGTAACCACCATTTCTCTTCAAGCCTAATTGAACGTCTCCTAGAGGATGGAGACCAAGGATGTGCTTCAATGTGTTCACCACTATCACCAACTACGCCGCGATCGACATAATGGAATTCAAATTCAGAAAACCCGTCAAGCATGCTTAGTAGCATCCCATCTAGTTTTTTGAGTGCCGGAAGATTTACATATAGATCCAAGCGCGGTCGAGTCACCATAACCTCAAAGGTCCCACCACCTGGGAATTCCTGCAATGACGGAATGAGCTCTACTATAGAATCACTTACACATAGAAGCCATTCCATCTCCCGAAGCCACATGGACTTCTTTTGCTGTGCCAACGGCTCTAACTTCCAGAGCTCCCCAAACACTGTCGCTGCAGAACAGCACAAAAAGCAACAGATATGTATGTTTGTGCTGGCACTAAATATTGGCCATAATACATTAATTGATAATTACAAGGGAAAATAAGAATGATACAGAACTGCAAGAAATGAACATACCAGAAAGATTTGTAATGGCATTGGAGATGGCAAGGGCAGTACAAACTCCCTTCCCTCCCCCCGACATATCCTCTCCAAGCAGTAGCTTAGCAAACCGCACCTTCATCAATTCTACCTCTGCAAGCACGTGAATAAAGACTGGAATAGCCATAAAGAAAGAAGTGGAAGATACAAATTACTTCAAATGTGAAAGATGCCAAAAGATTCTATCTTCTAGTAGTATGTTCCTTTGAATACTCATTAACAGTGAGAAATAAAATAATGACAAAGAAAAATCCGTTAGATTGCATTGATTATGAAGGAGGCAAGATTATAATCTCAGCCAAAACTTGTACTGCTATAATTATTTTGAATTAGTAAAATCCAATGGTTCTTCAGATTTTTCTTCAAGATTTAAGGCAAACAAATAGAAAAGAATCTCAACATAATTATTTGGCTAACAAAAAATTAATTTTCTTTGATCTTCTCCTTAATTTTTGACTTCAAAAAAAAAGTGAGTACGTAATTTCGACCATAAACCTAGCACAATTACATCCCCTCAAAATTCTCCCTAACCAAACAGAGTCCTGGATTAAACAAATTTATATTTGAATCATCATAGAGAGACGGTAACACCTACAGTTAATGCAAATAATGACTTAAATAATAAAGGCAAGATTTAAAAATAATTATAAAAAAAACTAACCGGATAGCTCAGTTGTCTCCGGCTTCTCAGCGGGAATGACGACGTGTCTGCAGCCAACGACCGGCAACATGATCTGAGGAGGCGCCGGTATCTCGGAGTCGATCAATTCCTGCCTGGCGAGCGACGAATAAGTTGGAGGATTTGAAGGCATTAGAGATTCGATTGAAAATGCACTCGAACTCTCCGATTCACTGACGTCAGCATTTGGACTGTAGTTCCCGAACTGCTCGCTCCGGTGATCAGAATCATCTTCTTCCGACGAAACACTAGCCATTGTCAAAACCAAGAGTACCGCTACTAATTAACTTTTGAGAATATGTGAAGATTGAAATTCTCTGTATGATTAAGAGAGAGGCAATCATCTGGATCTCATTGTGATTTCTTTGGCTTTTGTAGACTGAAGTGGACCACTGAGGAAAAAGCAAAAGCATATACACCGTCTCCAATCAATTAAAAAGGTGACCGTCTCAAATTCTTCTTGATTAGTTTTCCGTTACACGGTACTAGTATAATGGTGTACTCTACTCAAACATTAGGTTAGAAGATTGAGTTTCTAAATACTTAATTTTGCACTGAAGACGTAAGAAAAGATGTTTTTATTCTATTCGCGTTTAAAATTTGATCACCGCCTTTACATACATACATACATACATATATAATTTAAGGCTATGCAGTTTTCATTGTCTATTTTTAAGAAATTAAAAAAAAAATAACATTATTTTCATGGTACACGTGAGATTCTATACAAGGCATCAATATTATTAATCAATATTATTACAGTAATATACAGGCTCTATATAAATTGGGCTCGAATCCAGATACCATAATTCTTAACTTGAGTCATAGGCTCCATTATTATAATGCATAATCTGTTGTAGGCCTTGTGGTATCATATGGAGTAATATAATGACATAAACACAAACATGTAAATAGAATTAACGAGTGACGCAATAAATGTTGTAGGTCCAAGCGATGATATTATGTTTCGGAATTCTATCCACATAGCTTGTCAGCTGGATTGAGATGGGGAGTAGGGAAAGTTGAACTTAATTACAAAGGACTTCTTGTAAGAGTAACTATGTTGTCCATAATACTAGCCCCAAACCCAATCCAGTTTTGGTGTTGCAGAGAGGAGATATAAGAGATGATAAATGTACTAATTTCTCACCATTTCCACTCCACTGCATGAATAAAATAAAACAAAATAAAATTATTTATACTGAATTCCATGTTCCCACAGGGGGACAGTTGATGAACCACCTAACCTTGCTCGTAGCCAGAACTTGGGGCTAAGTCGGAAATTTATATTTACTGGCGCAAAAGTTAATATTGCACACAATTAGCTTACGAAATACGAAGTCAGACTTTGAGATATTGGAATACCAAATTTGTTTGCCTCGTGAAAGATTTCATACACATGGAGAACACATTCTTGTCAAATTCCGAAAATCTGAAAAACTAAGAAGGGATAATTAATTAGTACAAGTAAAAAGAGGAGTCGGTTTATAAGAACTAACAATTATGCTACGCTTGAATCGAATGAATAAAATTGTTATAGAAATGAAATTATTGTATGTATTGAATAAAAAATAGAATAAAATAATTAATAAAATAATTCATTCCATTATCTACTTAAATAAGTCTTTTCATATATAAAATATATAAGTTTGCCAAGAATGGGAATGTCATTCTATTTCAATATAATAACTAAACACAATTTTTTTTCATTCTATAAGAATAAATCATTCTATTCCCTCCTTAATTCTTACAATCCAAATGTAACATTACAGATTCATTCAAAATAATAAATAAGTGTCATCCAAAGCCAACTTATTCATCTACTTTAAGGAATCTCTGGGCACAACTATATAAAATTACTTATAAGGGACAAAGCCTCTAATTTGATACATGCAGCATGACGTTTAACAAATATGAACTTAGCCAATTGAGATCCACAAAGCCCAAATGCACGGTCTTATTTCCTTCTTTTACCTTCACCTGGTATAATACTACGCACATTCAAACTCATTGTTAGTCCTCCAACCCCAAAAAGAATTTAGTCATTCGTAAATTGAACATGATGCTGCACCTAGAGCCTTCAGGCCACATTTCTATGATCAATGTTTCGCTAAGAAAGCTCACATAGAATCTAGTGAAGAGTACAGCAAGACTGAATGTGTTCAGCAAGGAAAGAAACCTTTTCCCTCTCCCTGGCCTAATACCCCTGCCCCTTAAACAGTCTAGTAGTCCACTGATACAAGATCCCCTCTCCATAGAAGACAGGTCCCACAAATTCTAATCATTTCAACTCGGCATGTATAATGTCTTCATTTCACAGTATATCAAAGAATCCAACAAAGTGAAGCCAGAATAGCAGTCTCAAGACTACCATCAGTTATCTTGAGTCATTCAGGAAAAAGTATCTAAAAAAGTGTAACAATAACAAAACCACAAACATTTCTTAAATGTTGCAAAATACAAAACATTGCAACTGGATCACGAATGTTTTGCCCAGTCAAAGATCATATCAGTACACATCTTAACTGTAGATGACATTGGGCTTAGCTGCATGACAACAGACTTTACCTTGGCCTTTGTTATCTAATTCTATCTTCTCTCCTCCTTGGGGCACAAGTGATACAGCCTGCTTGACCTTAAATGCCTCAGATATTCCCAATGCTGCCATATCTCCCACCTGCAAAACACCCAACAATTAGAAATAAAAGCACATAAGCCAAAACATCCAATTATTATAAATAATAACGATCACCCACCCCGTATCTGTTATTTTGGAAATCCACAACCAACTGAATATTACAGCTGGCTACATTAAGCAAGCTGGAAAGGCTAATAGTAAAGTAAAATGAATTTTGCCATAATATGCAATACATAACAAATTAAAGCTTTTTAACTGAAAAAATATTCAATAGAGCTGGTCAAAAAGAATCTTATATAGCGACTATCATCAGGTAAACCTATCTCCCAAGAAACCCATAAAAGTAAAGCATGGGGCACACTGATTCAGTGTGCATCATGCATCAGATACTGTGTAACAAGCTAAACAAACACTTGTGCACAGTACAACTTAAAATGTGTAACTTACAGATCCAGAAATGACATCAATCCCTGCGCCGCTTTCCTCCTTGTGGTGCTCTGCACGGAGTTGTGCAATTAACTCAGCACTGTCCAACCCAGCATTGTCAGCAATTGTTGTTGGAATTGCAATAAGTGCCCGCGAGTAAGCATCAATAGCATGAGACTTTTTCCCAGGAGTCTTCCGAGCCAACTCATCAACAGCCTTTGCCATCACCATCTCAGGCCATCCACCTCCAATTAAAACCCTGTTGTCATTTACTGTTTGAGACAGTACACACAAGGCGTCATGCAAAGATCTTTCTGCTTCATCAAGCACATGAAAGCTGCAAAATGGAAAAAGCACATCACAATGTAGTGAGGATTCTAAATCACCATTATATTTAGGTAATATTATGTTTCCAATCACCAATAAAGGAGCGAACCAGTGTAGACAACAATACTTTTTCAATAATGTACAAGTCTAGCATAGAAATAAATACCAAATACACGTCAAATAATAAAGAGTAACTATAGTTGGGCGTTGCCACTAAAAGCATCATAACACTACCCGAAACTTGTATACTGAGTTACAGCAATAGCATGTGCCTTACAACAAGATCATGGAATTCAAACCATCAGAGTTAAGTTCAAAATAAACGAACTATTAGTCATTCTTTCGAGATCATGGGGAAGTGATTGGCAATTTATGTAAAAAGTCCAATGATAATAACACAAAATTTCCACTGAAACAGTCAAATATGCATCAATGTCTACAATAATCTTAACCAAAATGTAGCAGACCGAGACCAACCCAAAGGATAATCATTTGAGGTAGTTAAGTAGCCAAAGATCTTTATCCCAAGTTGCAAACCTATGTCGGATGTGAAACTCTCTCATTCAATATCATGACACCCTTGGCATGAGTCGGACCCCTCAATTCCATTAGGCCCCTCATCCCACAAAATGGAATTCAAAATATTGATAACAGTGTCACAACCATGACCAACCTAAAAGGCTAAGCTCGTCACTTAGTTGTCTGAATCAGGAATCTTGCCAAGTGTCGGTCTTTGCCACACGGTTGTGGGACGTGAGAACGTGCACATATGACACCAGTGGAAGGAAAGACAAAAAAAAGGTTCATTAAAAAAAAAATGCATAGACGTGTAGTTAAACGCTGCATTTTTCACTCCAATCAGAACTTGACAGGAGGAAATGATACAAGTGACAGTTTTGCTCTCGTCTTTTCAAATGCTACACAATTCTTACTTCTTTTCTTCATTTTACTTTTCAAGTGCGTGTACGAATCTACAACCCAGACAGACGTGGATATGAGAACAAGCTTTTATGATACCAGAGGAAGAAGAGTGGACACAATAGTTTATGCATGCATGCATATATGGCATGGACAAACCCTATACCCAAGTTTATGCATTCATTTAGGTGAAAATCTATGTGCAACATTGTCATGATAGACAGCAGTATTGCAGTTCATTTTTACACGATGATAAACTAAAGCTCAAATTATTAGGGCTAGAGTTCTAAATTAGTTTGGATGGAAAATTAAAAATCAGTCAAGAGACATCCGTACGTCCTTAAAGGAAATTTGCATGGTTAATAAGCAGATACCTTTTTTGCTTTGAATACTCAAAGCTTTGTGAATCAAATTTCAAATTGACCTAGTGATTTTTCTTGTATTTTCATCTTATATTGCAATAAAATATGAAATGGGTAAATTCTTATACTAAGGCACCAAAAAACTTGACAGTTTCAGGGGACATAAAAGAGGCAAACCAAACCTTTCCAGAGGACAAAAGAAGTATTTGGTACTAATCCACCAAGATCATGATAACAGTGGCAAAAATCTAGACAAATAACAAAAAACAGTCAAAGTAATGTACCTTGCCCCTCTCAATACGATGGTACATGCCTGACCCATTTCAACGCCTGAAAAGTGGATCAACTTGTCTTCACCAATCATAATTTCCTCAATGAGCTTGCAATGCCCAAGCTTAACTGACTCTGGATTGTCAAAAGTAGAGGCAATTTCACCACCAGTAACTAGTCCCAACCGCTCAATGCCTTCAAAATCAGCATGCTCAATTGCAAGTATTCCAGCATCCGCAAAAAGTTCTTCCGGGAAGTTATAGATTAACTGTCGATTAATAAAACAATTAATTCCGTGAGCTATAATCTTTTGCACCTTCTCCTTCATTTTTTCCTTTTCAGCACCTTCAATTTCAGCAACCCTTGCCATAGAATCAACATGAACACGTGCACCATAAATTTTCACCGTCTGTATCCATTGCAGTATTTGCCACCAAGATTTTAGCATTTTCTATGCGCTTTGGCTGGCCAATACCGATTTTTTTGTCTAGAATAAATCTGCACATACAATACAGCATAAATTCAAACAAACCACAGAAGAAAAGCAAAAAGAAAAAGTCAGAAGAAAAAAGGCATTAGGTAGATAGGCAGACATGTAAGAGATACAATGGCAATTTAATTTTATTTTTTGTTCTAAAAGTTATTGAGGATTCGTGTAATATGTTATTTTTCACAAATAAGAAACTTAGTCAGAAAAGACATTTCTTTGCTCCTTTCTAGATATGAACTTGAAGGCAAAACATCTGCCCTAAATGAAAAGCTTAGCATGTACGGCGCAACTAGAGTAAACCTCAAGGCATGTTTGAGCTCTTATATAAATCTTTTTTTTCTTGTTAAACTATGAAATAATGAAAACCAGACAAATTAGGAATATCAAAATATAATCAATCTCCCAAAAACCTAAATAGGCACTAATGCTTATTAGATGAAATTTCGGTTTCCTATAATACTTTAAAATTGATATTATTATATTTAAATATCAAGTGTTCTTTTCTATGTATTAAGTTCCTGTGTCTCTAGACAGCCAAGGGTGCATTTAAGCATGATTAAGCTATGCAACTGTATAGATATGGCTAAAGATTAAAGAACCATAAATTAGAAGAAAAAAAACTATTAAAAAAACACAGATTAAGATTTTTGTACAGTAATTGCTGACATAAACATGGGACACTATTTTACAGCAAGCAGTTCCTCTCCGATAGACATGCATTTGCATTGCTAACTTGAATCACATCCTAGAACTTTCAGCTTATTAGCTAACTCACCCTTCATCTAGAAAAGAATCCTTCAGTGATCCTCCGGGATTCTTTATAATCTGGAATCTGGATGGACTCCAAGTTTGTGCTGCCCTGCCATTTCAAAAGATTGTCAGAGACGCAACCAGGACATGCCACCACATATGTTATCGCATGCATAAAATTTGTAAAACTGTTCAGAAGCTGTAACAAAAAAACTAGTTCAAAACAAAAAAGGATACATTGAAGATTAGAAATTTTGTTTTTGAAAGGCAAGGATAGTTCCTGTTTCTAAAAGAGAATTTATTTCAGTTTACATATTTAAATTACAGATTTAGTTTACCCAGTCATAATTTAAAATCCTTCAGTTTATCCTCCTTCCCTACATCCTGTACTTCTTTTCTACAAAGTACACACTTTACATAACAGTTGATCTGCGGAAATAGTAGAAATATAAATATCATAGACAAACATCAAGAAATAGTGCATGTAAACTTTAGTTGTCGACGTACGTTTAACAAAAAAATAATAATTAATATTAAACTTATGCTACGTATCACACCATCAATCCTTATTGTTGTCTAGTGTTTATTAAGATTGCAAAATGGATAAAACTAAGAAATATAGAATGAATTATAAATATTATTAGTTGCTTCACTTAATGCACCAACACAGCCTTTAAACTCAAACTGCAAAAGAACTTTTCACCTTTAGCCTCATAACAGCATCGACAGCCAGGTTAGCAAAATGTTCCTTGTCCTGCGACAGGATCTTTGAACTTAATGTAGTCATTGCAATCTTCATCAAGTCTGTCCTAAATTTTTCTGTATGGGCAGCATTGTAATGATAGACATGCACAGTTAAACACAGGTTAAACTAAGAAATAGATGCCAGCTCTTCATTGTAAGCAACTCTATTTTCAATTTTAATTAGCACACTAGAAGAAAAACTAAGTTACCCCAAATACTGTCTACATTCAAATAATAATGCCGTGAAGATGAAAAGATACTGACTGGTAATGCTAAGAACTCAAAATGAATGAAAAAATAACTACTGAAATTTAAGAGCAAAACCAATCGAAGATATAAAAGCAACAGATATTTGAAAGTGATAATCTAACCATCAGTACCTGCATCATGCTTATTATCCATGACTTTCTCCAGCAGCGCATTGCGAGCACACTCGACCGCCATCCGATAACCTGAAAATAACAAGCAAAAATAGAAACAAACAAATTATAATTCTCGTAAGTAGAATAATATAGGCAGATGACAGACCAAGAATGTCCACATGCAAGTCATTCATAGGTCAAGCGACAAAAACAAAGGAATAAAGAAAAGACTAGTTCATAGTTTAAGGTGTATATTTAATAATCAAAAGGGGAAAATGAAAACAAGTTACTGAAATTGAACTATTTAAAAAAGCACGAGGTATTGAGGTACAATACAACTGGACATCAATAGATTATTTCTACATGTCAGTGAGTGATACTACTTCCCAGGACAAAGGGAAGGAGAAGATTTGGAGTGCACATGAAACTTGGACAAAATTAAGTCTCTAAATGATCAAAATAGCGAGCATGCACTTACTAGGTCCCAAGAAGGGGGTCAGAAAGTAAAAGCAATAACACAAGTTGTCTGCACAACCAACCCGTAATAAGAAAAGAAATTACAGTAATCTTGATACAAGTATGCAGCTAAACATTTAACATATAATAACTGACCCACTAGCCCCCGAAGGTAAATTAGAATTTAATAATCATAGACTTCATAGTGGAATGTGCACTACTGCTGTTGAGCAGCACTGCCAGTAGATGTTGAAGACGTGGGAACCAGAAAACCAGCTTTTATAAAAATAGGGTAACAAGAACCATATAAACAAGAAGTCATGGCCTAGGTTATGAACCTGAAAGAGTAGCACAGGACTGCATTTTTGCTTTAGTTACTTTATAATGATGGGGTACTTAATGAAGTCATCACAAGCACATTGCCAAGGCCAAGAGAGCACAAAAAAAGTTATGCATATATACCATCTGTGTTAATGTATAAAAAAACTAGTGCAAATTCATGCTGATGAAGGTCTAGCATAACAACTACAGTACAGAGAACTTTCATTAGACTATTAGACAACAATTCTGCAAACAACATGATGAAAAAAGCTCAAGGAAAAACCTGAAATAACGGTCATTGGATGTATCTTTGTTGCTATCAACTTCTCTGCCTCCCTTAAAAGTTCTCCAGCCAAAACTACTACTGAGGTAGTCCCATCACCAACTTCATCGTCCTGAACTTTGGATATATCTAAACATAGATTTAAGGATAAAAATCATGAATCAAATGAAAAACAAGTACATTTTTCTTTAGTGACTCTTTTTCAGTTAAGTTCCTCAGTTTTTTTAACTGGCTCTTGCATAAGCCCACACACACCTACACTGACAAAGCCAGACCAAAAGGCTATTTGACCCCCCACAAATTGGAAAATTGTTAAAAAAAATCAGAGGGTTTATTTAAAATATTAACCAAATTTACAAAAAATGTACGTATAGAAATTAAAACTAAAAAGTACAGTGGGTCAGAGGACCCCCCGTCTTTTCCACCTGCCTTCATCCGTGTGCATCTATGCAGTGCCCCCATCAGTGCTACCTTACCTAAATTAACATAAATAATAGCACTTGCATTTATACGAATATTGTCATCTATAAATTTGTTTCACCAGCAAACATAAAGCATTTTAATGCATTAATAATATAAATTTTGAGCCACAACACAAATAGACTGAAGGATGTTGTACGAGTAATTTCAATTATAAACAAATAAATCACTCCTTTTATCAAAAACTAAATACAAATAAATCAAAGTCCAACAACATCAGTACACAAGAAGATAACAGAAACAAAAGCATGAAGGATACCAACAAGGACTTTAGCAGCTGGGTTGTCAATATGTAGGGACTTTAAAATCGTGGCACCATCATTTGTCACAGTAACGCTGTGTCCTCTACCACTTGATTGTAATATTTTATCCTGCAAAACAAAAAATATAGTTTACAAGCAGAAAATATTTGAAGCACAGGATTCAGGCTAAATATTTAATATTAATTCACGCAATAGCAAGGAAAAATTGGTACTTCACCATTCCCTTTGGCCCTAAGGTTGTCTTGACCAAGTCAGCGATAGCCATAGCTCCAACGAAGGATGACTGCAAAATAATTAATAAATGACATTGAAGGTTAAGGTTTGAAGCTAACGATTAACAACACCATCAAATCAATGAAGTGGTTTGGGCATCACCATTGTAAATATTATTTTGTGTGTGTGTGTGTGTGTGTGTGTGTGAAGATAGAGTGAATTTTTATTTGACGAAAGCAGATGTGTCTCTTAGGAAGCCTGAGAACGCAAGACTCACCATCCTAGCTCGGTCACCCTTTTCTTCAGTAGCTTCATCTTTAAAAAGTCTTTCAACCTAAAACACTCACCAAGTCATATACACAAGTAACAAGCAAAATAGAAAGAGGGTAAAATACATAAAACTTGAAATGCAGTGCCTAACGTACCGCCATCAGAAAGTAAACAAATAAATCTGCAACCCAAATGCTCAACTAGAATCTGAAACAAAAGCCGTGATAATTCATCATAAATTAGAAGTTAAATATTCTAGACCAATAACATGATAAACATGGTTTCATTAGCTGTACATTTGACAAGTGTTTGCAAAATTCAATACATAAGAAATACAGGGTATGGTTCATGCATTAAATAATTTCAGTATCAACTAATACAAAAGGAATATATAAGTTTCAGGTATTAAAAAAATATTATAAAAAAAGAAAGAAAGAAAGAAAGAAAAGATGCCAAAACAAGCACTGAAGCACTAGTTAATATGTAGATACTGCATAAGTAATCATAATAGCTTCATCATCAGTTCATCTGATTACTATTAAAAATCATATACCTTTAACATATTTATAATGCATCTAAACAGAAACGAGGTGATATTCTTAACAAAACACCATAGAAAGCTGTTCTACAGACAGGAACTAAAAATTATTACTCTTTTGCAATTCACAACAGTCATAACAAATTGGAATAGGAAAGCCCAATATAAAAAAAAATTCTAAAACAGAAATAGTACATAAATTAAAAGGCAAAGTAAACAAACTTAGTCCGAGAGAATAAACGAAAACATGAACTACATAAACCCTAAATCAGAAACATAGTAGAGAAATAAGCATAAAGGAACTCTTAAGAGCGAAAGTTCATTATAAGTAGCCCTTGATGGCGAAAATCATATGATCTAATAAACCTAACATATACTGATGCGCATAATCAATGAGACTCTAAGTACGAAACAGAGTGAAGCCTTGCCTGATCTCACAGAGAGAGAGAGGGGCCTCGTAGTTAAAAGCAGCGCGTTGATGTAGTTTTGAGAGTTAGATCCCGCCAAAAATGAGTGTACGGCTTCAACCAAGGCTCCCCTGAGCCGAATCTCGTCTTGTTTTGAAACTAGTTGTGGTGGGTGAGTGATAATGGTGACTTGGTGAGGAATAGAAGAAACTACGAAAAAGGACCATAATGAGGTTGAATTGTTTGAGCTAAGCCATTTTATAGGTATTTTTTTTGGGCTAATTACACTTCTATGATATATTAAATACCGTTAAATTTATAATTTGATCCTTAAAATATTTATGTTTCTAATTTATTATATAAAGTACTTAATTTTATATAATTTAACATCTAAATTTAGATTCCAATCAAAATTGGCCAAAATATCGTTATCATTTACTACAATAATGATATTTCAATCAATTTTGGTCAGAATTTGAATTTGAGAGCTATATTATAAGAAATTATATATTTTATATAATAAATTATAAGTTTAAATACTTTAAGAGTTGAATTATGAATTTATTAATAATACTTGATGTAACGAAAATCTATTTACCCTTTTTTTTTTTTCGCTTCGTTTTTGGTTATGGCAACCCAATAACCATTGTTTTAGGCTATTTTGGACTGCGATCATAATTTTTGTTTTGATTAAGAGTATTCAAATTCAAGAAGAATGGGCACGCACTTGGCCTGGCAAATATTTGATTCAAAAGTTTTATACTTCTTTTATTTAAAAATGAGAGTTTTGCTCTCTAGTTGACTTTTTTCATATATTTAGATATACAATGGATACAATTAGACATATAATATTATTTTGATAATGAATTTTATTATCGAAAAAAAAAATAATTCATCTCGTTTAAACCTTACTTTGAAAAAAATAACAAGAAGAAGAAGTCAGATTCTCTTTTGATAAGGAAATGGAATACGATGGGTGGTCATACAATATGAAGGGGACGAATAAATTTCAACTTTGAAGTTACCTAACGTAATGGATGGTAAAAGGGTAAAGTGAGGAGGAGGTAACTACATTGATTTATTGTCATTTTCTTTATTTTTATTTTTAGCCTGCGATGTTTGAAAATCATTACTAAATAATTTTCGTATTTTTCAAACGAGAGTTTAAGACACTCTCAATTCCCGATCTCTCCTTTTCATTTAATAAATCTAGAAGGAATCATACTCGTATTAAGGTTTGTGTAATTTAATGTAAAAAAGATAACAAAGTGAGGAAGAGTAAAAAGAATAAGAGAGTGGGAGAGAGAAAGTAAAAATAAAAATACAAATGTCCGTATAAGAGAATTAATAGAGATAAAAAAAATCAAAAAGACTTCACTTTTAGTGTTAACAGAAAACCTAACCGCTCAATTTTGTCTCCGCTTTAAGGTATAGATAGATAAATACTTGCTCAATGAGGTTAATTCTTCTAAACAATTATTTTCACCATAATAAATACTATTGTGGAATGGTAATGTATATATTTACAAAAAGAGCCCTTTTCGTAATTTTTTAGAAAAAAAAAAAAAAAGAAAGAAAGAAAATCTTCACAAATTTTTCTAACAAGCCTACTAAACTTAACATTTGCTCTATTTAGGGATAAACATGAAAGAAAATAAAACTATAAAATTTGAAAATTTTGTAAATGGGATTGTAACAGAGTATAAAATTGGATACGAAAAATTCTGAGCCACATTTGAAAACCTTATTGGTTTATTAGTTATTAAAATGGTATAGAAACGTAAATAATACAATCAGCAAAATACAATATTCATACAAAATTAAAAGAACGTGACCTTGAGTTGAGGTCATTTAAAATTCTACAAGTACGTAGTCCTAAGAATAATATAAATATATAAGCAGAACTATACTCTTAAATAACTTTGGCAAATTTAACTCTACACTTGATCCACCTAATCCCAAACCAAACCTCTTGTGTTTGCCATCTTATAGGGGTCGTGTGTGCCGCCCAGCTGCCCTGCCACAAAGGCGAGCATTCTTTGGAATGGGATACTCATCTCTGATTGAATTGGTATTTGTATAAACACGCAAGTAAAATTGTTGTCCGAGGTACTGTCGTGCCCAAAACTCAGACCTCAAGTTCCACATTCCCACATTATCAAGTGCCACATAAATTGCAGTCCATGATTTGGGGTACACCTGTAACAACAAAGCATAAAAATGTTATCTTTCAATAGTCAATAACAATTAGTCATTTTTCCAATAGCAGAAAATATATTTTCATTTATGCTAGAAAAAAAAAATATCAAGAACTTGAGTTAGTTATTATACCTGAACAGTGCAACGTGCAATTGCGTCTCGGAGATTGTAATTGTTTCTGCTAGCTGAACTCCATTGCCCTCCATCCATTCTGCATTGTCAAAATATTAGAATAAGTTGTAAGAACAAAAATGACAACCATCCAACAATTCGGCATAGGGGACCTCATTCAAATAATTGTATTCAACTTGCAGACTAATTCAACTTGCAAGGCATATATTAAACTAAAAAGATAATGAATAGAGGATAAAGCAATAAATTTTACCCAACTACAAAGAAAGAGTATCCATCAAGGTGGTAGCTCTGAATGATATCTTCTGGATTTTCAAACACAATCTCGATGAATGTTCTATAGTCGGTGCCCATGACCAACGTGTCAAGGTACAAACCTCCACCTGTGGGGTTAGAAGATATGCTTCCAACGCGAAAAACTCCTCCGATATTGAAATAGTCTGCAAGCTTTAGGGGAGTGTCAGCTGGCACAAAGGAGACACTGTTGATTCCATATCTCTGTTTGCCATTGACTTGACCAGCAGAACTAGATAGCCTGATAGTTCTACTAGTGTTTATCATACCATAGTGGTAAGAGCCCTGTGGGTTAGGCCTTGGTCCACTTGCTGTAAGATTAGTCCTAAAATACACATAGAATTTTATATCTTACAAGCATTCTCTCGATTATAATAACCCCCAGTCCCCCACCAACAGCTCAAGAATGATATATTGGGCCTGATTAATAAACAAGAAAAGAACCTGATGGAGCGGGCCTGGTTTAAAGACCAATCAACCTGGATGGTGGGTCCGCCAGGCGGTGGGCCAGAGACTGGGCCTGCAGAATTACTGTATTTGAGAACACCAGTGGTGGTGAGGATTTTAGAGGTAAAACGAGATGACACAACAATATAGTAGTCCTGAGCCGGTTGGTCGTCGGTGACAAATACTGAGTAGGATTGGCCAACATGAACATCAAGCGAGGAGTAGATTGTTTGGAGTGAATGTGTTCCTTCCACCTCAACTAATTTCATCTTGTGACCTTGAATGCGAAAGTTGAGTGAATTTTGTAGTCCAACATTTGATATTCTGAGCCTATATGTTTTTCCTGATATAAACGATACAAATTATGGTAAAAGTAACATTCTTCACTTATATTATAGTCAAGTTATTTATTTTTAACTATAACTATATGATGTGGAGGACTTAACTGTCTAGTTATTCAAATAATATCAATCCTTCTTATCATTTGATTAACAATAGCTAAAGAAAAGAAAATATAAAGACAATGTACCTTGTTCAACGTTGAAAGAGACTCCATTAGGTCCACGCCCGTTAATAAGAATGCCGTCAGGAGAGGGTAACTTCCTACCGCGGTCAAGAATTGCCTTCAAATCCTACAAGAAAAATACAAATACATTCATCAAAAATGGAAGGGACTTGAGAAAAGTGAAAGAGAAATGCACATGGGTCACTAAAAAGCTCAAGGATCGTATGACCGGAGTTTCATCATTCAAGAGTAGATGTAACTTGTAAGCATAACAAAGCATACTTGATGAGTAAATTAACATGGGCAGGCCCACTAAACAAAGATGATATTCCTAAGTCCTAAACAACAACCCATGTGGGATAGAGATTGTGAAAGCACTGACACTGCAGATTGACATCTCATAGAAAATCAAAAATGTTTTGGTGATAAAAAATTGAATACAAATGGAGAATATAAAATAATGTATATAATAATAATATGTTATAATCATTAGACTCACTCATGAAACATCAACTAATTATACTCTAACATATTATTTTGTATTTAATTTTTTGTAATTTTCTTTTGTCATCACATTACTCCCCATTGCAACTCATGGATATTCAAAGTAATAGAACTTTGAACTAAAGCTAAAGCTAAATTTTGATTTCTATTGTTCCAAAATAACAGTTCAGTTATTAAAATAAAATAAAATAATTATTACCAAAATTACAACTTATTCAGTAATATTCATCTTACGGTTAGGCTATAAAGTGAATTACTGGATTTTTTTATCTTTTATATTTTGCTAAATTATAAGGTGAATTTTCAATTTGGGACAGATAATTGAGTATGTACTAGTAATGATTAGTGGACAAGTAACAATTGTGATTAATTTACTGATTAAATGAAGAAAATTCTTTTGGGCCATAAATTGTGTGGAATAATGAGTCGAGTAGAGGTTGTCAGTACCCACCGCACGCCTTTTTGGTCGAGTAAAGTGGGGTCAAAAGACACCCCAGCTGTAACTAGCTCGCAACAAATGCCACTAGCCAGCCATTTATTATACTCACGAAAACAGTCTCCGTTTGTTACCGACGCAATAACAACACACCCATTTAAGATCCGCCGCAGCCCACTTAATTGACTAGTTAAAACTAATGTTGACTTTGTCCCAATTTGACAGACATTTTATCTAAATTGGAAACTCAAAAGGGGGAAAATTAAATGAACCTGGGTTGTTGGAATGGGGCACAATCCCTAACATAAATAGGAGCATAAAATAAAAGGCGCAAAAATTAAATTTACTTTCAAATAAAAACAAATGGGAGGAAAGGACGATTACCGTGTGATTTTTCTTGTACCAATCACCAATTAAGACGGTATAATCGCCAGCGGGATCATCGAATGGGACAGGAATTCTAGGACGGCTAAGAATTCTGATGCCTCCGAAACCACCAGCAGCTTTGTGGAATGCAAGGGAAGGGAAGTAGTAAAAGCTTCCAATTTGATCCTTCACTTGAAGAACGTATGTATAGTTCTTCCCCGGAGGGATTGGGCATGTTGTTCCATAAACTCCGTCCACAAATGAAGTTCTCCTCTGCTGAATCCCATTCCTACATTTCCACTTATTCAATTAATACAATAATATATAATATATCCGGTTGATTTTTTGAAATTAATTTTAGACTTTTTTAAACTCAAAAGGTCAAAATTAAAATTAATTTATTTGAATTTAGTCAATACATTATAAATTATAAAAAGTATTACTAATTTTATGATTAAAATTTCATAATTATTAATAAAAGTATTAATTTTGAGCCTAAAATATGTTAAATTGACATTTAAAAATCGATAATAATCTTATAATTTAAAATAAAAAGATTATACATACAATTAATATTATCGACATTTTAAAATTAAGAATATATATATAATTTTTAATATTATATTCTAAAATTAGAGATAAATTTTAATTTATAAAATGACATAAAAAATTAATATATAATTTTATCAATACTTAATTATGATGCAGTTTTACAAATGTAGAATAGGTGGATACATAATACACGTGGAAGAGTTTGGTTTTTACCGTGTGTCATTTTTACTGCATCTCTTTTGTTGTGCAGGTCATCACGTTTGTTTAAGACTTGGATCTCTAATTTATTCTCTGTTTGTTAAGGACGAGAAATTTATTGCGTAGATCTAGGCGGTCATAATTACTGCTTATATACTTACTCATATTCACCTTTTTTAAGTTCAACTGTGATTAAGTCACGCAATAAAGATATCCCTGGTGTTTAACAAATTTCACTCCCAAACGAGTCTTCCACGCTACTTCCGCTACACGGTTTTCATGCTAATTTTGTAATAATTCCAACAAAAAAAATCACAAAAATAACTTAAAATATTTGTATATTTTTCCAAGTTATTTATATTTCAATCATTTTCAGAAATAACAGTCATTGGATTATATCATTACGGCCTATATTGCCATTCAAATATCAAAAAAAAAAAAGAGATGAAAGAGAAAATGTAAAATTAACTTTTGCTATTTTTAATATTTATTTTTAGTTTTTGGATGAGGACTGAGAAATTATCATACAGTTGATACTTGATCAAACTAAAGCATGGGTGAAAGTCGATTTTAGCCCTACCATTAAATTCCAAATAATGCAATATACGGACGAAGCAGCAGGGAGGGCACCATATTGTATCATTTGGGCGAGGCCGTATAATGAAAATGAAAATTAGTAACGCTATGATTGAGTGTTTGATTTCACTTACCAGGATATTAGAAAAGGTTCTGTTAAGCTGTTAAAGACGTTGATAATAAGATTATCATTGGTAACTGAATGGATATCAGGACCAGGGAATTGTCCATTGATTAAAATTCCCTACAAAAAAAAAAAAAAATTAAATCCAAAATTATAAACCGAAACATTTTTACTTGTGTATGAAACGAACCTGTTGGCGAACGCCGAGTGGATAAATATCACCATAAGTAACATTCCAGGTGAAGAATCTGTAAGGATCCTCTGCTCCAACAATGGCCAATAGAGCAACCGCTATACTTGAGAAAACCGCTAAGTTGAAGGGCATTTTCAGTTAACAGAGGCACAGAGAGAAAGGAAAGGTAAGAGGAGTATTTGATTTGTATTGTTGGGGCCTTGTGAGGTGGAAATGGGGTGGTATTGTAAGGGGATTTAAAAGAGAGTAGTGGTGAGAGCGGGCTGGAGGAAAGTGAATGATGATGAGGTACAGTATGGCTTTTTTTAAAGGAAGAGAGAAGAGGATGGAGGGAAAATTAGGGGGTGGTGGGGTCCACGCGTATTATGTATGTGGGCAGGCAGGCAGGCAGACGCAGACCCACATGCTTAGTGTTTATTTTTCCGGATAACACTGTATATACAATAATCAAATATAAAATTTATTTTAATTATTAAAATAAAATTAACATAAATTTTTATATTAAACTCTATTTTTTAATAATTAAAATTAATATTATATTTTATCGTGATGTTTGTAAATTTATTCTATTTTTCCATACCCTTTCCAGTTTCCTCCCCAATTCTTTTCTAATTTTATTTTATCTTTCTTTTTGTGGGAAAAAAAAAAACTAGGTTATAATAATTACAGTATTTCCGGAGTTGGCTCAAGTCTTAATGAAACCACTTCAATTATTGGATAAAGACGCTGATTCCTTTTAATACTACTAGCCAGACACAATTTGTTCCGGGTACCCAATAGTGATTTCTAAAAAAATTGAAATGACTGCAAATTTAACATTAAAAAAGTGGGTCCGAAATTTTGATTTATTATTAATTGTTTTGATTTATGAGATTGCGGACGAGTTATGTTAAGTAACGTGAGTGAGGCAAAAGTTTGAAAAGAAGCAAACAGAAAATAGCACATATGACTAATTTTAATCTGGTCTGAAATTCATTCAAACTTTTATTTCTTCAAATTATTAATAAGCCATATCAGCTCGGAATAAACAAATTGTAACCATGTTTAGAGGAGGTATTGTTTCAGTCAACAGACCTAATTTTTTGCTCTTATATATAAATTCAGTTTTGGAGGGAAAATGATGATATAGTCTTTCTACGTGCATGATTGGGAAAAAAAAAATATATATATATATATATATATATATATGCCAAAGTTTAAATTTAATATTGACGATGTGAGAGAGAGAAATTAATTGGAATAAAAAACCAAAAGACTCCCCCCACCCCACCCCGCCCCATTATTAGATAGATAGATTAACCATCGTATGCCCTCAAGTCTTTACTAGACACAGATAGATTACCACTCGGTGTATATTATTTATTCCCTCTGAAATAATACTACTTCTCTCCTTGCTCTTTCCTTCACTTAGACCCCCTAACAGACAAAATAAAAATATATAGTCTTCCGTCCCCAGTCTATTTCTTGACATGCAACTCACGTTCTTCTGTTTTCTACTGGATCTCCATGTCCAACATATGCACTCTTTTTTCTTTTAATCCATTAATGATATTTATGTCATTTCACCATAAATACCCTTTATGAATAAAAGAAAAAACAACTACTCAGGTAACGCAACTCCAGTTTATTCCCTAAATAAAGCAATTTCAGAGTAAAACCTAAAATCAATCTAATTACAACACATCTATGAGACTGTGCGAGTAGTGCATTACTATTTGCAAGAAAATCATAATGTACACTATGTTGACGAAAGCCCAGGCTCCTTGAGGTCATCCTAAATAGACATTACACAAGGCTAGTAGATTACTATAAATGGACCAAAACTTAGTCAACCAATGAGCTCTTTCTCCCTCTATACTTACATACCCAACCAAAATGAAAAAAGAAGAAGAGAAATTCAAGGAACAGTTCCCTTCTTATCTTTGAAAAGTCGTGAGTAACCTATTTGGCTATCCATCTTACTTTCATTAATATTTAATAAAATTGCAATTTGTACTCCAAATCAATATATATATACACACACACGCAGAGATATATATAGGAAAAAAAGAATCTAAGTCTATACCTTAGTTAAGCTTGGCTAAGACTACTTAACTATTCTATTTTTTTATTTAAAAAAATATTTATTTGTGAATTTTATACGAAACTACGTCATTCTATTAAAATTATTATATAGTCTTGGCTAAACTTTACTAAGGCATGCCTTAGATTCCCTTTTCCCATGCATGCATGCATACTAAATGCATATATCCATCTTAGGACTTCTAGTACAGAGGTCCAAAATATCAGAGCTACATATGAAGGAGAAGGGGGAGTTTCTCAAACACCATATACATGGAGATTCCTCAATGAACTTTGTTGAGGATCAGAATACAAATAATTTTCTGACTTCACCAAGAAACATAACTTGATAAAAGAAAAAACATTTATTAGCTGTCTAGCTTTATGTTCATATAGACAAAATGACACCCAGAAAGCCCTATAAATTAAGTAAACTAGGGACACTAAAGGGAAGAAAAAGGACAAAGCACTAGGATCTTCACAGAAAGAAAATCAATACAAGGATGGTCCAAAGGTGTGAAGTTGTCCATAGTAAAGGGAAATCCACTTCATACTATCCATCAACAAAAGCAAAGGTAAGCAATTTCTTTTTCTTTTTGACAAGTCAAATGTAAGCAACTTAATTTTTTCACAAACTCAGCAAATTATTACTTTGACGCATTAATTTCCATGAAAATCATTCAGACGAAACAACAAAACAGAAACCACCAAAATCATTCCAACGCAACTTGCTGATTTGCTAGTAGTTGTAGCCAAAATAGTGCCAGACAAATGAGCATGATTGTTACAAATGTATTTAACTAGTACAAAACAATGGGTCCAATAACAACCTTAAAATGACATTGCTAAACACTAGAAAACCTTTTGTGCTCATTTTGTGACAATAGCAATATTTATTGTTCAGTGCCCTACCCCATGAATAAGAGGATCAAGTAACATACTGGCATTACCTCATATTTTAACAAGTTCCTCTTACCACAAGTTGAGAGTCCGCCTTTTTTCTTGAGGCATCACCAAAAAGAGAGTATGGAATTTCATGACATTCAGGTAAGTTTATCTACGCAATGATTATATTAATATCAGATTTTTCAAAAGGGGCCCTTGTCCGGGATGGAGGAATTTTAAATTACGAACAAAAGTATTTTACTAAAGATTAATAATGTCACAACTCACAAGTAGCATAACCATAAAATAAGTTAAAAACCTAAAACTAATTAACCCAAAAAAAGCACAGTTTTTCTCTTTCTTCATCCTCCAAGAACCAAAGTCAGTCTAGGTTAATATTTAGATTTATCACAACCAATTTAATAGCTGTTGTATGCAGATAAAAGGTATTCAAAGCTCAAAGACCTCACATCGGCTTCAAAACTCAAGTACATTGAAAACAAAGAAAAAGGGTTACAAACATGTATCAAAACCAAACAAAGGCTAGATTCGTAGAAATTAAGCTCAATTTTAGTTTGATATAAAATATGCAGTTAATCGCTAAACAAAACAAAACAGCTCAAAAATTGTTCATTGTCAAACCGAAAAGTTCATATTTATCAGGAATGACGACTAATTAGTAAACCCTAGATTAATGACTCAATCATTGTTACCAAAGAGAGTGCGAAGCCTGATAAATGACTCAATCATCGTTACCAAAGAGAGTGCGAAGCCTGGTAGCAAAGCGGCCGGTGGGATCGAGAGCTGCTTCGGCGAGAAGACTGCGCTTGATGTAGTTCATACGATCGGCGAGGCCCTTTTGTTCTTCTTTAAGGGCGGATGTATCTTCTTGGAGGTTGTTGATACGGTACTTTTGGCCGGCGGATCGAAGGCTGAGGAGTAAAATTCCGGTCATGACGAAGAACTGAAAGAAGCTATCTTTTCTTTTTATTGCATTTGCTACGAAGCCTAGTGATTTTTTAGGGTTTTGGACGCCCGCGGTTGAGGGGTTTGAGGAAGCCATGGCTCAATCAGTAGTTCTGACTTCTGACCTTTCAAGGTTGCACACTCGCATTTGTCTATAAAGAAGTAAAGAACTATGGTCCCTCTTTTGAAGTCTTCGGTTATTTCTTGTAAATTTATTATTCCTATATAAATTTACAAGATTCTTTCAACGGAAATAATTATCCCTTCTATTTCGAAATATAAAATTAATATTTATAATAAAATTAATTTCAAATATATTTAAATTTAAAATTAATATTAATTATTAATCTTTTAAATTTTAAAATTAATAAATTTTATAATTAATAAAAAATTTAAATAACTTATAAGTTTCATAACTGTTTTACCTAAAAGTAAGTAAATTCATATTAATATTAAATATTAAAATATATTAAATTAAAATTAAAATTTTAAATTTAATTTCATATTTTATAACGGAGAGAGTATTATTTAATTACTTTTTCTTTTGTTCTAAAATCAAAGAGACATTTTGATTTTTACGTTAATTTAGTGAAATTTTAAAACCCAAAAATAATATAACATTACTTAAATTTTGAAAACAAAAAAGATGGTAGTTAATAATATTTTCTAAACTAAGTATACAATGGTTATATTTATTTCTATTAAGATTGAATAAATTGTATTCAATTTTAAATTTAAAGATTCAAAAATTAACTTAGGAAAAAAAGCTGTATAAGTAATTTTGAAACAAGAAGAAAATATTTATCATACAAATATTGTATGATATACTCCCTTTATTTCAAAATATAAAAGCAACTTGGTTTTTTACTCAATTTAAGATATTTTATATTTTATATTTGATATAATTCATTTAAATTTTGTAACAAATAAATAACAATTAGTACTCCTCCGTACAAAATAAATGTCCAATTTTGCAATTTTCTAATCATTTTAACAAAATAGAAATAATATATGTATCAATTTTTACAAAATATATGTAGTATTCAGTTATCAACACTTGACCAGTCGCACAATTTCAGATTTTACCAAAAAAGACGGCCTTCTTGTTATTTGCAGCATACAAAATTTTTTACAACTCTCTGTACGGTCATTGCTTTAGGTCGAGCTATAATTGGTATAGAATGCAAGGTCTAAACTCTCAATTCCAATCCAAAGCTGCATAAAATGTAAAAATCAATAAATATATATACAAAAAGCATATATATATATATATTAATGCTAGGAGTAATATATACGGCCAAAGGTTACATAGTGACAGAATAAACCTTTTCAAAGTACCCGATCAAATAAGATGTCTAAGGTACAAGTGAAAGCAACCAAATCAAAGATGCTCGAACACAGTTCTACCTCCCACAAACAAAACTTATAAATTTTGAAAATTGGCCAACACAATTTCAACTCTGTTGCACTGCAATCGCGTAAACTTGTAAATATACTATCTCGGTACACTAAATGACATATAAAGACTATCCACCACAACTGGATTTAACATATAACTTTTAACAAAATAAACCCCCAACCTGATTTGTAGAAGTTCATCGACCTTGTGCAGGAAATTTAATGCATCGTGACCATAGCAGGCAATCGATCATTATACAACAAAATACAAAAACATTACATAAAAAATTATGACTTCCCTGCAGAACCTGTTTCATCCTGAACTCGTTGAGAAATATCACGGCGCAACATTTCCATAAATTCCTGCAGGAGTCCAGAAAAGAGAAATTGATTTTCCATAAAAGAAATCAAAAAAAGAAAAGAAAAAGGAACAGAGTCCATTCTCCAAAATAACCAAAGATAATAAAATTACTTGAAGGCAAGACACTTACACGTGCAAGACCATCTTCAGAACACAAATCATTCACAAGACCTTCCACACCATCACCATAGTCATGCAAGCGAACAACACTCTCAACTACAGAGCGAAGAACTTCCTTAGGTGGATCCTCATTTTCGAGTTTCTGAACAACTTGCTGAAGGTCAACCTAATTTTGTTTTAAGTTGTCAGTTCTCTTATCAATTAATAGCTTAAAGAAGATAAGAAGATAAGAGTAATGAGTGCATGCATGTGATCATGTTCTATTCTTGTATATTCTATTCCTTATTATTTTTTGGGCCAGTACAAACCTCTGAGTTTTGATCATTGGGTCTCTCATCTCTGCTTGGCCTTCTCTCATTGTATGTTGGATGAACTTCACGTGCCACAGGAGGTGCTTGTTGAGGGATGTTTGAAACACTACCGAGAGCTTGAGAAACAATGGGCATCATCTGTTGGACCATCCTTGACAGATCAATACCACCACTTTGGCCACTACCCAAACCAGCTAACATGCTTCCAAAATGTGGGCCATCAATCTGTTGAGCAATTTGATTGACCGTATTCATCATTGCTGGGCTCTGAGTAAGTTGTCCCAACATATTCCTCAAGACATCAGGAGAACCAACTCCAGTTTGCTGTGAAACACCAGCTAAAAGACCGTCCAAAGCAGGGCTATGAAGAACTTGAGACACAACACTTGCAGGATCAAATTGGCCCTCAGCAGCAAGCCCTTCGACTGGTATACTCTCCACAACTACCCCAGCAGTTGGTGCAAGCTGCGCAGAGGCAGGGTTAGTAGCATTCCCCCGATTTGCAAGAGATGCAAGCGACTGCAAAACCTGTTGCCCAGATCTTGCATGTTGGTTCTGAGCAGTAGGAGAAGCATTAAAAGGCACCCCATTGCCACTCATGCCTTGCAATCTTGATTGCCTACTTCGCCTCTGATCATAGCATCATATACAAATTAAGCATATACAGTTAACAAAAGTCCACAAGAGATATAACAGGATGTTAAACAAAGAGATGCTAATGAGCAATACAATTGAAGCATCATGCAAAGAACTCGAACCAAGTAAACTAAAACACCAAGGTCCTGGAGCAACAGATAATGTGGAAAATAAAGTGATCAGTCAAGAAGACCATTACCGACAAAAAATCAATCACAACATCTAGATAAAAGAAAACAACAGAAGCCCTGATAGACATGAAGCAGAGGAAGAAGTCATACAAATGAGAGGTCAATGAATGGATTATGGAGAAAAAGATCAGGGCAAATTATAGCGAAATTTGAGTCTAGGAAGAAAAGTAAGCAGGGAGAAGAAGTGGATGCAACTACAAATGCTTTTGAAAAAAGTGGGAAGGAAAAGAGTCCGAGGAGTGCTGAAGGTATAAAAGAGAGAATGAAAAGACGTACGAGTGATTTCAAGGAAACAAAGGGAAATTGAAGAGGCTGAGGTTATTTGCCAATCGGAAGAAATCCAGTTTATTCAAGTTCAAGGAATGGGAAAACATTGTTTCGTGATATCTTTGGTTGAAGACGAGGAGCGGACAGAGAAAAGCATTGCTGGAAGAAAAGCTTTTGAAATGCTTTGAAAGGGTAGCCTTCAACCAACAGGAAATAGTATTTGAAAGATGTATATCGCTTGAATGCACAGGAGTGACATGGTAAGTATGGACTAAACAGACTATAGAAAGTATTGCAAGCCTATGGGGAGAAATAATAACAATAGACAATGATACAGCAAGAATGAGAAATGGTACAATAACTCAGAATGATGATAATGTCTAAACAGATTGAAGTAATAAACGAAATAATAGAGTTGCAGGCGGAAGGAAAAAGCTTTTGCGTCAAGGTAAAGGAAGTTCCAGAGGAAGATGTATGGTGCTCGGAAGAAGATCATCATTTTGAAGATGTTAGAACATCGGAGGCGAACGGAAAAGGTTATTTGTCACAAGAGTCGGAGAAGAGGATGGCGTAAACATTTTCCGGCGAAAACAATAATTCTTTTCATATAGGTTACATGGCAGATTCTAATACAAGAGTGGAATAGTCACTTTTTGTACCAGATTCTCGAGAAATAGAAATTTGTGTTTTTTCAAAATCTGGTGGGCTCATGACTTTTATGGAAGAAAACAAAGTGCTGGGGAGGATGTTATGGAAGAGTTAGAGATTACTGTATTTTGGGAAATGGTGTACAATAATAAAGATGTTGACAGTCTGGCTGATGGAAATATAAAGGAAAAATGAAGGGTCCTTGAGTAAGTTGGACGGGCACATAAAGTTGTGTCTAGAGAAAGTAGACTGCGATTGTGATAAAGGTTAGGCTTCAAAGAAAACACTGAGATGGAAATTTTAAATGAAACTGAAGAAGCAAATAGCGAAGAAGGATGGGGAGTTAAGCATGTAATATCAAAGAAATCCATAGGCAGAAAAGGTAAAGGGAAAAACAAACTTTCCAGAAAGGTAAGCCAAGTTCAAGACTTACAAGGAAGAGTGGGAAGAGGAGTTAAAGGTAAAAATAAAAAGGAAGAATATAACAAAAATGTATCTTGTGAAGTTCTAAAGGCATGGAAATTGGGGAAAGACATGGGAATTGTAGTAAGAAATGAGATTGAAGGAGAAATCTTAGATCGATATGAAAATTTAATTGAAATTTGCCAGAGCAAGGAAATCAAAGGACCAAGGATAGCAACAATCTAAATATATCAGCCAAATTTTCACGAAGAAAGTTTGGTAAAAGTTAACGTGTTGATTGGGTTTATTGAGCGTTCAGAAGGAGGTTTTCTTTTTAGCAGGATTATTTTGGTTATAGTGTTTCTCCTGTTTTTGGTGGAGGGCAGTTTCTTTGTCTGGCATAGTTTTCTGGTTTGTATAAGAGCTGTGAGGGAATTTCTCGGTAGTAAATCTTTTGAGGTCAGGTGATATAATCCTCTTTCCATTTTCTCATTAGATGATGCATAGTATATGGTTGTTGCATGATCTTGCTAGGATGTTTTCTTAAATGTCAATCTACCTACAATGACATACAATTTTGCCTTTGAGATTTGGGGGTTTTAAAGATTATGACGGATGGAAAGGGATTTAATTTGAAGCTTTCAGAAAGTGTTGGATGCAAAATGCTCTAAGAAATAGCAGTTGGAAAATATCAAGAGAAGTTAAGGGTGCATCCACAGATTTATCATGTCGTGGAGCTTTTGAGTGTTCTTTATGCTAGCTATATGGTTATTGATGCTGCCAAAAAATTTTGACAGAAGTAAGTCGAGCCAAGACACAGCTTTCAGTATGTGGTTTTGTTTAACAAAAGTATAGCATTTGTTTGCTTCGGGTGGTTTGTTGTAGATTCTCAGAGTCTTGGAGTTCAGCAATGCTTACTTTATTTCTTATTTCACTACACATTTAATTAGATCTCTTTGCTGTATGAATTTTGTTTTGCTGCTTGTGATGTTTGTTCTAGAGAGTATGCCCAAGTCATTTTGGCATGTACCTAAGGTGGTTTTACATATATATATTTCTTTGCTTAGCAAAAAAAAAATAGTATTGTGGAGGGGGAGGGTCTCCTGCTAAGTTCCCAATCTGCAACATCCTCTGTCGTATATGAGCAACAAAATTTGGTGCTAAATTTAGCAGATCATACAATACATTCGTCAGAATTCAGGAATTGGTTTTCAAATTAGTCTGGATTTGCTTCAGTGTATTTCTTTTTTTACAAGATCTGATCTAGAAAGGATTTTTGTTATTCACCTTTCCTTGTTCTCTTGCTTTTTCTTTCATATTTTTTATATCTCATATTGGTGTGAAATGACGGGTTGGTTCAGATGTATGCAATTTCATTCCCAATAGATATTCAATTAACTTTTGTTAAAAACATTTAAAAGTTCATTAAACTGCTCGAGTACTAAATAAGATTTCAAGTATGCTTCTTTGTTATAAATATATCAGAACATTACCTAACCACAACAGAATCACAATCATGACTGCAAAATAATATAAACAAGATACAAAATGAATCTTTGAGATGTAATAATATTAACACACCTTAGGATGCAAGCCTCCCATCCCTAATCCAAGAGGAGTAGTTGTTGCACCCTCAGAATTGTCAGCCCCCTGATTGGATCTTGGAGCACAGCATGTGCCATCTACGGACTTGTGTGCAGTTCCTTCACTTGATTGGTTATCAGCCCCTTTCACAGAGCTACTGGAAGGAACATCTTCCCTGACAGCACCTTCAGCATCCTCTTTGTTACTAGGTTTGTTGCTTTCAGATTGTGCCTGGCAGTTAAGAGTTAAGTAGTCACCAAGCTAGTTTTCAAAACTTGAAAAACAAAGTGAGTGAGACAGTTGACATGAGCATAAGACATACCACCAGACTTTCTGCTTCAGACGCGTTACCAGGTAAAAGTAAACTCGTCTCTCCAATGCTGCCAAGTAGGCTTCTTATATCATTGTTCCTTTCATCACTGCCAGCACCAGATTCAGCAGATTGAACTTGAACAACTGAACTCTCTGGACGGATTATATTAACAAAAACACAAGTCAAGCGCAGCACAAACAAAATTACATTAAGAGCCTGTCAATATGCATAGCATATATGGGTAGACACCTGGTGAACCCTGGTTTTCACTCTGCATATTATCAACCAAGCTTCTAATTTGTGAACTGACTTCAGCCATAACCGTAGATAGAGTACCAGTATTAGGAGATTGCTGTGAAAGAGTACCACCATGTTGTGCTGCACTAGAAACTGAAACAACACTAGGTCGTGATGGGACAGCTGCTGCAATAATGTTCCTCATAGGAAGAACGCGTGTTTGACCAGAATCACCAGAAACAGTTCCACTGACACGATCTCCCTGCATTCCTTCACCATTACTTGCCCTGGTACCAGCAGCTGAAAAAAAGTTAAAGTGAGGCCTCCAGTAATAAGTAGTATATCAATCAGTAATGTTGAAAGTTATAAAGCAAAAACAAGAAAGTGTTGTCCATACCAGTATGTATATGAATATTCACATGTCTTGGAATAGGTCCAACACCGCCAGGAACAAAAGCCCCAATATTCAAAGGAGGAGAAACAGGACCACCAAAAAGGGAGCTAGTTTGGTGAGGAAAAGGCTGCAACAGCATGAGAATGCAATATTATTACAGTACAAAACTAAGCAACACAACCTTCCTACGCAACACATGAAATCTTTTAAGACCATCTGCATGTTCAGACCTGGATCTCAGCAAGCCATTTACCATACATTACATAGTTTTATATAGCATTCAAGCTAAAGACATGAGACTACCTATCTGGAATTACTTTAACTTGACAAGGTCATAGTCTAGGAAGATCTCCACATGCCGCAGGGACAACATACTGCTATACAGCATATCCTGGAGTAAGCCTCATGATACAAGTATGGACGAGATTTTTTCTAATTTGTCTACATTGCTACATATGGGTTATTGTTTTTAAGAAGTTATGTTCTATGAGGATTCCTTTCTGACGTCGTTGGCCCAATCTCTCAGCAATCATGCCGTGCTTCAAAGGCATTGATCAGACTTGCAGGTGTTTCATCAGACCAGAGGCATGACCTAAGATCCTCATTTAGTCCAGTGCATAATTGAAGCACATTCCCCATGCTCAAAAACAATCCTATCTTTTATGAGAACTATTCGTCCTTTCCTCTAGAGACTCCACCCAAGCACCCCAGAAGCCACATAACCAACCTAGGTTTACAGCATGACTAACATATAAATCACAGAGAAGAGAAAATTCTCCCAGCCTTTCCTTATATTGGCCAACTTTTTCCACATCTTTTACATACCTAGACCCAATATCTCCACCAATGTTTTAGGCATAAAATCATTAATATGCTAAGTAAAACAACCTTCAATACAACTATTTTACACACACAGCTGTAGCTCTAATACTAAAGCAGCTAGTCTCAGATATTGTCATATACTTTTCCTTGAGTATAGATCCAAACAGCAACTAACATAAACACTTATACTACAAACTCATACTTGAACACGGCTCACAGATTACTCCACTTCAGGATCGCTAACTACAGAACTAATCTTGAAGGTTAAAGCAGAAAGATTAATATGTTAAATGAAGACCTGCTGCTCTAGGAAGAAAGAAACCCTTCAAGTCACTAACAAACCTGAACCATTATAGGATTTGGCCCTGACGGAGATATGTACACTGCAGGCCCCGCATTCACAGAAGATTCAGACTGCAAGATGCACCAAACCATGTTTAATGACGATAATTCAAAAATAGAGAAAACTCAAAAAATGAGAGGAAAGGGCGTACCAAGGACTGTCCCATGCGAAGTGTCATCATTGTTCGACCTAGTTCTAGAAGAAGAGCACCTAAATGTTGCATTGCCAGCCCTGCTTGCATTGATTCTGTTTGAATTTGACTCCGTACTGTAGGATCAGCAGAATCCCCCTCTTGCTCCACTCGTCCTGCAATACGCTACACAGTTGCAGCAGATTACAAATAGCACATAATCAGATTTATTTAATATTAAATTTAACAATACTACAATAGGAAAGTTTTATATCAAGACAAGAAAAGCATATTCAAGCAATTTTATGAGAAAAACTAGTACAACTAGATATAAGAACCACTGTATCTTTATGAGGTACACTTCATGTTAATTCTCGAATCTTGAAAATTTATACCACTTACCAGAAGTTGGTAAATACAAAAATAGGCTCGAGTAACAAATGGAATGAATCGCACAATTACTTCAATCATAAATAACTAAAAGATATCCTTCAACATCCGTGTGGTACATTACCAATACAGCAACACTCAGTTATTTCAATCATAAATAACTAAAAGATATCTTTCAACGTCCCGTGTAGAACATTGTCAATAAAGTAACTCCCAAAAGCCAATATAACCATGGTTTGTAGGAGATTTGCACTTACTAAATGTATGTAATAGCAACAAAAAAAAATCATCACTACTAAAAGTATCAAGAACTCTATATGATAATGTAAGCTTTCTCCAAAAAACTCAGTTATACAAGGATCACCTTGACCTTGAGTACAAGAACATATGCCCGAGCCCATATAAGATATAAATTGCACATATACACTCAATAAGAGAAAAGGTATATAAAACTACATCATAAGTCCGGATGGAAATTAATCACAGATCTAACATTTAAATGACCGAACCAGCAGGAGGGAGGGAAGTTAGAAATAAAAGCAGAAGCATACTATTCAAAATATAATATGCACCTATAGGATGAACTACCAGTGAAACAAATAGTACATACAGAGAGGGCATCAATAGCATGATCACCGAGAAGACGTTGCGCGTGTCGCAAAACAACAGCAAATGCCTCAGGCGTGGGCAAGCCCTGTGAATTGACAGGCAAATTTACAGGTGGTAGATCTCTTGAGTTGTTTAACGTCTGATTTGGCTGATTGCCTGCATAAGCCCATTTAAAAGAAGGCTGGAATTGTCAGATAGTCTTTTCTTGTTGCTTTTTTCCCCCTTATGAAAGTAGAGGGTGCAGAGACGCCGGAGGGGGGGGAGGGGGAGAGGAAGTTATTTATAACAAACATAACAACGAATAGTGATTACGTATTATCACCATTAGGTGCCATTGCTAGTTCCATGCGATTCATGAACTCAGAAAGTGTGTGCAGGGAATGAGGAATTGGCTGTGAGAAAGAAAACAAAATTAAGAGAATAAGCAAATAAGTAGCATATGAGAATAATAAAATTAAAAAAGAAAGGCATGCACTCTGACCACATTAAGGGAAGGTAAAGGAATAGCTGCTCCTAGCGGGATTTGCATTATTTGGGGCATATGTTGATTTCCAGTAAGGGACTGGTTTCCTGCTTGGCTCTCATCGCCTGCAGTACCTCGTCTCCCTTCAGATTCGCTTCCTTGAGGAGCCTGTGCGGGAGCATTGACCTATAAACAATCAGACAAATTAGCCAAATGAATTAACTTTTTCTTCGTAAAATTGTAAAATATTTTAACTGAATCAGGCCTCATATAGAATAAGGCCATGATATGAGATTGAAGTAGCCGAACACATATAAATAGGATAGTAGCTCATCTGGTCACCTGTAGTTAATAGTTACATAGAAATATTCACATAAAAACTTGACATCTGAATGACATGTAAAAAAGAATATTAAAAACAGATATATCAGCACATTGTATTATTAAAGAATAAAGACAGAAAAAAATATCTAAGGATGACTGAGAAAGAAAATATAAGGATCAAAAGAAAAGAGAAGAGACCACCTGCATAGTGGGTTGTACGCCACCAGAACCATCAACCGAAGTATGGTTCCCAATTCCAAAGGAATTTAAAACCGCCCCAATGACCTAGGTCAAAGCAACAGAACATAATATTTTGCACATAATCCCAACCTTAAGAAACTGAATAAATGAACAAATCAAAGACTGTACAAACACACCCGACTTAAATCAGGAACAGCACTTTCACCTTGCTCCCCAACATTGAAGGTCCCAAGTA
Source organism: Hedera helix (assembly GCA_947179155.2). Classification (NCBI taxonomy): domain Eukaryota; kingdom Viridiplantae; phylum Streptophyta; class Magnoliopsida; order Apiales; family Araliaceae; genus Hedera; species Hedera helix. Next base: position 54,332,144 of record OX359268.1, on the reverse strand, counting down.
CTACACTGTGTGAAACTTGCCCCAAACGAGTACGTGGCCCACCAGCACTATCATCCATCCCTGTTAAATTGTTACGAAATAAATAATAATGATAATATATGAACTAAAAACAATGGGGGGAAAATTACCTATCATAAAAATAAATGAACTCAGAAACAACATTTAAGCAGATTCGTTATTGTTTTCCCCGCTGACTGTCAATACTTTATGAAGCTTAGAACCCAAGTGCCACATCATAAGCTAAAAATGTTACCTCTATTACCAGAGTCTGCGGTTGACTCCCCAGTGATGTTACCAGATGAGGATTGTGGTTGAGAAGGCTGCCTAACTACTAAGTGCAGCGTATGACCATTGTCCAAATCTACATACTGTCAAGATTCTATGGTACAAATTCACAAAATAGAATATATATATATATACATCTCCTTGAATGCTTGTAAAGTAGCATAATATCAGGTAGAAGTATACAAGATGAACATAATTTCTGACCTTGGATTCAATATTCATCACAGAAGACAGAAAACTTAAAAAGACACCAAGGACTAGAGCTTTAAGAAGAGGATTAAAAATTTGAAACAATGTCACTCAACAGCTCAAATCTGACAAGACAAGGTCATCAAAATCACTCACCAGTACAATACTCATGTAATCCCTGTAACTGAGATAAATATCTACTCTGTTAATACATACACTATTCTAATAGTCTGATTCAATGGATAGATTTGGCTACAAAAATTTGATAATATGAGGAGAGTTCATCAAAAAAACGAAGAGAAAATAAAGTTTTTAAAAAAACTTCAGATGCCTTTGTCTCACTCTTATTGCTTTTCTATTAATATAAAAATATAAACCTTATCAGAGTAAGACCTATCCGGGACGGGAATCAAACATCAGAAAATTAGATTCTATGAGGGAAATTTTCATTTATGATACTCTTCAGAAAGGAAAGACGAACTAAAGGAAGTACAAGGAAAAAATAAATTACAATCACAAGTTATTGATCTGTTCATATATGAAATTTGGGGAACTAGCAAGGCAAAATGTGAATATAAATATAATAAAAGAATGCAATGAATCGGTAAGTACTTTTGTCAATGAACGATTAAAAGGCATAAGCCCAACTCAATTCTATATAGAAGTAATGACAGGATACGATATTCAGAAAGAAGGTGATTGTCCTTCAAGACCTTGCCCCTGAAGATCAGCCGTTGCTGCCCAACTGGGACTCCAATTTGACTAGCTATTTTCTCCTTGAACACTGAAACTGGAATCTGAATTTTCAGAAAGCACAAAGTATGAGGAGATGAAATGGACGGCTTCCCAACTTATATAGGAATCCAGATTAAATTTAGTGTTAGTTCAGTAATGTTCCAACTTTTACAATGTTTCTCTAATCCTATGTTTTTCTCGGGTACACTAATAAAAAAGTTGAATTGTGTAAAGGTCTTAAAAGTCCAATTAATTGCCTTTTTTCAGTTACTGGAATTTGAGAAAATATCAATTCTCAAAAAAGTTGTGAAAGGCAATCCTGATTCAAGAAAAATTCATGAGGAACTAGTTTCTCTTTAGGATCTACTCCGGTGTTTAGAAATTGGTTAGTCGGTAAAGATACATGTACTTGATGCCCCGCCCAAGAAACAAATAGTGTGGGAAGAAATCAAGAGTCGAGACCAAGCCGAGCCACTAGGAGCATAGTCCAAGTCCGGTGAAAAATGAAAATTGCAAAGATTCTAATCATGAGAGTATTTGGCTTAAAAAGAAAAAGAAAAAGATGATACTCCACACGAAAAAGCGTAAAAAGAATAATCTATTCCAGCTTAGAGGGCAATATATCTCTCTCCCTTTTTCATTTATACTTTGGAGGGGGTGGGTTAATCTTTGGTTTTTTATGAATAGAATTTAGAAACCCGTTTGAAAAATCAATAGATAAACAAGTAACATATTATTACTAAAAGCAAGGATATTATGAAAATAATAAATTTGTTTTTCTTGCACAACTCATTTTGGAAAAGATTTTCTCAAAAAATTAATTTTCCACCGAAGCAAACAGAACTTCAGGAGTTCTTAGAACACTTAAAATACAATACCATGAAGAAACTCAAGAACAGTTTGAAGATAAACCTACAGATATGCATAAAACAAGAACCGGACTATTGACAAAATTTGAAACACCACGTGAACCAGAAAATTACACTCTTCTCCACATGAAAGCTGTACATCTGTGAATCTAGTGTCTTGACATTGAGCTCCACAGTTGATTCGCAACTTTCTGCAGATGCATGACTCGTACTTGAACCATCGGAGGAATGATGCTCTGCCATGTAGGTGTGCAAGGTGCTAATAGATATGTATCTACCGACACCAATTAAAAAGAAATAAGTGCCACAGCCAAGCCAACGTGAACTTGAAATAAGATTTTGAAACACACAACTAAATATTTAAAGGAAAAATGAAGTTAGTGAGGCATTAGGCCAGTCAAAATAGAGACACCGTTGACCAATATTGAGTCATTAAATGGGTTATAAGAGAACTACCTCCATTCAACTCGACCAATACATTATACATGTCAATAGAACTGAATTGCAGATAATATAATAAAGCACTGAAGGCACATTTATCTCTAGCTATATTCGTCTTCCTTTTTTGGTAGGTGTCAAACTATTTAGGTAGGAATTTATTTTCCAGAAGAGAAATTGAAGCAAGCCAAAGAAAATAAACGCATCACATACATATGCAACTAAACAGCATAGCAAGATAGGTAGCATTTTTTTCCCGTCTTTTTTTTTTGTTGGGGTGCCCACATTTTAGAATTTAGCCACATTTCACCATGATCACCGTTCAAATAGAAACCAATGATCTGCACAGAAGACATTTGCCATTTCTCATTATAAATTCCCTACAGCCTCTATCGAGTCTCGTAAGTTTGTCTGCTTAGAATCATATGCCAGCAGTAATGAATTAGAACATGCAAAGTTAATGAACAAAATAAAATCCATAGTTAATGAATTACTTTTTATCAAAATAGTACCAGACAAAGCTTGCGAAAACTAAATATTACTTCATTCCTCCATTAATCATCTTCAGTGATATGCATCACCTTCATGAGAACCCCTAACATATATATGCAAGAAAATTACTGCTAGGTAATTCTCTGTATTGAGCTAAATATCATTCTGCAACCAACATAACCCACCAGGCTATGACCAAATAACAAGTCACTCAGAACTGATCATAAAGCAGTTCTTTCAAAGATAAAATCCAAAATATACACTACAACATATATTACCCCCTTCACTAGGTTGTATCCTGAATCCCCATGTAAGCTACCAAATACAGAAACCTGTAGATCTGCGTTATATTTAACTTTCAAGATTTACATCATAAATACAGATAAATAACATAAAACGATAATTTCACGAATATTAATGATGAGTGGCGATGAGGAGGGTTTGAAGCATATGCCAATACCTAGGGTTTTGTGAATAGCTACATAAATACTAATTATTTCAAAATAAATGCAGAATCTAAAGAACCCTAGCTTCCTAACAAACTGGTTTATATTACAATGTAAAAGGCAATCAAAATATACATTCCATAAAGTTGACTGTAACAACAACTTTAGAACCACGGATTCTATAGAGATCCGTTTAGTTCGACAAACATATGGTCACTCAATTCAATTCGATGCTGATATACATACGCATGTAAATATACAAATTCAAATACACAAATACGAAAAACATAAAATCTGTAAAATCAAACCTTTAGGATATGTAATATAGGAGATCGGAGATTGAAGAGGAAATAAAGCCACAAAGATAACTCCTATAGTAAACGTTTGAAGAGCAGATGTAAGGACAACTTGAAGACTAAGAAAATGAGAAAGCAAGCCTAATTTTCTGGTTAAAATTTTGTTTCCTCAGAACGACGCACAAACTCAACCCACTGTGTGCTTTGAGGTTTTTCTTTGCCTACGCGCGTTGAAGTAGCTGCTTCTAAACCATCAATTCCAGAAGGATCTAGATTACGCCAGAGTGAAGGGCGGGGTTTACCCTTTTAATTTTAGATAAATTCATGAAATATTTTATAAATTAGTCCTTGTTCTCGCTAAATAATTCGTTTTGCAAACAAAATAAAATAAAATAAATAATTTTTAAAATTCAATTCTCATATTTTCAAAATTAAATTGATACTGATTTACTTAAAATTTGTAACTATAATTTTTAGTGCTTAATTTGTGTAGTTATAAATGTATTACTCTCTCCGTCGCATAAAAATTAACTTAATTTAATTTTTTTTGTCAAATTGATAATTTCAATAATTAAAATTATACTAACTATATATCAATATCTGTATATATAAATAAATAAATAAGACAAAATTATCGTTCAACTCTACATTTTAGGTATGACTCTTCTACCTTAAAATTTAATAATAAATTCTTACTATAATAAAATTCTATTTATTTATATATATAATAAATAGCGTAAAATCGCCTCTCAATTCAAAATTCTAAATGTGTTACTACTCTAACTCAAAAATTTAGGAAATACTTTAAAACCCTACCTTATAAATATTAAAATCTCAAACCCTAATACAAATTAATTATTCTTCTTCTCTTAATATTCATACAAAGTTAAATCATTTTTTAACTATTAAACCGAATTTCAATTTATATTTACACTAGACCATTTATTTTTTTCAATAAACCCATTGAGCTACAAATTTTTTACAAACATTCAGAAAATCATTTAAAAATAATAAAAGTTAACGACATATCTACATGGCACCATGTTGGATACTTATGTGGATTATTAAGTATATTAAAGCATGATGTGGCAATTATGACGCATCTAAAAAATAAAGAAAAAGTTATTTTCAACTTATTCGTACATATAGGCCTTTAGCTTCTCTTTTTTTGAGAAAAAAAAATCTTCATTTTTCTCGCGTGAACAATTTCATCAAAAACCTTCGCCATCACTCAATCATAACCATTAGCTTTAACGATAAATATTTGTCACAAACATCAACAATTCATACGCAACCTAAACTCCACTGCATACAAGATATAACTAAAATTTAACTCCATAATCAATTTTTACAAATTTCTATCTACCGCAATAGATGTCTTTAGATATGTTTCTTTAACAACTCACAAATCCAAATTAACAATATCTCCCTTTATCCCTTTATCGTGGGTGTCGTGTTTTATTTTAAAAAATGTCGATGTCTAATCTGAGTTATTTTTAAATCTATTTTTTTTACAAAAAAATTTAAGTGAAAAGATAGTAGTGATTTTTTAATGGGGATAGTCTGAGTTTAGGTTGGGGGTTTGGAGCCAAGATGATGAATATGAAATTGATGAGGATTGGAGTTGAAGAACGGTTCACAAATTATCATGAATCACAAACAACAGTCGATCTGATATTGCCAACAAGTACAAGAAAGTGGGAGCTTTATTCATCAATTGCAAATAGAATTTGAAACCATTCAATGTGAGAGAAGAGTAATTACATATTTGCTCAAGTATAAAGGAAAAGAGTTGAATATGAATAAGAGACATAATTTTTGGGTTTTAGTTAAAGAAGATGATGAACAATGTATAGATTCAATTTTATTTGTTAATTAGTTTGTTTGCTTTTCTATTATTAAAATACTTAATTTAGTATGTTAACTCTATTTAATTCGGTTATTTTTGTCTAGTTAGTTTAATTACTTTTTAATATATTTACTTGTTTAATTTTTTTAATAGTTTAATTACTTAATTTGTTTTAGCTTTTTTAAATATACCATAGATTAAATGAAAAAAGAAGAAGTTAATTATCTTATTTTATTTTATTTTAAATAGAATTTAATAAAAAATTGGAATATTTTAATAAATTGTTAATTAGTCTAAATTTCTTATATAAAATTTGCTATGTCTAACTTTTTCTCAAGTATTGTTTTTATTTTATTTTTCACCATGGCATATCACCTTTACAAATATGTGAGATGGATATACTCTCTTATTTGTTAATAATTTCATTAAAAGTCAAATATTTTGTAACATTTTAAATGAAAGATTTAAATTTAAAAAACTCTAGAATAGCCTAATCCATGAATTTATTCATACATTTTGATTTATGTTGTCGAATCTTGAATTTATTCATACATTTTGATTTATGTTGTTGAATTGTGAAACGTATCCATTTTGTTAGTGGAGTTGTCATGATGAAGAGAAGAAAGAGTGTGAAGGATGCGGCTGACGTAAGTTAGTCCTTTTATTTATCTTCTTTTCTTTTCATAATATTATGTGATAGTTGACGCCATGATAAAAGTATCTTATATTAAATAATCATAGAATACTCCAAACCTTTAAAAGGCTTTGAATTTATCTCATAGCCGTTTTTTTTCTGTTTTTTACTTGAGTTTTATTTGTTATGGAAATTTGATTTGAACTCAAAAGGCCCAACAAATAATTAAAAAATATATTTTATGTCCAAAAAAGTATTCTAAGTAATTAAAATAAAAACCTGAGGAGTTAAATATACATTCATAGTAAGATACACTATCTTCTTTTCTAAATATAAATTATTATTTTAATTTTAATAATTAATTTGAGATATTTTTAAATTTAAAATTACAAATTAATACATTTGGTATATAATAGTATTTTTTATAATTTAAATTTTCATGATTATATTTACCGTAAAAATAAATGTCTTTACATTTACTTTAAGTTTAGAAATGTCTAGCGTTGTTTTTTTTAAATTAATACTAATCTTATATGTTGGAATGAAATCAACTATAAAATAACTAAATAATGTAAAAAAATCATTATTATCAAAAAAAAATCCTATAAAAATAAATTTATAAAAAATATTTTAAAACTAACCCGTGTTTTGCACATGACTAATGTGCTAGTTTTATTATAAATATTGGTAGAGAAATTATAACCATAAAAAATTATGTAGAATTTACAATCTTTTCTAATTTTTATAAATTTAAAAATATAAATAAATATGTTTAATTCTTACTTTTAAAATTACTCGATTTGATCGAAAAATTTAAGCTAAGTTAATTTTTAAGAAATGGTAGGAGTAATTAAAATTAAATCAATATGAATTAATTTTAAAACTTTACAAATTAAATTTAGAATGTCAAAACGAAATATAAGCATTCAACTTTTGGTAATCGTTCTTTGGTGATTTTAAGTCACACATTTACCGTTAAAAATTAGTTCGCATGTATTTCAACGATAATTATATGTTATTTTTATTATCTTATTTTTCTAATTTCCTTTCTCTATCTTTATATCTCTATCATCTCCCAATTTTGTTTATCATAATTTCTCGTTTATTCCTTTCCACTATGAAATTTTTTATTCAAACATATTATCAAATTTAAAAGTATAATAAGTATTTTATTATCTACTTTGTATTAATAATAGCAAAGTGTGTGTGTTGGCCAATCAAAATATAACATTTTTATAGGACAAATACAATAGCAAAAAGGTTAATCATATATTAAAAATAATAAGTTTAATAGTTACAATATTGTTAAGTTGATATAATTTGAGACTATTAATAAACTATTAGTTCATACATAAGGTTAGTGAATGTTAATCGTTTTAATATTCAAGGTATCCATGTATGTATATACATTATCTTTACATAAATCACATTATCGTATTACTTATATATGCTAATAACGATATGAATTTATTTGATTATCAGCGTTTATATTATTTACATAATTTTTAATATATTATGTTACGTTTGTAAATTAAATAATGACTTTTGAAATAAATTACTATCATATAATTAAGATTTTTAAAAATACTTAAATTTTCAAATGCGTCTAAACATTAGGAACCAAATATTCATTATAATTAAGCATGACAAAGGAAATATAATGTTAAAGACCCTCTTTAAATTCGTTTTGCCTGATAAATTCATACATCCCCCATCTCTTCTCGCCTCATCCATATTAACCTTTTTTATTTTTCCCAACGAAGTAGGTTGATTTGTATATTTTATTATTAATTTATTTTAATACTTAAGATACAACAACTAGAAAAATTATTAGCAATATAAATTATCAAATTATCACCACCCTTACTTATATACATTAGTGTAGTCGATTAATATAATTTTGTAAAAAATAATTTACCCATACTACATATCTCAGCCGTCTAGGACGATATCTGACGGTTTAAATAGTCCTCACCCGTAATTTAATTTTCAGGTATTTACAGTATTAAACTACATATGAGATTAAATGTTTAAAATAACTCCAACATATATTTAATACACTCATCGTCTGTAGTACTAAATTACGGGCAGTAAATACTAAGCCTTACTCAAGGAAATGATGTCGTTTTGAAATTTTACCGTCCGCAGTATTAAACTGCGAACAAGGTAACTAATTTTTTTTATCGTTTTCAATTTAATACTGTAGGCGCTGGTTCAATTATAGTACTACGTTTTTCTTTGTTCATAACAATCATTTTGAATCTCATATCGTTTTCTTGCAGATAACATGAATCTACAACAATGATATGCAGGAGAAATATAAAATTTATAGCTTTAATTATAAAACTGCGTTCGTCTTTGTTCATAACAATCATTTTGGATCTCATCTTATTTTCACAGTAGCGATTTGGGTAGTTAAAATTAAGACTATTAAATATTCTATTTCTTCTTACGTATAACATGAATCTGCAACAAGGATATGTAAGAGATAGAAAATTTAATAGCCTTAATTATAAAACTGTGATTATCATTGTTTATAACAATCATTTTGGATCTCGTCTCATTTTCATAGTAGCGATATGGGTTGCTCGACTTAAGACTATTAAATTTTCTTTTTCTCATTGCGTATTCTTATTCTTATTGATTTATGTAATATGGGTAGATGAGAAAAAAAAGCATGACTAAACAATTGGTAGATATCATTATTTTTGTTTAGTCTTACATGTTTTTCATTAATCTCAAATAACATGAATCTACAACGATAATATATAGGAGAAAAAGAAAATTTGTAGTCTTATAATATTTCGTTCGCAGTTTAATACTGCGGACGAAAAAATTAAGCGACAGCGTCTAAAACAACATCGTTTAGGGAATGACATATGTCTTCCTTTCGTTCGCAGTTTAATATTACGGAGAGTGAAATGAAACGACAACATCCAAAACAACGACGTTTAGGGACTGCAGATGATGATCTTTTAAAATTCCAAATTTTGTATGACGTCATTTTAAGGATTGCCCTATGAATTTCCACCTTCCCTCTATCTGCAGTTTAATAATGCAGACGTTTAGTTTTAATTTATTTATTTTTTTGCAATCAATTTTTGAAAATTTTAAACGATTACGTTGGGGTAGCAATCGTTTTCCCGTTAATGGGGAGAAAATTGTCCCTACTTTTAGAATCTAAGTAATCCAGTCCATTATCAATAAAATGGGGGATTATTTACTTCTCTCCATTACTCAAACTCTCAGGAAAAAAAGAAATATATATTCTTTATGTGGCATATGTCCATGTTCTTCATTTCAGTAATTGATCATTGTTTATTACTTATTGTTCATTTTTTTAACAGTACATATCTGGGTAATTAAATAAAATTATCGCTCGCAGTATTAAACTGCAAACGGTAATTTTTTTTAATTATCCCGTCCGTAGTTAATATTGCGGGCGATGAATTTTCAAAACGACGTTGTTTCCTCTAGTAAGGCCTAATATTCACCGTTCGTAGTTTAATACCGCAGACAATTAGTATATTAAATGCATGCTAGGGTTATTTTGAACATTTAACTCCTCCGCAGTTTAATATTGCAGATATCTAAAAACTAAAAACTAAACTGCGGATGAGTACTATTTAAACCGTCAGATCTCGACCTAGACGGTTAAGATTTGTTGTAAGAATAAATCATTTTTTTATAAAGTTGTCAATAGATCGATCCCTACACACACACACACACACATTATCTTTAAAAAAAGATTGTTCAACTGTCATAAAATAAACTTCTTAGTGAAACCAATTTAGATAGTAGAAAATAAAATTAATAAGTTCAAGTGAAGATCAATCACATCCAACAAATGAAATTGTTCTAGTTGGGAGTTTTTTTTTTTTTTTTTTGAGGATTTTTTTCAGTGCGTGAATGGTTGAAGATAAATTATTTAAATTTGAGTGTGACATTATGATGACGTTTAGTTCTTCCTTTAATTGCATTGAAAAACTACTTAGATTTGCATATTATGTTATTACTATTGGATTAATTATGATTGCTTTTCAAGAATATATATACGATGTCCACTAGTTGTTGTTACGATTGACTCTTTTACTGATTATCTATTATTATGTTTTAAATGATATTTCAATTCTTAGTATTGTAATATTTTCATCATTTGTAATAACTTACGGTTTCAATATATTTTAGAAAAACAAAAAATAAACTAACGTATAATTAATAAACGACAGGATAGTAAATGTATGTATAGCCATAAGGAAAAAATGGATAAAAGTATACTCTAGTCATAGCTGTTACTTGTAGATTATGTTTCTACTAAATACATCAATTATATACTTAAAAACACAAACTTGATTTTATAATTTTTTAATTAAACTTTTTTTGTTTCTTATTCAAATTACTATAAGTACTATCTAAATTTATAATAATTAAATATTACCTTAATTTGTAACGTATTAAAAAAAAAAAACATGTTACAAAAAAGGGAGGTGTTTTTTTATTTTTATACCTCTAATGGGAAAATGAACTTCTAAAAAAATATATATATTTTTGGTTCTACCAAACTTATTACCCAAATTTTTATCACAAATTTATGTAAGATAATATATCTTAACAAATCTTATGTAGAAAAAAATTACTAAGATATAAAAAATATCATAAGATTTAATAATAAATTATGAAACAATAAAATCAAACTAAACTATATGCAATAACAAGTTAAGTTATGAAATAATTACTTATTAAAAATAATTAATAGTTAATGTTAAAGAACCAATATTATTTTTATTATCTTACAAACTTTAACGTTAGCTTATTATTCTACAATAGTTTTACTCTACAATATGAATAATATATTAATGTATGTAGACATTATTAGATCATCTTTAATTGCATTCATACATTGTAAATGTTTTTTGTTAAAATTCTTAAACCGTTTTTAATTGAAATATATTTAAAATTTTATAAATTGAATTTGCAAATAGTTAGAAGTATCGCTAATTAATTTTGCATATGAGAAGAAAAATTATTCGATTTGAGCGTGAAATTTAATGTGATAGAGTTTTGAATTTTTTTTCTCCTTTTCCAATATTTTTTAAAAAGTATGTATTTATATTTACATATCTGCCATCATTTACGAAGAATTTAATAATTAGTAAATGATTGGTAAAAGTGTCAATTAACTTATAAAAATTCATGCATCATTGTGAATAAGTGAATACATAAAACCGAGTAACTAACTGAATTTTAAAATTAAATTTGAATTTATTATTTAGCTTTTAGATACAAGAATTGATAAGATTCCACAACACCATCCATGATTATTGATTTATATTTATGAGGTCACCACAACAATCCAATTCTACTCCCTCAATTCCACATTATTTGTCGCTAAAAGAATATGTACATTTATTAAGAATAATAATTAATAGCTTAGTTTTAAAATTAAAAAATGATTATTATTTTTTATTGAGAAAAGGAGAGAAAAAGCATAGTAGTTTTTTAATTATATTAAATATCTTTGAAAAAAATATAAATATGGGTATTACAGGAAATAGAATTTAAATTTTTTCTAAATATATACAAATAAAAATTATTTTAAAATATACAAAATAAACTAAAATGTTGGAGTGGAGGGAACAATCAAACTGCCCAC